>OY482675.1:19932381-20532381 GCA_960531455.1 Urophora cardui | reverse complement strand
AATTTAATTTAATTTAATTTAATTTAATTTAATTTAATTTAATTTAATTTAATTTAATTTAATTACATATCGACCCCTTTAAATTGAAAATTCGATTAGAAACAAAAAAACACTCACCAGTTTCATCTAAGTGGTGCTTTGTTGTGTACACACCAACCTTATTTAATCATTTTTAGTATAGAACAAGTAAGGAAGCCTAAGTTCGAGTGGAATCGAACATTAGATACTCAGCTGTATGCTTTCATTGTTTGTTTGCGTTTGTTCGATATAGGGTGTATTTTATATGAAACGAGTGCTGCATAAACAGGGCGCAGCCACGCCCATTTTCAAACTTTGTATCAATCATCCAAATAAGCATATAAATATTATTGTTAGTGCAAAATTGCATCCCTCTATGACTTTTAGTTACAAAGGCTTCACGTTACAAATTCCAAAAGGGTGTTCCAGAAATATCTTTGTTAAAAAGTAGGCGTGGTCATAAACCGATTTCAATACATTTTTGCGTGTCTATTAACACAAGTTATAAAAGTGTATAAACCAAGTTTCGTCATAATATCTCAGTTATTTGTCGAGTAATAGGCTCGTAGATTTCTTTGTATAAAAAGAGGCGGTGCCACGCCCATTTTATAAACTTTTTTTATTTTTTGTTTCCGGTCTATTGTAGAACTCATGTCACAAAATTTCAGTGATAGATCTTTATATTTGACAGAGATATCGCTTAAAATGTTTTTATAAGGTCACTTTATAATACCCATATATAAAAGTGGGCGTGGTCGTCAACCGATTTTGGTAATCTTTCGTCCACACATTTGGCTAAGCAAATATATCACGCGTACCAAATTTCATCGATATATCTTTAACGGTTCTGAGTTATGGCTTATAAAACTTTCAATATTTGCCCCTTAATAAGTGGGCGTGGCACCGCCCATTTTCCAAAATTTTTATATTTTTTGTTTTATGTCCCTAGTTGGACTCCTGCCACAAAATTTCAGTGATAGATCTTTATATTTGACAGAGATATCGCTTAAAATGTTTTTATTAGGCCCCTTTATAGTTCCCATATATAAAAGTGGGCGTGGCCGTCAACCGATTTTGATAATTTTTCGCAAAAACATTTGCCTAAGTAAGAAAATTACGCATATCAAATTTCATCGATATATCTTCAACGGTTTCTGAGTTATGACATATAAAACTTTCAATGTTTGACCCTTAATAAGTGGGCGTGGCACCGCCCATTTTCCAAAATTTTTGTACTTTTTGTTTTATGTCCGTCTTTGGACTCCTGCCACAAAATTTTAGTGATAGATCTTTATATTTGACAGAGATATCGCTTAAAATGTTTTTATTAGGCCCCTTTATAGTTCCCATATATAAAAGTGGGCGTGGCCGTCCACCGATTTTGATAATTTTTCGTCCACACATTTGGCTAAGTAAATATATTACGCGTACCAAATTTCATCGATATATCTTTAACGGTTTCTGAGTTATGACATATAAAACTTTCAATGTTTGACCCTTAATAAGTGGGCGTGGCACCGCCCATTTTCAAAAATTTTTGTATTTTTTGTTTTATGTCCGTAGTTGGACTCCTACCACAAAATTTCAGTGATAGATCTTTATATTTGACAGAGATATCGCTTAAAATGTTTTTATTAGGCCCCTTTATAGTTCCCATATATAAAAGTGGGCGTGGCCGTCCACCGATTTTGATAATTTTTCGTCAAAACATTTGTCTAAGTAAGCAAATTACGGATACCAAATTTCATCGATATATCTTCAACGGTTGCTGAGTAATGACATATAAAACTTTCAATGTTTGCCCCTTAATAAGTGGGCGTGGCACCGCCCATTTTCCAAAACTTCATCAAATTTCTTCATAAGGCCCTGAGCTCAATACGTGGGTAAAATTTTATCACTCTAGCTATAGTAGTGGCTGAGATACCAAATATCCGATTTTTTCTATATAGGAAAAGTGGGCGTGGTCATGGTCCGATTTCGCCCATTTTCAATACCAACCGTCCCAGTCTCGATACCAACTTGCATTTCAAATTTCATCAAAATATCTCAATTTTTACGCGAGTTATCGTGCGTACGGACGGACGGACGGACGGACGGACGGACGGACGGACGGACGGACGGACGGACATGGCTCAATCGATTTCTCTTTTCACCCTGATCATTTTGATATATATAAGTCCATATCTATCTCGATTATTTCATTATGTTACAATCCACCGTTATGAAATCAAAATTATAATACTCTGTGTACTAGTACAGCTGAGTATAAAAATGCTAGGAGTCGCAATTTCGAGTCTCAGCAAAGTCAAAATTAAACATTTTTTAAATTTAATTAATTTTAATCATTTTTTTTAATTTCCTAAATTCAAATTCGATAAGAAAATTGTGAAAAATCTTAACGATTGAAGAAAATTGGTGCATCGATGGAATCGGTGTAATGCATATGCAACTAAATAAATTCGTACAAATAAAACTATCAGCACAACGAGTGCGCAAGAGTGGAGGAACAAGTAAAGCTACTTCGATACGAAAAAGCAACTCTGAGTGGTTAAATTAGTACATTCACTCCAGTGATGCCATTTTCACTTCGATCGAAATTTTTCACTTCACTTTTATGCCTGTCACTTCGACACTTACTCTTTCCCAAAATAACTTCGATTTTGACCAATCAGAATTAATTTACTTTTATAATTTATTCTTAAAAATTCTAATAAAAGTTGCATATGTATGTATGTAGGTAGGTGTTTATACAATCATAAGATATGGCATCCCTCATTGAGAGGTGAATGGCACATTATATTTCCACCCCCATGCCTAATGGTCTTTTAGGTGTAGCAAGGTGCAAATCCTTTGCCATTTGGGTGGCGTTCTGAACTGTAGGAGTCATGCCCACAAAGATTACAACAAAGAATTCGATCTGTGATGCATTAAATGGACTATTTAGCTTTGGGTGGAAACATGATGGTTTAAGGAAGTGCAACTTGGTAAAGCGTTGGTCTGTTATTTTCGCTAAAGGACACATTGACTGTTATAAAGTACAGGGATATTTAGCAGAATCTTAAGCTGTAATATTGCCAAGGAAACATGTCATATATATTTTCTTGACCTCGCGGGAACGCTTCACTTCGATTTACTTCGAATCACTTCGATTTTTCAGCCGCTTCACTTCCCTCGAAAATTGCGCTGACAACACTGGCTACGCTTTTGTGTATGTATGTATGTATGTATTGGCAAATATCAAACTTGTTACTTGTTGCTTTGCATACGTGAGTGTTTAAATTCTAAGATGCTTTTTCATGAAAAGGTTCGTATAAATACCTCAAGAAAGCAATGGACATGAAGTTGAATGTAACATTATATTCTGTCGTTCGACTGAATGTTATGTTGATGTAATGGGCACAATAGCATAGAGCAAGCACTGGAGTTTAAGAAGCGTACAATATGTACATATGTATAAAGAATTGTTGTCGGTGTTGACGATAAAGTGATACGTACATATGTATGTAAAAAATGTGTATGTATATTTGGAATGGATGGAGGTCCACTGCTTGTTTGTTTTTACAGGCGCAAGATGGCTGTTATTTCCGGTCACAACAACTTCCTTCCGTTGCATCCCAAACGAATTTCAAATTTCACTCTCCATAAAATCTGCTTATCGCCGCCTAAGAAGTTAACTTCAAAAAATGTTCTGTTTTTTAATACAAATTTATGGTCACCGTAACCATAGCAAATATTGTTAAAAAAGCTAGTGAATCCCGCTACTGACCAGATAATGGAAGGTAATTACCATATATAACTACTATCGGGCTTACTAAAATAACTCAGAACGAAAAAAGACATCGAAGATGGCGCTATTATCCGAAACCGGTTTGTCTCGAAACCAAGGATAACGGAAAATCGAAATCACTTTAAGTTATGATTTAAAATGCGCCAAACTTACCCTTCGGCCAAGTATTTGATTTATCGCCGCCGATTCTTTTAATGTACACTCCGCGACTACTTTCGCACGCATTTCCTTCATATAGAGCATGAAAGCGTTCAATGGCTTTTTGATATGCTGTTTCTTCTTCTCATGTGAGCTGTCTGTGGCTTGTAAATTGACTGCTGGTATTTTACTATCCAAGTTTCTATAAATAAATGAAAATGAGAAAAGATGGTGAATCCGTTGCCATGCAGGCGATAAAGTGGTTGTAATAATTACACAGCTTAACAAAAAACCCCGCGTGTAGCACAGTACACGTGATCGAAGTTAACTTCTTACATTAAGCATAATTACAAAGAGAACATCTGAAATGATGCACAAGCTTGTTAACTTGTGTTATTTTTATGAAATTATTTAAGCCATGTTTAATTAATTCAAATTGAATTAGCGTATCTTAGGTATACAAATATAAAGCTTATGGTTTCAGAAAATTGCATAAAAGGGTATACCTCAGTAATTATTCACTTATCACTTATCATATCAAACATAACAAGTAAGGAAGCCTAAGTTCGAGTGGAATCGAACATTAGATACTCAGCTGTATGCTTTCATTGTTTGTTTGCGTTTGATGAAAACACGGTGTAGGTACTTTATATAAATCGAGTGCTGCATAAAGTGGGCGTAGCCACGCCCATTTTCTAAATTTTTATCAGTCATCCAACTAAGCTTATGAATATTATTCTTTGTGCAAGATTTCATCCCTTTATGAGTTACAAAGATGTCACGTTACAAATTCCCAAAGGGTGTTCCAGAAATATCTTTGTTAAAAAGTAGGCGTGGTCAGAAACCGATTTCAATGAATTTTTGCGTGTCCATTAACACAAGTTATAAAAGTGTATAAACCAAGTTTCGTCATAATATCTCAATTATTTGTCGAGTTATGAGCTCCGAAATCTCGTTGATTCCTTTGTCTGAAAAGAGGCGGTGCCACGCCCATTTTCCGAAATTTTTCTATTTTTTGTTTCCCATCTATTGTAGAACTCATGCCACAAAATTTCAATGAATTATCTTTATATTTGTTTTTATTAGGCCACTTTATAATACCCATATATATAAGTGGGCGTGGTCGTCAACCGATTTCGCTAAAATTTTGAACATGTATTACTACAAGTAGTGAAAGTGTATACACCAAGTTTCGTCATTATATATCGATTATTTGTCGAGATATGGGCTCAGAAATCTCGTATATTCCTGCTTCTAAGAGGAGGCGGTGCCACGCCCATTTTCCAAAATTTTTTTATTTTTTGTTATATGTCCATAGTTGGACACCTTTCATAAAATTTCAATGATATATCTTTATAGTTGACAGAGATATCACTTAAAATGTTTTTATTAGGTCACTTTATAAGACCCATATATAAAAGTGGGCGTGGTCGTCAACCGATTTTGGCAATTTTTCGTCAAAACATTTGCCTAAGTAAGTATATCACGCCTACCAAAATTCATCGATATATCTTCAACGGTTTCTGAGTTATGACTCATAAAACTTTCAATGTTTGCCCCTTAATAAGTGGGCGTGGCACCGCCCATTTTCCAAAATTTCATCATATTTCTTCATAAGGGCCTGAGCTCAATACGTGTGAAATTTTATCACTCTAGCTCTATTAGTGACTGAGATACAAAATTTCCGATTTTTACTATATAGAGGAGGTGGGCGTGGTCATGGTCCGATTTCGCCCATTTTCAATACCATCCGTTCCTGTCTTGATACCAACTTACATTTCAAATTTCATCAAAATATCTCAATTTTTGCGCGAGTTATCGTGCGTACAGACGGACAGACGGACAGACGGACGGACATGGCTCAATCGATTTCTCTTTTCACCCTGATCATTTTGATATATATAAGTCTATATCTATCTCGATTATTTCATTCTGTTACAATCCACCGTTAGGAAATCAAAACTATAATACTCTGTGTACTAGTACAGCTGAGTATAAAAACACACTTAGACTTTTTTAATTCCCACTGCTGTAAATATTAATATTAGTTAATATGTTGCATAATTTTAGGCTGTGATGAAATTAAATACATAAATACATACAGTACGCGGATTCTATATATAGCTATCGCCAAATGTGTACGCCAAAAATCTCTAGATTTATATCAGACTCGCCTAAAAGTATGTACTTCCTTCATTTATTTATATCGTCTCAAGCTACAGCATGCTGCCACATTGATCAGTCAGTTTAGTATGTCACACATTTTGCCAGATATTGCATATATTGAGGTGCGTCTGATATAAATTTAGCAATATTTGGCGATCACATTTAGCGATGGCGATTTCTAGAATCCGGGTACAGGTAATAAAAGCGTGTTAAAAACCACTCATATTTCTGTGTAGAATAACAACGAATGAATCAGTGGAAGTATGGTCTATTTAAAATTACAATATTTGCAGTGAAAAACATAAAATTTAAATTCCTTTTCCCTCTCCTTTTCCGTCAACAACTTTCATTTGATTACAATATTGCTCAGAAATATTTTTGGGTTATCCAGGTCCACATTTTTACCCATATATGGGGATCCGACCTAGAAATCATAATCGGTACATATTTATGTAAAAGCCCTGCTCAACACCTTTCATTTGATACCAATATTGCTCAGAAATATTCCGGGGTCATCCGGGTCCACGTCTTGACCCATATCTGGGGACCCGACCTAGGAATCATAACGAGTAAATCTCCATGTAAAAGCTATGTTCAATACCTTTTATTTGATACCAATATCGTCCAAAACATTCAGGGGAAAGCCGGGTAAACGTTTTTATCTTTTGCTGTTTCCTGTTTGCTATTTCCGTGCAGCGGAAGTGTACCTGCTATTTCCTTTTTAAAATTTCACTCTCCATAAAAACTCTGTATCGCCGCCTAAGAAGTTAACTTCAAAAAGTTAATATTTTGATGCAGCTCTGTTTGTAACTGTATTTAGTAGTATTCGATACACTGATAAAAAATTATAATAACTTCTTTTAATCCTAGGTGCAGTTTTTGAGATACAGGCCTTTAATAGGTTAAGGAAAATATGGCCCCATAACTTTTTTGCTTATCCTATTAACACTTATTTGATGCCGTTGAAAAGACGACAGTGTATGAATTGTTAATGTATCTTGATAAAAGCCAGAGAAACTGTAAAAATAATATTAGGAATTCGATTTTTTGTTAAACTTTTTAATTTTTAATGACGGTTTTCTCGAATAATTTGTTAACCATTGTATATGCGCATTTCCCAGAAAAAGGCAACCAAGAACGAAAATTTGAAGTTGCTTTAATTTTACAATTTAGTTGTTATCAAGGAAGCTTAGTATTTAGTCTGTCTTGTAAAAGAACAAACATTACTATATTTCTCGGTTTTTATTGGAAAAAATGTGAATTCTCATGTTCACTTTTCAAAGCCAAATATTTCCCTCTTTATTTGTATTCTTTTTACGCCCTCACTAACCTGAGAAAAGTGATTTTGGTGTAAATTTTTATATTAAACGCAGCTTTTGTTTTTACTCTATTGAGTCTTATATTAAATAAAACAAAGTAAAAAAATTTTTTTAAAAAAGCTTTTATTTAATATTAATATAACAATTTACTAAAAAGGAAAAAAATAATTTTTTTATATTTTTGAACAAGATTTATATTAGTCCTTAGTTCATTTGGATCTTAATTTCAATCTAAACATACATTTAACGTATTTCTTCAAAGCATTTCTGTATATGTATCAACATAAATAAAAGCGCGGGTGCTCTTTACGTAATGCATATCTTACGTAATTGGAATTTAAAGTTTTTATCGCTTCCTTCCATTTCGCCAATACGGTTTTATAACATGAATATGTAATGAGTACCCGCGCTTTTATTTATGTTGATACATATACAGAAATGCTTTGAAGAAATACGTTAAATGTATGTTTAGATTGAAATTAAGATCCAAATGAACTAAGGACTAATATAAATCTTGTTCAAAAATATAAAAAAATTATTTTTTTCCTTTTTAGTAAATTGTTATATTAATATTAAATAAAAGCTTTTTTAAAAAAATTTTTTTACTTTGTTTTATTTTTGCCTTTTTAGTTTTACAATGCATATTACATCTAATATCTGGTTTTACTATACTCTTTTGTGAATAGATTACTTCGTAATACGTGTTCAAAATAGGAACAAATCTGGTTCATAAATACTAATTTTCTAAATATCTTGACACTAGCGCCACCTAGCGGCGATTTATTTCCACGGATATATTTACTTTCTCATAGGCAATATATATACCGAATATGAACAAATTCGGTCGGTAAATACGAATTTTACAAATATCTTGACACCAGCGCCACCTAGCGGCGATTTTTTTCCTCGGATGTATTTACTTTCTCATAGGCAATATATATACCGAATATGAACAAATTCGGTCGGTAAATACGAATTTTACAAATATCTTGACACCAGCGCCACCTAGCGGCGATTTTTTTCCACAGATGTATTTACTTTCTCATAGGCAATATATATACCGAATATGAACAAATTCGGTCGGTAAATACGAATTTTACAAATATCTTGACACCAGCGCCACCTAGCGGCGATTTTTTTCCTCGGATGTATTTACTTTCTCATAGGCAATATATATACCGAATATGAACAAATTCGGTCGGTAAATACGAATTTTACAAATATCTCGACACCAGCGCCATCTATCGGATTTTTTTTTATTTCACATTGCATTGTCTTCGGGTCCTGAACTATGTTCCAAATTTCAAGTACCTAGCTCAACTAGAAGTATCTTAAATGTTCGTTGCAAAATTCCACGACATACATACAAAAAGTGAAGTTAAATAAAAGCTTGTAAAAATAGCCTGCCTTTGTTATTACGCGGAAATTTCTGAAATTTCGAATCCCTTCCTGAGGTGTAACCTCCGCAACGCAAAAATCAGTTTTGGTTTAATTACAGAAAAGCCGGTGGCACTTATACTAAATGTTATATATATCTAAAGAGGGATTTGCTCTGTGATTAGATAAGAATAAAAAGATTTCGCGAAAATACAATTTTTTGACATAAAAATACATTTTGAAAATCGTAACGTCCGCAGCGGTGTGTTATAAGAAAAAGTAAGTTTTGCCTTATGACTAAATTAATTATGGCTATGTCAAACGAAAAGTTTGGGAGATAGTGAGAACCAAAAATGTTGTTCTTAATAACGCACGTGACTTTTTATTTGCGTAAAAAACAGTATAAATATATAAAATATATAACATTTTTTACTCGGTTGTATACTTTTATGCAGAGCTCTGTATTATATTTTTATTCAATCCGGCAACTCTGTTAATTATGACATTGTGTAAAAACTCTGGTGTATCATATCTATGTTTTCTTATATATATATATATTTTCGCTGTCAAATAGTGCGCCAGCACATGTTTTTTCGGAATCACATAATAAAGTTGAATTGCATTAAGAAGTAACTTTTAACATTTTGGCATCCCTTGCGGGGAAATAAATAGATTTTATTAAATATCAACAGTGGAGAAAATATGTAAAATCAGGTTTACTTATGTACGGTTATCAATGTACACATAAGAAAGGGCAGCAGCATAACTTAAAATATCGCTTCTCTATTTACCATTGATTCACATGGTTGTATATTCCATCGCGACATAATGGAGCAAAAGTGTAAGCAAATTATGTCGGTCAAGGTGTCTATCCTTAACTTTAGTACAAACACCCGTAAAATAGCGAAAAGCAAGCAAAAAATTGGCTACCCCCAAACTCGCAAAACGCTGCTCGATCAGTACTGCAATAAGTTTTTAGACCTTTACGTTCAGGTTTCCTCTGAGACTAAGGGCAAAGAAAAAACGGATCCACCAATGTCCATAGAGGATTACGGAGAGGTGTAGTGCACATATGCAGAGACAATGGGTGAGATTCAGGATCTCCTAAACAGTGCAGCCACGCCTGCATAGTCAACATCGGCACAATGCCACGTAAATAATTCTCCTCAAACACCACCTCGTATAAAGATTCCTCCATTTGATGGCAACTTCCTTAATTGGTTCCCGTTCAAAGATCTATTCAGTTCAATTTGAAGGACAGCCTGACAGGAGAGGAAAGAACGATTTAGACAATATAACAACGACCGATGGTAATTTTAGTGTTGCGTGGGACTTACTCCAAACAAAATACGAAAATAATCGAGTAATAACCCAGCCAACATTTATTATCGTGGAAGTGAGGAAAAAGTAACTTCAAGAAGTTTAAATCAATCGCGGAAGATATCGCTTTCTCAACTTTTTCCTATCTTCATTCGGGAAAAAGTGTTCCCCGTCAACGTTACGTCCACAAAGAGTCACAGTCGACACTTCAGGAAGTATCTTCCAAGTGTCGTTTGGAAGAGACGCAAACGTTACGTACAAATAAACTGATACGACACTTCCGGAAGTAACTTCTTAGTGTCATCTGGGAGACACAAAAGCGTCAATTAATAATTGCTCCTACAATTTTCTCACTTCATATAAAATCTAAATAAAAATGCAAATATGTATACATATATATTTTGTTACTTTTTTATTTTTATAACCAATACCGCGTGTTGACCAAGTATAATATGGTGTAAGTGGCATTTTTTACAAAAACGAGGTTTCTCCAAAAACACATTCCTGGAGTGTAACATCAAATATTTTCCTTCAGGAACATATGTACATATAGGTACTCGTAGTACCATATATTTTCTTCCTTTTCCCTTTGAAGAGAGCCTAAAAAGGAGATAGAAACCAAAACTTTTAAATTCCATGAAGTCCTAGAACATTTCTAGAAAACTTACCAATTTGAAAAAAAAAAAAAATGGAAAAACACCAAATTATGTGCTATAAGCAATTATTTTCAAGAACATTGTCGTCTTCCAGATTTCTGTTATTTTTATTTGAATTTCGCTTAATCTATAAATTATTTATGTGTTTAAAAAATTGGTTTGGTTTTGTTTTATTTTTCAATACTCAAAGTATCTTCTCCATGCACACCAAGAAGTAAGAGACGCGATGGCAATGAAATTTGTTTTTGTAAAATAGACAATATCTCTCGAATAACGTCTAGAAGTTCCCCAGACGTTACTTATTTGAGATAGACGAGAAAATGCTCTTCCAAATGCTAGCAGGGAATAAACGCTCATCTTACGGCCAAAACTATTGTTTTAAAACAATTGAAGCATACTTTTAGGCATTATTTGGAGAAAAATTTTATGAAAAATTAACAAAAAAATGTTGCGTATAAAATCCTCAAACATGCATATATTTTCTTCATTTAAAAACTGTGTAATAGTTCTTTTAATTCTCTGTAAGGCGATATAAAGATCATCTAATTCATTTAGTACGATATATGAGTTATTGGGCTTGAAAAAATGCCTATGGTGAAATTTCAAATTTGGTTTCACAAAAGTGCAATAACAGATGCATATACGTGGAAATCGTATATGAGAAAATTTTTCACCTATTAATTTCGAATGAAAGTGTTTATGTTGCTTTTTCACGCATAATGACTATTTTCGGAGTTATAAAAAAATAAAAGTGCAAAACCATATATGCATCTGAACAATCAGTTATATGGGAGCTATATCTTATAGTCACCCGATCTAGACAATTTTCAAGGAATAGATTAAGGTCAATACAGGTAGAAATTCTCCAAAGTTTCATGTCCTTATCTGTTTAAATAGCGAAGCTATACCCCAAAATGTCCACATCTGAACAATCGGTTGTATGGCACCTATATGTTATAGGCCCCCTGATTTCAATTATTTTCAGAAAAAGTTAAGGTAACGCTAAAATTTGATCATGTGCAAAGTTTGTGCAATTTAACTCATAAACTGACTGAGTTATTAACAAAAAAGTCCAAATTGATGGTAATTTTTAAATACCGCTATCTCATAAACCGGAGACAGTTTGGAAAAACTAATGATGGCATAGAATTAAGAATGCCCCAATTTAGTAAGAGCAACCATCAAAATCTTTACGCGGGAAAAGGGTTCAAAACCTGAGTAAAATTTATAGACGGACAAAAAATTACCTTCGGAGCTCTGAAAATTCTTTCCTAAATTTCTCGAAAACGAGAGCTAACTTTGACTTTCTGAAAACGCCATCGCATTCTATAGCCAAAAATTAATTTTCGTGTTTCGGCGTTTCTCTGTGATATTTCAAAAGTTGAAAATTTACCTACAGTGTTATTAATTAACTAGCTGACCCGCCAAACTTCGTTCTGCCCAAAATAGATATTCTTTTTATTTCATTTCAAAAATTGTTATTACACCGGTATTATTTTTAATAGAAAATTAACGATTTTTCACTACTTCATTGTGTATACAAGTTCAAAAATATATAATTTTAGTATTCAGTTTAAGGCTGCACGATACACAACATTTTTAGTTTTCTGTTACGGGGCGTAAATAAATAGCGAGGACGGTTTTCCAACACGGGAACACAGCACATAGAGCTGACCATGTGAGAAGCATGGCATTTCTAGGTTTATGCCGCATACATCCAACGGCTGCCATTGTGACTTGTTAATTGTCATCGCAAATGGAAGTTTCACTGGGAACTGCATACGTTTGAATCGGAAGGGCAAATCTGTTGAAGATAAGGGAATCCGGGGAAGTAAGCATTCCTCTCCCTTGAGCGGGTCTTTCAAAATGCTTGCCACTATTAAATTGTCCATTAGCTTCGTAACAATCAGTCGTGTACCATTGCACAGTTTAGGAGCTTGAAGATTGCGTAGCATAATAACAACAGACCCAACTTTGAGACGCAAATGATGAGGAGGCATTGCAGGCAAATCCAGAGAGCTTAATAACTCCACTGAGTAATATACTACTTCGTCTTCATTTTCAATGCGATTAATAGATTTATAAGAACGCAGATCTCCCGGAATTTGATTTTCAATCGTCCAATTCAAGTCGTTGACATCAATATTTTTGCTGCTAAAATTGCGCGTGCGGGTAACCATTCGTAGTTACCATAATTTTGAGCGATATTTGCATATACACAGCTAATTAGTTCATCCTTACTTGAAGCGAATTGGCAAATTGCAGTTGGTATCGATATTAATCCACTGCAAGGATCTATCCGAACTTGTCCATTGCCGATTCGCAGCAGCTCTTTTGAAAAAGCCTCTGCAGTGCTATCGTGCTGCAGCAAAATTCACATATTGATGGTCAATGAAATGGTTTTAACAAACCTCCACAAATGCGATGACTTCAGACATACGTTTATCTCATCCGCCATTGTTGATTTTGGAATTACGGGTAGTGTTTGTCTGAAGTCGCCCGTCACCATTATTGCGCAAATCTCTCAATGTTCGGTCGAGTGCTTCTAATGTGCTGGCGGGATAGTGACTAATGTCTGTATTTCAAAATGATATTGGGACAAAATTCTGGCAAAAACTAAAAAAAATTCTGCGCGACTTAATAATTTCGAGTCAAAATTCTGTATTCCGAAATTCTGGATGGACATAATGATGAAGGGTCATAATCCTGGAAAGTAAATTCTGGTTTCCAAATAATGTTGGACAAAAATTCTGGTTGTTTTTATTGTTGAAAATAAGGCACTCATATTCTGATTTTTAAGAAACAAATGTGTAATTCGATTTCCGATTGTGTATATATATTTCCGATTTTGTATATATTTGGAATGAAAAATCGCTGAAGGGTGTACTACGCAGAAGGACATCACCGATGGCGTAGCTCAGGGTAATTTTTTATAAGCGCGGCCAAAGGCCGCCAACGCAGAAAAGTGTTCTGCGCAAAAGCACTGTGGACCGGGCCATAGATATTACTCCGGAAAGAATTCGTTCCCAAAAGTGGGGTTAAGGACGGCATTTTTTGCAAATTTAAATACCTATATTTCGGAAACTATAGGCCTCCGAACTGTACCGACTTCAGATATAGGATCGCGGGGGGAGGTGCCACGCCCCCTGTAAAATCGGCCCGGCGCGGTTAACTTACTAAACAGCTGATTATTGAATTTTGTCTACTATAATTATCCCTTTTAAAGAGTGTTGACTTCTGTAAAATCTCTATATATATTACGCTAAGCGATTTTTTGTAAGCACCATAACTTTTACACCGTTATACCGATTTTCGAAAATGTGGTGTCAGATGAAAGGGCTTGACCTTTATATGTGCAAGAAAGTTTAATTTTTTTGGAAGGGGTTGCCAGATGTTTGAAAATTTAATTCTACTGTATAGTTTGTTTGATTTTAAAATTTTTGGTACCATATGAAGGGGCTTGACCTGATATTGAGCAATTTAATAGAAATTTTTCAAAAACGGTTGCCACTTGTCCAAAAATTCAGTTTTACGCAATAGTTTGTTTGATTTTTAAATTTGAGGTGTCATATGAAAGGACTTGGCATGGAAATGAGTAATTTATTAAAATTTTTACAAAAAGGGTACCACCGTTCAATAATCCATTTTTACGCTACAGTTTTTCTCATTTTTAAATTTGAAGTGTCATGCAAGGCCTAGCACAGAAGATGGGTCACAAAAGGAAAGGGAAGTGGAAAATGAAAGGGAGGGATATGGCGAAGGACAGGAAGCGAAAGAGGAAATATGAAAAATAAAATGGATAAAGGGAAAATAAAGCGCAAATAAAGGGGAAAGGGGAAGAGAAAGAGAACTAGAAAGAAAAGGAGGAGCGCGCCAAATGGCCTTTTGTAGGTCGCTTTAAGGTTACCATAGTCTAGAAAAATATTCGGCACAAAACTTCACTATGGGGCTCCTTGGTCAAAATCTATGTATAAAAAATCTAGGTCCACAGAAAATAAAAATAACCAGTAGCTATGAAGGTATATCAAAAAATTTTCAAATGTGGCAATAAGTGGTCTTCCACCCTCAAATTGTCGCACAATGTAATTGAAAGCCACAGCATCGCGTGGCCGGGTTTACTAGTAAATCTTTATTATCGAACCATGTTGCCAACATTTTGACAGGCAAATGCATTTTTGTTGACATAAAAGAGGGCGACATGAAACAATAATGGATTTTTTACATGAAATGGGGTGACATGCGATCGTTATCAAAAATATGGCTTTATGTCTCATTTTCGGGAAAAAATTTATGACGTTAAGTCCCATTATATTGAGATTTAATGGCCCCCGGGCGTTATTTCCGCACCGTGTAATTCAAATACAATTTCCGATTTTTCAATACATCATTTTGACTTTACAGAATTTTTGTATACAGAATTATGAAAAACAGAATTTTGAAAACGGCATTTTGACATACAGTATTTTGTAACACAGAATTTTAAATCCAGAATATTGGAAACAGAATTTTAAATGCAGAATTTTGTCTCATAATCATTTTCTGTTATATGAACTTCAATCATAAGTTTTCCACTCATAAGTAAACATAAATCTTCCTTGTAGATGTCAGCGTTCATTTGTAACTCGAAATTTCGTATATATGGGAGGTGCCACGCCCCCTTTTCCGATAACCGCCACTTTTATGCGTGGGAATGGTTTTGATATCATTTAGCTCTATACCATTGGCGCACTCAAGGGGGGGTTTGGGGTTAAACCCGCCCCCCAAAAATTGACAACACCATACAAAAAATTATTTTATAAAAGATGGTACATTTACAAATATTAGTGTAAATACATGTTGTAAAATCTATGAATATTCGTAGATGTACATTGCCAATGTTTGTCAACAACTACTGATTATATTTATTAGCAAGCAGTGTGGAGACATTTCCCTAAAAGCATGCTGTGGATATTAGCTGAGGTTTGTTATACTCAGCTGTACTAGTACACAGAGTATTAAAGTTTTAATCACATAACGGTGAATTTTAACAGAATGAAATAATCGACATATGTAGATATAGATTTATATATATCAAAATGATCAGGGTGAAAAGAGAAATCGATTGAGCCATGTCCGTCCGTCCGTCTGTAAACACACAAACTCGCGCAAAAATTGAGATATTTTGATGAAATTTGGAATGTAAGTTGGTATCGAGACTGTGGCGGTTGGTATTGAAAATGGGCGAAATCGGACCATGACCACGCCCACTTTTCCTATATAGAAAAAATCGGAAATTTAGTATCTCAGCCACTAATGTAGCTGGAGCGATGAAATTTCATCTACGTATTTAGCTCAGGCCCTTATGAAGAAATATGGTGAAATTTTGGAAAATGGGCGGTGCCACGCCCACTTATTAAACATTGAAAGTTTTATAGGTCATAACTCAGAAACCGTAGCGGATGTATCGACGAAATTTGGTACGCGTAATTTACTTACTTAGGCAAATGTTTGGACGAAAAATTGCCAAAATCGATTGACGACCACGCCCAAATTTATATATGGGTATTATAAAGTTACCTAATAAAAACATTTTAAGCGATATCTTTGTCAAAAATAAAGATAATTCATTGAAATGTCTCATGAATCCAAATATAGACATAAAACAAAAAATATAAAAATGTTGGAAAATGGGCGTGGCACCGCCTGTTTTCAGACAAAGGAATGTACGAGATTTCGGAACCCATAACTCTACAAATAATTAAAATGTTATGACGAAAATCAGTTTGAAAACTTTAATAACTTGTGGTAATACATGCTAAAAAATTTAGCAAAATCGGTTTATGACAACGCCTACTTTTTAATAAAGATATTTTTGGAAAAAATTTTGAAAATGGGCGTGGCTGCGCCTACTTTATGCGGCACTCGATTCATATAAAATACACCCTAATCGAAAAAACGCAAACAAACAATGAAAGCATACAGCTGAGTATCTAATGTTCGATTCCACTCGAACTTAGGCTTCCTTACTTGTTAGTTTTTTACAGAGAAAATGCAATGAATTGAGATTTAAAAGGTGCCTTTGTTTAAAAATTGTCTGGACGAGTTTTAAGTATTTTTTTAATTTTCCGTTGGATATTGAAAACCCCCCCAAAATATTTTTCTGTGTGCGTCACTGCTCTATACCCATTTTCAGCTCCCTACCTTGAACTCCTTTAGATATAATCAGCTTGAAAAATTAAGATTATATGGCATGTGTCACGCCCCCTTTTCCGATAACCTACACTTTTATGCGCAAAAATTGTTTTGATATCATATAGCTCTGTACCAATTCCCAGGTCCCTGCCTTAAATCCTTTTAGAAATATTCAGCTTAAAGAATTAAGTGTGTAGGTATGGGAGGTTTTTCGATAACCCCCACTTTTATGTGTGATAGTGGTTTTAATATCATTTAGCTCTATAGCAATTTTCAGGATCCTGCCATTTATTCTTTCTGATATATTCAGCTTCCAACGCTAAGTACGTATGGGAGGTGCCACGCCCCCTTTTCGTATAACTCCTATTATTTTGCGTTAATATGGATTTGTTATCGTGTATCTCCACACCAATTTCGAAGTCCCTACCTTAAACAATTTTAGAGATATTCAGCATGAAAAATTAAGTTTGTATGGGAGGTGCCACGGCCTCTTTTCTGATAACCCTCACTTTTCTGCGTGAGAAGACTTTTGATATCACCTACCTCTATACCAATATTCAGCTCCCTACCTTGAAAACTTTTAGAGATAAACAGCTTTAAAAATTAAGATTGTATTAGACATATACGCCGCCGATTGACGCCGCCGCCGCCGCGCCGATTACCTTCATAATCGGCCGCCGCCGCCATAATCCGTGAAATCGGCGTATCGGCGCGGCGGCGTGCGCTGGCGCGCCATACCCGTATGGAGCGAGATGTGTACATATTTTCCTAGTTTTACTAACTGCAAAAGTTTTTCAAAATTAAAAAAAAGGAACCAATCGACGTGTTTTGACCTCAGGAACACGAATCTGAAAGCGGAAATGTTTTATTTTTTGCCCGTTAAAAGTTATTAACAAAAACTTTGGCTGTTCCCTACTTTACTAACCTCAGTCCTAAAGAATTTAATGGCGTTTTTTTTCTACGAAAAAATGTTGCCCTCCTATATCCCAATTATCGAATTACGTATCCTGACTTTTTATAAAATGGCTGAATTTGTAGATAAGGGTGCCCTCTTACTTAGTTAGAGGTCAATATTTGGTGAAAGGACCAGACAAACTTACAAAATGGCTAAGAAAATCAAACAGGGCAACATTATTTCGAGAAAATAAAACGCCATAAGCTACTGGAAAATTTTCAATTGTAACTTTCTGAACTTAAACGGGAAAAGGTGTAGACAAATACCAATATAAGTGGATTAGTGAAACATTATATTTATTTTTATTAGATATTACCCCCTGAACGTTCCAGAGATGTTAAGTATTGCAATCATCGTGACTTTCAGCCCTTGAAGTCCCATTCTTTTTCTTGAAGTCTTGAATGCAGCCTTTCAGTCTTTTTTTTTGACTGATGATTTAAAATTTGAAGTCCCCAGTATTTTTGGCAAGTATGACTGACCATTAATTTTTTTCATTCATTGATGACTGCCGATATTTTTTAAGCAGTCATTTAGTAAACTAGTACCAAAAATATGCTCTCTATGTATTTTAGCTGTAATAGTATTTATTTTGCATATACCTAAAATGGTCAGTTTATAAAATCTTTAAAATACATATCGCTAGCTTAGAGTGCAAACTGTGTAAGTCCATTTTTATGAAAAATTGTATTTTTATCGGTGACTCTTGTCATATTTCTACTCGTTGTTATTCAGTGATACGCAAATTGTGTAAGTCCAAAATATTTACATGAACAGAACATTTTTTTTTCATTTCGAAATATTTTTTATTTTTTGTTTTTATCTGTCCTACAAAGTTTGAAAAAAAGGACTTACGCAATTTGCACTATAAGCTAGCGATATGTACACTAGAGCGTATCGAGAAAAAAAGTTCGCCCCCATACGATCTCTTTTTCGAAAACATTTCCGGAAAATTTTTTTTTTTGGACCCCGTAGATGTCGCTAAAATTCAATTTTTCATATCTTCGGTTTTATGGAAGGTTCCTACTTTATAATTGTATTAACTCTGTGTGCGCCATTGGGGTAACTTCCACCCAGTACATAGTTTATACCACCTTAATGTAACTTTTTTTGCCGGTATGTTAAACGTCGTCAAAAAACATTAACCTTTTGCGAAAGAAGTATTTCGATCGATGCCGTAGAACCGCAAATAAAACACATTTAACGTTCCGAGGAATATGCGTTTTTTGAAGCGAAAAACTTATATTCCTCGGAATGTTAAATGTGTTTTATTTGCGGTTCTACTGAATCGATCGAAATACCTCTTTTGAAAAAAATGAATGCTTATTGACGACGTTTAACATGGTAGCGTTGAAAATTTTTTTAATGCTTAAATCGGATGTTAAATAACAAAGTTACAAAAAAAAAACTATTTCGGCGGTATTTCGCGGGATCAGAAAAAAATAAAATTTTTTTCTTTAATCCTCTCAATACAAGCTTCAAATTTAGGGTCGGACTTTTACAACTTTACATATACTGAATTGCTTAAGAAAATTAGTTAAATAATGTCTTTATTTTATATTTCAACAATTCAACAGTTTCAAAAATTTATGGTGGAAATTAGTTTATTTATTCCATTCAGCCAGCGCTATTAAGGTAACTAAATAAAATTAAGATTTGAATAAGGATTGTGATTTGTAGATATGGGGTAGGCGTGCCGGCGCGAAAAAGCACGCCGGCGCACAATGGGAGATTTTGGCCAAAAATAAATTCGAAATTAAAGTAGTGATAAATAAATATTTTTTAACTGCAATCGACAGATATCTTATGTGACAAAAAAAAACCCCATGTAAGATTTTTTGAGTTCCATTTCGTTTAGCCATACAGGGTGCTCAAAGTTGAATAAAAAATATGTCATATGAATTATGAATTTTATGAACTGATACGAAAAGCTCTATCTAAGCCATTTATCGACGTATATATGTGGTTTTGACATCTAAATATAGAAAATGACCTCTACTTTTCTAAGAAGTAATCTCGTTTCTTCTAACTTTGAAATCTGATTTTATATGATTTTTCAAATACTGATAAAAAAAATATAGAAAACAATTTTTCTTCGTCCACTTTAAGTAATAAAATAAAAAAAACAAAAAAAAAGGTATCTTGGTTTTTTTTTTTGTGTTATGAACTAATATATTCTTTATCAGATCACATTAACAGATATTAATTTCACGTGCGCCTTCTCGTGTTTTATTTATTCTCCTAACTGGCTAAAAGTGCATTTTTCAAATTACATTTATAATGACATATTCAAAATTAAAAAAAAATAAAGTGTATAGAAGATCTATCATCCAATTTACATCTGTAATATAGAAAATGGTTCACAATTTGAAATACAGCAGCTCATTTTTGAATTAGCTATATAGATTCTATTATATATTGTTTTTTTTGCAGGGTAAAATAAAAAAATTGAAAAAAATTCCAAAAGTTTGAAATCAAATAAAAAAAAATAAAAAAAAGTCCTCCTCAATTTTTTAATATATGTTCACCCCAAGTGTGCTTTATAACCCCCCATAGTCAGTTTCATCATTCACGCGCGCTCTTCTCACTAATTCATATTTTTCGACGAGGTGTATATGCGCGCTATCACTATGGATGTTCATACATATGTACACATGTGTAGCAAGAGAGAAAAGCATTGATGAGCAGTTTTGATATATGTTTATGCTTTAAAATCGCTAATATATTAACTAATGCAATTTTATATAGAATATTTACATATATACTTACTTTTAGCCTATTTACTTCAAAAGTATCATAACTCAAAAACGCGAGTTTTCAGGTAAGGATGGGTATGCATGCATGTGTGTGTATGTACATATATGTATGTGCATTATATGACGAAATTTCGGTCTGATATATTGAAAATTTAGAGTTTGAGATCAGAAAATTATCTGTGCTATATGTACTATTGATGCACATACATACATATATAGCGATCGAAAACTTAAAGGGCTCTTTCGTAAAATCAGCTTATTAAGGTATGATAGTATAGCGATATACTATCATTTGCTGCTTTTTATACCAGCCATGAACATGAAATAGTGTTATAACTTTGTGCCGAAATACTATGTATTTTTATGTAAAGTTTATCATTTGTCGGAATCGCCCAAATCCAGTATAAAATATAGCTCCCATACAACGGATTGTTCATATGTACAAGATAAATTTGAGTATTTGTAACTTATTCAATTAAACAGATAAAATTTAATTTCTATCATTCATAAATGGTATAAAGTCTTTGGTACGCATAAACTTGTTGATATTTGCATTTATCTATTTCGTCTCCCACCTGTGCCGTTACCTTATAAATGGGAGTTTACGTGGGGATCCAAGCCCTAAGAGTACAGATTTTAAATAAGTATAGATAAACGTCACATATGTAGATAATTAAATAAATATTTTTGAAGTAGTTACAAATATATGCTTATACCTACATATATATATAATTGCCGCTCAGCATTCCAACTCAATTAGTTTCGAAAATAAATGCATTTTAATGGTTTTTCGCGGCACCCGTTATATGGAGTTTGGGAGAATTTGTCATCAGATTTAGTTCATTTTTACACCATGTACTAATTTTCATAAAAAAAAGCTTGCATACTGAATTTCAGCATTGTAACTTAATTAATTTCCAAAATAATTGCAATTTGATGGTTTTTCGCGACACCCGTTATATGGAGGGTGGGAGAATTTGTCATCAGATTAAGTTCATTTTTACACCATGTACTAATATTCATCAAAGAATCTTACATACTGAATTTCAGCATTGTAACTTAATTAGTTTGGAAAATAAATGCATTTTAATGGTTTTTCGCGGCACCCGTTATATGGAGTGTGGGAGAATTTGTCATCAGATTAAGTTAATTTTTACACCATGTACTAATATTCATCAAAGAAGCTTGCATACTGAATTTCAGCATTGTAACTTAATTAGTTTCGAAAATAAATGCATTTCAATGGTTTTTCGCGACACCCGTTATATGGGGGGTGGGAGAATTTGTCATCAGATTAAGTTCATTTTTACACCATGTACTAATATTCATAAAAAAAGCTTATTTTCAAAATTTGAGCACTCTAGGTCCATTTTTACTATTTATGGCCGTTTTTTGTATGAAACGTTCCCATTGTGCGGCGTCGCCGCCGCCGCCGAAATTTTTTTGGAATGGCGCCGCCGCCGCCGGAATCACTGTCGGCGTATATGTCTAGATTGTATGGGAGGTGCCACGCCCCCCTAATATTTTTTAATTTTTTCTTCGACTAAACCTTCGCGGAGTAACAACAAACAAACCCTCCTAAGGAAGTATTTGATTTGGTTCAGTCGTTTTCAAGTTTTGGCGTTACAATTAAACACCAAATCATTTTTATACTCAGCTGTACTAGTTACACAGAGTATTATAGTTTTAATCACATAACGGTGGATTGTAACAGAATGAAATAATCGAGATAGATATAGACTTATATATATCAAAATGATCAGGGTGAAAAGAGAAATCGATTGATCCATGTCCGTCCGTCCGTCCGTCCGTCCGTCTGTCCGTCCGTCTGTCCGTCTGTAAACACTCTAACTCGCGCAAAAATTGAAATATTTTGATGAAATTTGAAATTCAAGTTGGTATCGACACTGGGGCGGTTGGTATTGAAAATGGGCGAAATCGGACCATGACCACGCCCACTTTTCCTATATAGAAAAAATCAGAAATTTGATATCTCAGTCACTAATATAGCTAGAGTGATGAAATTTTACCCACGTGTTGAGCTCAGGCCCCTAAGGAGAAATTTGATGAAATTTTGGCAAATTGGCTATGCCACGCCCACTTATTAAGGGTCAAACATTGAAAGTTTTATATGTCATAACTCAGAAACCGTTGAAGATATATCGATGAAATTTGGCACGCTTGATTTGCTTACTTAGGCAAACGTTTGGATGGAAAATTGTTAAAATCGGTTGTCGGCCACGCCCACTTTTATATATGTGTATTATAAAATGACCTAATAAAAACATTTTAAGCGAGATCTCTCTCAAATATAAAGATATATCATTGAAATTTTATGGCAGGAGTCCACCTGCGGACATAAAGCGAAAAACACAAAAATTTTGGAAAATGGGCGTGGCACCGCCTCTTTTTAGAAGCAGGAATATACGAGATTTCTGAGCACATAACCCGACTAATAATTTATACATAATGACGAAACTTGGTGTGTACACTTTTATTACTTGTGGTAATACATGTTGAAAATTTTAGCGAGATCGGTTGACGACCACTTTTATATATGGGTATTATAAAGTGGCCTAATAGCAACATTTTAAACGATATCTTTGTCAAACATAAAGATTATTCATTGAAATTTTGTGGCATAAGTTGCACAATAGACCGGAAACAAAAAATAGAAAAATTTTGGAAAATGGGCGTGGCACCGCCTCTTTTTAGACAAAGGAATATACGAGATTTCGGAGCCCAAAACTCGACAAATAATTGAGATATTATGAAGAAACTTGGTTTGTACCAAGGCTGCACAACGTTATCAACAAAAATATTTTGTTTTGTTGAATATCAAATAAAAATTATTGAAATTATTTCGTTTCGTTGATTATCAAAAAAAAATTATCAAAATTATTTTGTTTCGTTGATTATCAAAAACAAAATAATAATAAAAATTTGTTTCGAGCTTACGGCTTCATTTTACTTTGAATTTTTATTAACGTTATTTGTTTTGATAATTTTTTTTGTTGGCTACCGAAACAAAATTTGTTCAATACTTGTTTTTTGATAATCAACAAAACGAAATTTTTTTTCATAATTTTTTTTGATAATTATCAAAACATTATTTTTTTGTTCAGCACTTAACGTTAAAATTTTTCAAAGTTGAATTGAAAACAAAATATTTTTTCGGTTATTGATAAAAAATAACGTTAATGTGCTGCCCTGGTTTATACACTTTTATAACTTGTGTTAATAGACACGCAAAAAATTATTGAATTCGGTTTATGACCACGCCTACTTTTTAATAAAGATATTTCTGGAACACCCTTTGGAAATTTGTAACGTGACATCTTTGTAACTAGAAGTCATAAAGGAATGAAATTTTGTACAAAGAATAATACTCATATGCTTAGTTGGATGGCTGATAAAAATTTTGAAAATGGGCGTGGCTGCGCCCACTTTATCTAGCACTCCCTTTATATAAAATACACCGTGTTTCCATCAAACGCAAACAAACTATGAAAGCATACAGCTGAGTATCTAATGTTCGATTCCAATCGAACTAAGGCTCCTTACTTGTTATATATATAGATTTGTTCTATTAAAGCAATTTTTATGTAATTTTATCTATTTATGTATGTGGCCGCTGTGATGCAGTGGGTAGAGTGTTCGCCTGCTATGCCAGAGGTCTCGGGTTCAAACCCCAGTCCGAGCAAACACCAAAAAATTTTTATTTATTTATTTATTTATTTGGTCTTTGAATTCAAAAAAAAAATTCTTACAGACTATATACATATGCAAATTATACTAATACATTATTTATTCATGCAAAAAAAAGTCTTGAGATTGTTGACTAGCATTGAATGCGACCATGTAAAATCAGCACCTGACGAACTGAAAAACAAATTAAGCTCAGCACATGCTCTAGAAATAGGTGCATTGATGCCATAGTTGGTTTTTGATAGACCAATTATTAAGGTTTCGTAACGACGCAAGTTCCTGTAGGGCACATTAAATTGAATTTTATCAAGTAGAGAAGGGCAATCGATTGCCCCAGAGATAATACTGAGAACAAAAGAGCACGAAAGGAAGCTTCTTCTGGCATCTAGTGATGAGGTGTTAATTAGCATACATCGGGATTTATACGGAGGTAAAGGCTCGGAAAATTTTAGGGGCCTAAGAGCGAATCGAAGAAACACTTTCTGGACCCTTTCTAGCCGATTAGAGAGACCAGTTTGAGAGGGCCTCCAAATGAAGGCTGCATACTCTAACCTCGATCTGACAAAGGCACAGTATAAAGTCTTAAGAGTGTATGGGTTAGTGAAAGCAGCACAATTACGACGAATGAATGCTAGCATTGAGTAAGATCGAGATATTACAAGAATAACGTGGCTATTCAAGCAAAACTTAGAGTCGAAAATAACTCCCAAATCTTTAATTTCTTCAACGAGTTTCAGTTTAACGTTAGCAATATAATATGACGTTTGCAAAGTAGTAACGGATTTGGCGAAAGTTACATCAAAACATTTTTTTATGTTTAAATATAAGCGATCCAGCTTGCACCACTTGTGGACATTAAGCAAGTCACATTGCATTCTCATAGAGTCGCTAGTGTTGTTAATGACTGAAAATATTTTGAGATCGTCGGCGTACAGCAAGTGTTCCGCAAACGAAAAGCATGAACCAATATCATTAATGAATATTATAAAGAAAAGGGGTCCTAGGATACTCCCTTGTGGAACTCCAGAGGATGCGACAAATGGCCGCGATGTTGCATTATCAAGAGCAACCACGCAACGTCTATTGGATAAATAGGATTTGAACCATGATAAGAAGATGGAATGAAACCCAAAAGACTCGGGCTTCAGTAAGAGTATTCTATGAGAAACTTTATCGAAAGTCTTGGAGAAGTCAGTGTATATCGTATCAACTTGCGATCTACTTTGAAAAGCAGATATGTAATAGTCACTAAAAATGGATAAATTAGTAACGGTGGAGCGGCATGCAAAAAAGCCGTGTTGCTTAGGGGAAATTAAGCTTTTAACCACAAAACGTAATTTTTCGTTAACAACTATCTCAAAAAGTTTTGATATAGAAGAAAGTTTTGCAATGGGCCTATAATTGTGAACATCGCATTTGTTACCACTTTTGAAAATTGGAGAAATAGCTGACAGTTTCTAATCGTCTACAAAAAGACCAGAGGCTAGATATCTATTAAAAATAGTTGTCAACGGTGGTGCAAGGCATAAACAATTTTTCAACAAAACTGAAGATAGGCCATCAGAATCTACTTTAGATGTAGGTTTCATCTTTTAGTAGGAAAAACAAAAAGGAGCACACCTCGAATTGGGAGAGAAGCTCGGCCATAAAACTCGTCAGAGTTATAATAGCGCCATTGTATTATTATTATATTATTATTATTCATCTTTTGAATTCCATCGATAACGTCAGTAGGTAACAGATACACATAACGATCCAAAATTTAATGATGAGTTAGTGGAAGAAAAACAACTAGAGTCCGATTCAGAGTCGGAATCAAAATTAGAGCAGAAGAAATCAGCGAACAAATTTGCTGCATCTACGGTAGAATTCGCAGTTGCACTATTAAAAAATACATTAATCGGCACTGATGAGGATGACTTCTTTGCCTTAATAAATTGCCAAAAGGCTTTCGAGTCAGTAATAATATTAGTCTCAAAATTAAGTATGTAATTTCTGTACAAGAACTTATTTAGACAATTGAACATTTTTAAATAGCACTGAAATTTCGAATAATGTACTGGGTCGCCAGTTTTTTTATGCAATTCGCAGAATTTGTTTTTTAAGTTCCTCAGGCGTTTTAGACGTCTGGTATGCCAAGGCGTCTTGTATTTTCTCTTACTCACAATAGGAACATGCTGCAAGCATAATTAATAGACCTTAGATTTAAAGTATTGGAAACAAGCAGTAACATTATTGTCCTGGAATGCATTACACCAGTAAACACTGGATAAAATTTCATTAAAGGTAGAAAAATCACAAGATTTGTAATCAAATCTAATATCAGGCTCATCGGCAGCGTTAGCGAATTCGTAAAACTCTAACTCAAGAGAAAGAGGCACATGATGCTTATCAGTGCATCAGGTGTAATACATTCCGACAGTGTATAATTAATATTATTGGACATAAATACTAAGTCTAATATTCTGTTTAAACTGTTACGAAAACCATTAATTTGATGTAAATCAATGCTTAATAAGCTATCAACTACGTGAATCTCAGCTGAAGAAATAACGTTCGAAGCAATAAGTGGCGTTGAGTTACTAAACGAAGACCAATTCAAATGGCACAAATTAAAATCACCAAGAACACATAGATGACTTTCCCCAGAAATTTGTGAAGCTAACGACACAACATTGTCAATGTGTGCAAAATAAACAAAATCAGCACTGTTCGGAGGAATATATGAAGCACAAATATAAACTGTTCCCGATGAACCATGAATGCAAACACAAATTTGATCAAAAAGTGTGTCAGAATTGGAAAGGGTTACCAGTGCTGCCCTAAATTTCTTACGGACAGCAATGAGAACTCCTCCTCCTCTAGAATACCCAGTTTTGACATGGCCACGATCTTTACGAAAAACATCGTAAAGATTGGGGTCAAAAAGTTCACTGTCAAAGAAGTTTTCATTCAGCCAAGATTCAACAAAAACAAAAACATCACATTCTTGGAAAGAACTTTTCATACCCACAGTTGAGCATTTAGTTCTCAAGCCAGATATATTTTGAAAATAAACTCTTAGCTTATTATCTGAATTAATAAGATTATTTGCATTGCCCAGACAGTCAGAAACTAAATTAGTTTTTCTGTATTTCACGAAAGGGCCGAATATTTATACCATATGGCCATAAATTACCATCTACATCTAACAGCTTGTCATAAAACATTGCAGATATTCCTATTTTAAAATTCACATAGTTTAGTTCATCAAGCAACGTATTTCCCTTGACTAAAATGAAGCAGGAAGTATGCTTACTAGCTATACCAAAATGTTTAACAATATAAGAAATAATATCATTGGTAGTGACTGTAGGCTTAAATGATGAAATATGAAGCCATCTCCTATTAACAACAACGTCCAGCTCTTTGGAGACATTACGGCCAACAACTAAATTCTTTGACCTGGCTCTCTTATTTTGCACAGTGACCCAGTGTGCAGATTTATTCATCGCACCAGCAGAGGGAGAGTTAGCAGTGATAAGATGAGCACGATCGGCAGTATCGACGTTAGCAGAGGCATTGTTATCAGCGGCGACTGCGCTATTCGGAGAGAGAGTGACGCTCACACTCTCCACTGCAACGGAGCTGCTTTCAGAAGTCTCCAATGTAGAGCGAACCACATGCGAAAAAGAAATACCATGAGAAATACCTTTGTTAGTGGACTCGTCAATATTTGCGTGTCGTTGAACGTTAAGAACATCATTGTTGTTGTAATATTTTTTTATTGGAGTTCAAAAAATTACTAAAGGTTGGTGGAGTCAAACAAAAAATTAAAAAAGAACGACTATTTTTTTATTTGCGAATTTGGTTAACTTTGAAGTGGTCTAGTAGAATCTGTAAAAAAATTGCACTCTTTTTTGCCGGAAATGTAGAAATTGTACGATTTTGTAAAGCCATATTTTCAAAATTTTAGAAAATTTTACAGAACCTTATATATATAGTATGGAAAAAATTTACCAAAATTAATATATGGAACTATTTTTTCTCTCATGTTATAGGAAATTTGCCTAATTAGGATAAAATATACAGTCTTTATAAATTTGTGACAAATACTAACAAAAAACATACATGTAATACTAACTTTTTTAGGTGAGACACATAAAATTTTAGAAAGACTATTTTTTTATTTTAATTTTCGATTCTATGCTAGGAGGTCTTGCTACCAAAAAAGAAAAAGGTTCAAAAATTATGCCGGAAATCGCTAATTTAGTACTTTATTTAACACCCTAAAAAGTTTATTTTTACATGGAAAAATTTTATAATAAAAAAAGTATTTCTATGTTAACTCTAATATCATTGCGCTTTTAAAAGTTACAATTTGATATATACCAAAATCATATTGACATATTGCAATAAAATAATGCATTAAACTATAACAACCAACATATTTTCTGAACAAATTTACACTGAGAGAAAAAAAATATATGGAGGGGTCAAAGAAATTGTTTACCTACTTTGAACACTACTTTCTTTGTTTTGATTAAATTTTCCTTAAAACATGTTAAAAGGTTTATAAAATATTGTTGTTACATGCGTTACCATGGTTTCAAAAATTCATACATTAAAATGAATCATACATTAATGAAAAATTCTTTAAGCGCCATTCCATTCCCAACTTTCCTTGTTTTGAAGACTTGATTTCTTTAATTTTGAGAAATTAAATTCCCATACAAATCCCCATGGCAACGAATTTGTTTGAAAGTTTTTTTATGTTTTTTCCACATTTTTGAGAAAATTTACACAAAACAAAGAAAATTTTGTATTGGGACGCGTGTTCAAAATAAGGAAAATTATGCCTTTGATCGAGAGAAAATTTTTTTTTTTGAGTGTAAGAGTAATTTTCTTTAGAACCATTTTTTGCAATAACTAAAGGGAGTAGGCCATCCTTGATTTTAAAAGGATAATTATATATGTTATAGTTAGTTTTTAATGTATTGTGATTACATGTTAATCTAAAAATTACTTTTTGTAAAAAAGGATATATGAGAGGTAGTCATGTCCTTGCACTTAAAAGGACGAAACTTGTCACTTAGTTTAAAAACATAATTCTATAAACATACACCAAATTTCATTTGATTCTGTTTGAAATTTAAGTTGAAATCACAATTTTAAAATTAAGGATATATGGGAGGTAGTTATATACTTTCACATAAAAGAAAAAAACTTATAACCTGGTTTAAAAACATAATTCTATAAATATATGCCAAATTTGATTTCATTCTGTTTGAAATTGAAGTTGAAATCACAACTTTAAAATCAAGGACATATGGGAGGTAGTCATGTCCTTGCATCGATTTGGCCAAAACTTCTTTTTTTTCTTATCTCTATTATTTTATGCCTGTAAACAAAATTTCATTGTTCTGCGATTACTCTCCTAATTTTGCAGATTCACTATATTGAGACGAAGCACTGTGCGGCATACCCTCCGAGTGTATTTCTGCCATGATAATGCTTCTCACAAAAAATGCATTCGCCGTTCGGAGCCGGCATAAAACTGTAGGTCCACCCAATTAATAGGAAAAACAAAAAGGAGCACACCTCGAATTGGGAGAGAAGCTCGGCCATAAAACTCGTCAGAGTTATAATAGCGCCATTGTATTATTATTATGTATGTGTATGTATGTTAGGCCGCAGCGATTTACTAACCTATATCGTGCCTTCGTAATTGGGATTCCTCTAATTTTTCTGAGTGGGAAACTCTTCCTCGACATTTGTCTAAAATTAATTTTGATGTTCCGGAATTTGGTTGTTATGGACCAAATAAATTAAATTAAATATAGTAACAATATTATAAAATATTATTTTATCTTCCGGCTCTCCGTTTTCTGGTTTTCATGGTAAGGTAAAAATCTATGTTATAGTATAATTTGCAATTATAAATCTAATAGCATGTTCATGCTGATCCTGCGTTTTGCGTTTCGGAGGCATTTTTGCGTTTAGTCCAAAACGCAACATTAAATGTTAAATTTTTCGATACAATTCCACCAACAAAATGCAATTTAACGCAACTATTTTTTTGCGTTTTGAATGCTAACGCAGAAAGCAACACTGAAATCTTCGCAAAAATTTGCCATTCGAATGGAAAATAGTGGCAACACTCTGGCAATACAAGAACGAAATACTACAAGATGACGAATACAGAGCAGCATGAGCATAGGAACACGAGCTCCATGATGACGTCACTCTACATGTATTTGTATTTTGTATTTATTGTTATTCTCATCCTAGCACAACAATCGGAAAGATTATATTATAGTGCTAGCCACTGTACATGTTGTAATACATTTAAGAACAAAAAATGAAACTTAACTCTAAATTAAATTTACGTTAAACGGAAGAACAGAGAATAAGAAGATAAAGGGTAAAGAAATATGTTCGAACAAGTGTGTTTATAGAATAGTATATACATATAAACATAGATTATGAGTTATTATAAAAGCTGGTTAGCTCATTTTTGAACTGCAGTGTATTGTTTAATGATCTTAGTCGAATAGGTAACGAGTTCCATAGACGTATAGAGCTTATGAAGAACTGACGCTCAGATAACAGAAACCGATATTTAGTATGCACTAGAAGTACAGACCTCGAAGAAGTCAGAAACTGAAGTCTTTGATGCAAATACATAGGTTATTTTGAGTAAATGATTTTATGCAAAGTTACAAGTGTTTTAACTTTCAAAAGGTTGTCAAAAGAGATGCTAAGCATCTTTTGAGCGAACGGTGTTACATGGTCAAGTCTTTTTAACGAAAACACATATCTTGCAATGTGGTTATAAATAACATCTAACTTATACTGCGTCACAATTTGAATAAATCTCACAACCATAAAGGAGCGTAGGTATTTGGTACGCTTTTGCTAAAAGTAGTCTAATATTTATGGGAGTAAAGTACTGCGATAACCTTAGTGTACGGAGCATCCCATACACTTTGCCTACAGCGCTAGATATTTGGTCTTTCCATGTTAAGGTGCTGTTGAAAATTATGCCAAGATTTTTCGCCGTTTTTACATACTTTATAACCGACTTGTCCAACATGACTGGATCAAGTTGGGTCGCTACGAGGGGTTTCCTATGAATAGCTATACAATTTGATTTATCTGGATTCAGACATAGGCCGTTATTAGAGGCCCAAAGACTGACTCTAGACTGACTCTCGGCATTCAGATTTTTAATACAAATATTACTACGATTAGGAGGACAACAAATATAGAGTTGGACATCATCGGCATAAACATGTACATTGCAATATTTTAGAACGTTAGGCAGGTCATTTACATACAACACGAACAACAAAGGACCAAGAATTGAGCCTTGTGGAACTCCTCTGACTACGGGAAGGAAAAGAGACTTACTATCACCGATACTAACTGCCTGAGTTCTGTCATTAAGATAAGATCGGATCAATGCAGTGGCATGATGGGAAAAATTAAATAAATTATCTAGCTTTCGGCATAGTAACTGATGGTCAACTGAATCAAAAGCTTTTGAATGATCAAGAAGAGTTAGGAAGGCTATATTGCTTTCATCAATTTTAGCCCGGATACTTTCTACCACATCCAGCAGAGCCGTTGTGCAGCTTCTCTTTGGAAAAAGCCAGACTGACGGGCATTTAAGAGCCTGTGATCTTGCACATACAACATAATTTGTTTGTGAAGTATGCGCTCAACAATCTTAGACAAGAAAGGCAGAATAGCTATAGGTCTATATTCGTTGTTCTTCTTGTGAAGCGGGATTATCTTAGCGACCTTCCAGCACTTTGGAAACAAACAAGTCGTCATGATGGAGTTGACCAAATAAGTTACATGCGACAAAATAAGGGGTAGTATTAATTTAAAAAATTTTGCATGAATTCCGTCGAATCCGACTGCGTCAGATTTAACAGAGAGTATGGCTTGGACAACATCACAATCGTTTACAGTGTAAACTTTACACAAACAAATTCAAATGGACTATCAGCGAAAGTTAAACGATCACTATAGTTATCTAAACATATATTACCTGATATAGCAGGTGGTCTTGTAAATTGCTTATTTAGATCATTTGCATCGGTGTGAATAGGTGCAAGTTCTTTTGTTTTACCTATACCAATTTCCTTTATTATATTCCAGTTTCGCTTTGAACTCACCGCGGAACTAAACCTCTCCTTATAAAATGTAATTTTTGCCGCCTTAATGGCTTTGTTTACAGAAATTCGAGCTTTTTTAAACTGGCTAAATGTGTCGGGGGTTCTATATCTTTTCCAACGCGAGTATGCTTGATTGCGTATGTTTATGGCTTTTTATACCTTTCATGAGAATGAAATGGTATTATAACTTAGTGCCAAAAAATTTTTGTCGAAAGTACCAGAAGGAAGCGTGGGGGACCCACCAAAATATATACCGATATGATCAGAATCACGAGCTGAGTCGATTAAGCCATGTCCGTCTGTCCGTCTGTCCGTCTGTCCGTCTGTGTGAACGCAAACTAGTCCCTCAGTTTTTGAGATATCTGAATGAAATTCGGAATACAGGTATGTTGTTATATGCAGCTGATCATTTGTCGGAACCGGCCGAATCGGACCACTATAACATATAGAAAACAACCGATTATTCAGATATACATGAAATTTTTGGAAGTAATTTGTGCATAACTTCCCCATTTAAACAGCTAAGGACATGAAACTTTGAAGTAGACGTGCCCATTTTGGCCCAAACAAGGTAACCGAAAATTGTCTAGATCGGACCACTATAACATATAGTTCCACAACATCCGATTATTCAGATATACACATTTTGGTGTATAACTCCCCCATTTTAACAGCTAACGGCGTGAAATTTTGAAGTATTTGTACCCATATGGGCCCAAACAGGGTTACCGAAAATTGTCAAGATCGGACCACTATAACATATAGCTCCCATACAACCGATTGTTCAGATATGGACATTTTGGTGTATAACTCCTCCATTTTAACAGCTAACGGCGTGAAATTTTGAAGTATTTGTACCCATATGGGCCCAAACGGGATTACCGAAAATTGTCAAGATCGGACCACTATAACATATAGCTCCCATACAACCGATTGTTCAGATATGCACATTTTGGTGTATAACTCCTCCATTTTAACAGCTAACGGTGTGAAATTTTGAAGTATTTGTACACATATGGGCCCAAACGGGATTACCGAAAATTGTTAAGATCCGACCACTATAACATATAGCTTCCCTACAACCGATTGTTCAGATATGGACATTTTGGTGTATAACTCCTCCATTTTAACAGCTAACGGCGTGAAATTTTGAAGTATTTGTACCCATATGGGCCCAAACGGGATTACCGAAAATTGTCAAGATCGGACCACTATAACATATAGCTCCCATACAACCGATTGTTCAGATATGCACATTTTGGTGTATAACTCCTCCATTTAAATAGTAAAGACACCATTTTTTCTAATAAATCTTTCTATAAATAACCCACAGAATTAAAATTATAAATTAAACTTAATCCGGCTATGTACATACATAGGTAACTTTTCATTTCCCCACTCATGAAAGGTATGAAGTCTTCGGTACGGCCGAAGACAGCCGCGCTTTTACTTGTTTAATATTTGCATTAAACCACGGCCTGTTATTGCGTTTTACTGTTTTGTGTCTGACGGGCACGAATATATCAAAAAGACGGTTTATATTGTCTTGCAAAAACCTTGTTTGGTCATCAACAGATGTCATGTTTCGTATGAAATTCCAATCTACACTTTGGACAGCCAACTTAAGAGAGTAGTAGTCAATGTTATTAAAATCGCGATAGCTGAATGATATCGGATTTCTAGAGATTTTGAAGTCGTAGATCAAGAATATCAAGTCGTGCTTCGAGAATCTTGATGCCGAAAGTTGGTTGTATAAGAGGGATTTCTGTAGGTCATTTACAAAGAATATATCTAGAAGAGTACTGTTCGTGTTGGTGAAATGCGTTGGTAAGGTGGAGTTCGTTGGGAGAAGTCCTAGAGACTCCATATTTAGTTTTATATTATTATCGTCAAGCAAATTACTGTTGTAATCTCCTGCTATAATAATGTTGGTATAGTTTTCAAGAAATAGCTGAAGAAATTCATAAAAGTCGGAGAAGTTAATATAACGATTCGGTCGGTAAACACAACCCACTAAGAGCCTGCTATTATCAGAAAATATTTCTACGAACACATATTCAACATCACTACTACTACTCGATACGCAACATAATTTACATGACAAGCAGTCATGTAATGAACGAAAGTGAACAAAACAGAGATCAAAATTGATACCAAAGCGGTTGGTACGTTTGTTTTGTAAAATTAGTGTTTATTATTACATACTAGCAAATACCCGTCCCGCTTCGCAGCGACGGAAAAAGTATTTCCCATTTCCCTTTACTTTTACCTTTACCTTTACCTTTACCTTTACCTTTACCTTTACCTTTACCTTTACCTTTACCTTTACCTTTACCTTTACCTTTACCTTTACCTTTACCTTTACTTCTTACTTCGCACAGGACGCGACTAAAGCCATTGCTGTAGTTACAGTTTATTTTCTGAGGAATTTTGAGCTCATGCCTATATACTAGGGATTCCAATTTTTCCGATTTTTACGATCCCGGGATTTTCGGGATTTATTTTTAAAATCCCGGGATCCCGGGATTTATCCCGGGATTTGGACTTTAATTACACAGGCCGACAATATTTCCAAAAAATTTTCTAACTCAAATAAAATTCTACTTTTCTAAAGGATTTCGGTGCGCTGATTCTGAATTTGAAGTCGTATTTTCGGTAATGCGTGTAGGTTTTGAGATATTCGTGTCCAAAGAGATGAAAAATGCGATTTTTTGCTATATTCATTGCTCAATCTGTTAAATTATTTACTTTCATTAAAAGATGATTGCAGCTATTGAAAGAACGATCATTTCTCTTGAAAACAGCGCTTTCCTTTTTCGGGTATCTTATTCGGATATCTACGTTGTCTTCAAAAGAAATGATCGTGCTTTCAATAGATGTAATGAGTTTTTAATGAAAGTGAGTAGTTTTAAAAATATTGAGGAGTGAATATGGCCACAAACTGCGTTTTTCGCCTTTTTGGACATGAATGTCTCAAAAACTACACCGAAATCCTTTTGAAACGTAGAATTTTATTTCTATTACAAAAATTTTTCGACCAGTATTATTTTCCCACATTTGGGGTTGAAAAAAGGAAATATATATTTCGAGGAACGCTACAACTTTAAAGTGCAAAGAAAAATTATTGATATTTCCAAGCTTGCCGAAAAATTCAGAAAATTAATGCAACTTCTGAATAGATAAACATCGGAGGCAAAATTTTGATATGAATTCCGAGTATGCAGCTGCGTATTTAATTTTAGTACAGTGTTGTAAGACTAACAAGTCTAATGGCGTTTTCTTTTCTCGAAATAATGTTGCCCTGTTTAATTTTTTTTAGCCATTTTATAGCTTTGTTTGGTCATTTCAAGGAATATTAAGCTCTAACAAAGTGAGAGGATACCGTTAGCAACAAATTCAGCCATTTTATAGAAAGTCAAGTTACGTATTTCAATAATTGGAATATAGGAGGGCAGCATTTTTTTGTAGAAAAGAAAACGCCATAATTAAAATTGTGTTTCCATTTTCTTCCATTATTTACTTTCCATGTGGGAAAATTCCAAAAAACATTTGAGAAATAAATGACTAGGGCATGGAATTTTATGTACTAAAAAATAAAAAATATGCGCATAAAAAATGCAACAAAAACTGAGAAATATGCATGAAAAATAAAAAAAAAAATGCATTAATTCATGTTTATTGAAGTTACAATTGGCGCTTTCGATTCGCCATCAGACAAGCGAGGTCGGATCGAACAAAAATGTTTGAACTCATAATGAGTAGTAGCCATACTCGCTAACTGGTCGATAAAAATTTCCCTCTGCTCGCTATCATTCACATATAAATTTGGCAGAGGGAAATTTATAGCCAGCAGAGAAATTGTGAATCGAAAGCGGCTAATAGTTAAATAAATTAGGTACAAATATTTTTTAATTCAATTTTGCTCTTACGTTGTACGTTTATACATATGTATGTATGTTTTTATAGATATGTACATAAATTCAGTCTTGAACATTTCATAATTTGTAAAGGTTAATCCTTATTTAACGATTCATTAGCGTACACAATGAAATATTTTTTTCATATTCTCAAAAAGAAAAATTTGCCGATTCGGTCGAAAAAAGCTCTTAAACATAGAAAACGAACGTTCTAAATCCACAGAGGTAATAGGAGCATGTTTGAAAACGGCTCTTTGTCGACAGGTATGCACCGTATCGAATATACTAATAATAGCCGTGTTCACACGAAACTCTATTCGTCGTCAGATGACTGTTATGCATGAATTTCGTTTGTATAAAACTGTCAACTAGCAAATTACAAAAATAGGCAATATAATGCGAAATATGTAATAAAAAAATGCAAACAACGCAAAATATGTAAAAATATGCATATATGACCAAAATATGCAAAATATGCAAAAACATTTGAATGTCATTTTTAAGACAATTTCACGATTCGCAAAGATTGTTTATTTATTTTGCTCTACCTAAATCTAAGAAAAACATGTATTTGCATAAATTTCCATGCCCTATAAATGACCAAAAATCAGGAAATAGAAATTATCGAATGAATTTTGCCACAAGCTAAAAGCTTTAAAAATACCTAACGTACGTTTCCTTACAACGCGTACTTCAATACAAAAAAATTTAATTATTAAAAAAAAATCAAAAATTTTAATCCTTACTTTAACTAATGCACTTTTTTATTCTAGCAAAAATGTCGCACTTTCTTCCGGCTGTCACATTTTTTTCTTCTCTTCTACACAGACACAACACTTTTTTGGGGATGTTTGTTCTATTGACAAAATATAAAACTGGCCCGACTACGGGCAACATTTTCTGCTCTTAGCACAAGTAAAAGGTTGCATTATTTTTGTTTCATTAATCACATGAAAAATTCAACACTTTAATAGGGCACATGACACATGTTGATAATGCTGCAATGTAATAATGCAACATAATCATTCAGAATAGGAAATGCTATTAGTATACAGATCTGAGACCAATAAAAATTATATAAAATATAACTTTTCTTTGCTATAATAGCGGAATATTCTCTCTTTATCTTATCCCGAAAATCCCGGGATAAAATTCTAGCGATCCCGGGATTTTCGGGGTGTCAAAATGGGCGGGATCCCGGGATCCCGGGATTGGAATCCCTACTATATACATAGCTTCTTTCAAAAAACATAAGAGAATTTTTGTGTAGATACCAAAATAACCGAATGAAATTTTAACATGTAAAATAAAGAAATTTTTTCTATGAACAGAGCTGATAAGCATATAACAGAAAGAATTATAACATTTGTTTCTATATGTATGGGCATTTCCGTAGCACAATCGAAAAATCCGAATCATTTTTTTTTCTTTTGTTTTGATTAAAAGTAATTGCTGTTATAGTAAATACATGTCAATATCATAGAATAATTCGAATACCACTTTATTTATATTAATAGCTTAACTATGTTAAATTCAGAATTAAAGTGGTATATTTATTAACCAGTTATTTTTAAATAATATCTGACCCGCCAGACGTTGTTCTGCCTAAAATTTATCCCTATAATGCCTAAAGAAAAAATTCTAGGTTACCATGTTGCTCACCATTATCTTAAAATCGGTAGTAATGTCTACGAATACTAAATAATTGTCAATTCTCTGCATATCCCTATCCCTATCCCTATCCCTACCCCTATCCCCATCCCTATCCATATCACTATCCCTATCATACAGTCACCCTGGGCCCCCATTTAGGTCAATAAATTAGGAACCGTGTAAGATATCGCGGTGAAAGATATCTTAAATTTTAGGAGAGACGTCTAGAAAATGATTATTGAAAGCTTCATTCATTTCTATGCAGTCGGTTTTGTGTGACGCAGGCTTTATGGTAAAAAACCACATTTTTGGTCACATTTTTCCACATTTGGTCAGTAATTCGGGAACTGGATGAGATATCCAAATAAAAGTTGTCCTAAATTTTAAGTTAGACGTTAAGTGATAGAATGGTGCAAGTTTCATGCAATTCTATTCAGTAGTTTTGTGTGATGTGCGCACAATCATAAAGACGGGCAGACAGACAGAGACAGACAAAAATTCTAAATATTGTAGATTTGGGTTCCGCTGGTCCAATAACGACCTCTCCTATCAGTTTTTCTTGAAGATCTGCAATGTACAGACATCGACCTGTTACAATTTTATTATATGTACATATAGATTACCGCATTTGAAAAGGTGTCAAGATTAATTTGTTTTTTTCTTTAAATCGCAGTTTCCGGTACACAGCATTCACTAATGACATCTCATTTGTCATTTTTTCATGTTATTTAACTATAAACCTACAGGTCTTTAGCTATTAATAAAAACATATGTCCTATTTTTACCAAAATCGCGTTTTTTTACTTTAAAATCGTGGGTTTTCATTCAAATTTCTTGAAACTATATTCTCCGTTTAACTGGTATATATATATTCTTGTACTTTTTTTAGCCGTAGCAAACGTGTAACAATTTTTATAACCGTTTTTATATTGTAACGCGAGTTACCATTTGTACTTAAATATCTTGATATTTTCATGGAAACCTTTTTAATTTTTTATTTCTTCTTAACCCCTAATTACTCGCGCGGTGTCAAATTCTTTTTAAATTAAAAGAAAAAAACAATTTCTAGATTCCTAACTCTCTGTTGTCTGTACAAATAAGTACATACTAGAGTGCTGCCTACTTTCGAAACTCGACAGTTTTTCTAGATGTTTACTTATGACTAAGGTGAACCTATAGTTTTTGCATAATTGTTTTTTGCTATTGTCACTGTTACTATTTTGTTGTTGTTCCTGTTGATGCTGCTCCTTTTGTTGTTACTGTCACTTTTACTCTCTTGTTGCTTTTATACTCAGCTGTACTAGTGCACAGAGTATTATAGTTTTAATCACATAACGGTGGAATGTAACAGATTGAAATAATCGAGATAGATATAGACTTATATATATCAAAATGATCAGGGTGAAAAGAGAAATCGATTGAGCCATGTCCGTCCGTCCGTCCGTCTGTCCGAAAATTGTTAAAATCGGTTGACGGCCACGCCTACTTTTATATATGGGTCTTATAAAGTGGCCTAATAAAAACATTTTAAGCGATATCTCTGTCAAATATAAAGATCTATCACTGAAATTTTGTGGCATGAGTCCAATTATGGACATAAAACAAAAAACATAAAAATTTTGGAAAATGGGCGGTGCCACGCCCACTTATTAAGGGGCAAATTTTGAAAGTTTTATGAGTCATAACTCAGAAATCATTGAAGATATATCAATGAAATTTAGTACAAGTGATATACTTACTTAGGCAAATGGTTTGACGAAAAATTTCCAAAATCGGTTGACGACCACGCCCACTTTTATATATGGGTCTTATAAAGTGACCTAATAAAAACATTTTACGCGATATCCCTGTCAAATATAAAGATATATCGTTGGGATAAGTGGAAAAAAATTCAACAACTATTTACAGCGAAGGTTGAGTGTATAGCTACTTCACGAAAAACCATTTTCGATCATCAGCGCTCTTTTCGGAAGTGGATGCACCCACTTTTATATATGGGTATTATAAAGTGACCTAATAAAAACATTTTAAGCGATATCTTTGTCAAATGTAAAGATAATTCATTGAAATTTTGTGGTATGATTTCTACAATAGACCAGAAACAAAAAATAGAAAAATTTTGGAAAATGGGCGTGGCACCGCCTCCTTTTAGACAACGGAATCTACGAGATTTCGGAGCCCATAACTCGACAAATAATTGAGATATTATGATGAAACTTGGTTTATACACATTTATAACTTGTATTAATAGACACGCAAAAAGTTATTGAAATCGGTTTATGACCATGCCTACTTTTTAGCAAAGATATTTCTGGAACACGCTTTGGAAATTTGTAACGTGACATCTTTGTAGCTGGAAGTCATAAAGGAATGAAATTTTGCACAAAGAATAATATTCATATGCTTAGTTGGATGACTGATAAAAATTTTAAAAATGGGCGTGGCTACGCCCACTTTATGCGGCACTCGCTTTATATAAAATCCATCAAACGCAAACAAACAATGAAAACATACAGCTGAGTATCTAATGTTCGATTCCACTCGAACTTAGGCTTCCTTACTTGTTGTTGTTGGTATTGTTGTCGTTACTCGTCTTCACAATTCTCCTACCTACTTCTTTTTCTTTTATTTCTGCTCTTTTCTGTCCTACTTATGCTTTCTTATCATTCTTATTACATGACTGTGTTTTTGTTGTAGTGATTTTGCTACTTTTTTGTGTTTCTACTTCTTTGGAACTCACACCACTTCCAGCCAAACATGTTCATAATTGAGCAAGCACAAATTCACCTAATGCACGCGCATTGATACAGCTCTGTAGTGTTCAAATGCATGCAACAACAACCACACGGGAATTTTCCAACGACGATTGTGGGCGCATTTTCAAACCAATTTTAATGAAACTTGGCGCAGTTCTATTCGAGAGCAATACCTTTCTAATGGTGTGCTTAGTTTTAAAATCGGTTCAGTAGTTTCGACGAAGAAGATGGAACAAAATTTATGTTAGCGTATTAATAATATAGATACTATGTTTATGCGGAAGAATTCGTGAACTCTTTAATTTCATGAATTCGAAAATGGTCTCGTTTATGCAGCATATATGAACTCATGAAATTCAGATTTTTTAAAAAGTGGCAACGTTCTAACGACATCAGCTATCAAGGCATATTCACCAAGTAGACTCGGTGGCAATTTCTGAAACTACTTCTTTTATTTACAAAGGCAGAGTGTAATGTCAAAATCTAAGCGAATTCACATCATGGCCAATAGGAATTCGCGAATTCCAAGCGAATTCAGAACTTAACTACGGCGAAATATCATTTTAAGGTTACACTATCAATTACAATAACAAAATACATTGGACATTTCTGAATTCGCGACCGAGCCTACCTGTTAAATCTGCCTTGACTGAATGAACAGCTGTTTGTTTGCCGTTTCCGGACTTGTACTTCATAATTTTATGAAATGATGGCGAAATTCATGGATAATTTTCGTGAACAATTAAATTCATGAAATTTCGTTTATGCAGCGAAAATTCATGAAATTATTTTATGACTTTGCCAATGTATAAACGTAGTAATAGATCGGGACACCGAAGCATGCGCACGTGCTGACCCCACGCGACTAATTACGTAACTTTTTACAGCGGAGGTGAAATTTGGTTTTTGTGTTTTTTTTAGGACACACATATACGTTTATTATTATTTTTTGTTTTTACGTTGAAAGAGGAACAAAAAAAACCGTCGATTGTTGTATTTTTTCATCTCTTAAATATTAACGCATTACTTACACTCTGAGTGAGTCCTTATAATTTTTCAAAAATTAGGGACAACACTTGCAAAAGATCATCAAAAAGATTGATTTCGGTAATATAATATCTAAATCAACAAAAAAAAAGGTTTTCAAAGAAAATTGAGACGACGCAACAATCAAGAGCAAAAAGGACGAACCCAGAAAGAAAGAGTAATGTTACAAATGTTGAAAATGTGTTTGCCAACATCACTCCGTGGCATACTGCACAGAGTGTGATATCCAAGGAGTCACATAGCCGGGATTAATTGTTTTTTAAGTTTTTTTTCCGGCAGTGCCAAAAAACCAAATATTAATATGAATTTTAAATTATTTATTTTTTTATTCAGGTTGAATGTAGAAGTTAAGTTATTGTTTTTTAATATAATTAAAAATGAAGTATTTAAATATTTATGAAAATTTTGCTTTTAATGCATTTTCAACCATCCATTAATCTCTTAGTCGATTTTATAAGCATTTATTTTGGCACAATTCGGATGTAACGCGAGTTACAAAATTCATTTAACGCGAGTTACCGTAATTTTCTCTAATATCTTTGAACAGATTTCAGTCAGGATCTTAATTTTTTTTTGTATATCTCACTTCAAACACTTCTTAATAAAACTCCATCTTTACAAATAAGGCTGGGATTTAAAAAATGCCAATTTTTTGAGTAGGTAAATTTTTAACTTGTTCTTATTAATTTAGAAAAAACATGGTCATACTAAATAAAGCTCCGTTACTGCATTTTAATGCAATTGTCGTATTATCTGCAAAGTCTAAAACTAAAGAGAAATAATAGTTTAAATGCTTAATTTTTTCCTCTGATGTAACGCGAGTTACCATGGAAATGCCCGTATACCTACATACATATATAATTACAGTTTTCGTTTTGTCAGAAATAAAGAAAATAAGCGTGTAGCCTGAAGAATAAAATAAACCATTCTTCTAATTGCTGAAACAAAATTTGTCCTTGAACTTCACTATTCGAACACTTGGAACATCACACAAGCGCTACAGCGAATACAACACAAAATGTTCGAGAACGAATATGTTTGTGCAGCCGTCTAGTTTGTAAGTAAGATATTAAAGAAATTATTCATACGTTTGCTTATTTGTTATGTTGTTACTTAAATCTTGTGGGTCATCTGTATTTGTACTCACTGAAGCTACAATGGGAAATGATATACCGAAAATAGCATCTATTCCAGTTGTATTTGTGTTGTTCTGTGCTTGGGACATATTTTTGAATTCGCGGTTTTGTAGAGTCTCTACAACATTATAGTTAGGTAGGCCACAGAAGGGTCTTTGAAGCCCATATATATTTATGATAATGTTTTTCCTGTTGGATCCGCTATATTGAGACTGATGATGGCTGCTATTATTGTGAGCAACAAGATTTGTTTCTATTGCAAATAGCATGTTTTCTGATTGTAAAGATGGTTTTTCAAAATAACTTTTTTTGCTCTTATGATTCTTACTGCAATTGTTGATATCATTGGAATTACTGCTGCTATATTCGAAATTATTGTAAGAATAAAAAAGTATTTACTGTGGGAATTAACTGTTACCGCAGTAGATGTGGATATGCTTAAGTACGACGTTGGTAAGAAATTAGACGTAAATTTCGAAGATGTTAACGTGGATTCTTTCGACAAAGATGGCGTTAGCTTTGCTGAATGATGTATCAGTGATAGAGTTGTATCTGCCGAAGATTTGATTACATACCTTTCTTGTCGGTTTACAGCTTCCATCATCAGTTTGTCAAGCGAATTCTCTTGCAAAGCAGCAAACTCCACAATAATTTCGGCAGCATTAAGTGCGTGCTTATCCATTTCTAGTCTATGAAAATTTGTGTGCCACAAACAAATTGGTTCAAAACCGTGAAGTGGATTACTATCACTATTTAACACCGGAAGGTTATGATTTATTTCAGAACTACAAATTAAATCCTTGAAGTCAGTGTCATTTTCTTCGATCTTTTCATTAGCATGACTATTTTTACCACCATCACGCCAATTCTCTAAGGCAATGTCCTCTATATTAGTTTTGAAAACAGATTTAACGTTTCTATCGATAATATCCCCAATCTTCCATAGTGAGCGCTTTATATTTGTAGTGTTGGTGTTATCACCTTCTTTTACAGCCCCCTCTTTTAACAGCTTGGTTTTAATAAACATTGTTTTAGGCAGTTCCGCTGCGGAAAGGACCCCAGCTACCTCTACTGATGCTGCAATGTTTAATTGGTGCACTGTAAATGAGATTTTCATGAAATAACATATGCAAAATTTAATGATACAGATGACGCAATCCATAGTAATAACATTGTTTTTATGTCTAAGTTTATATTTTTAATTAGTTTAACTATGTATATGAAAAGCTGGCAGTAAAAAGTGTACTTATTTTTTGGGTTTATAAAAGGGAAACTTATAAAAAAGAAGTAAGGAAGCCTAAGTTCGAGTGGAATCGAACATTAGATACTCAGCTGTATGCTTTCATTGTTTGTTTGCGTTTGTTCGATATAGGGTGTATTTTATTTGAAACGAGTGCCGCATAAAGTGGGCGCAGCCACGCCCATTTTAAAAATTTGTATAAATCATCCAACTAAGCATATAAATATTATTGTAAGTGCAAAATTGCATCCCTTTATAACTTTTAGTTACAAAGACGTCACGTTACAAATTCCCAAAGGGTGTTCCAGAAATATCTTTCTTAAAAAGTAGGCGTGTTCATAGACCGATTTCGCTAAAGTTTTGAACATGTATTACCACGTGTTTCGTCATAATATCTCAATTATTTTTCGAGTTATTGGCTCCGAAATCTCGTAGGATCCTTTGTCCAAAAAGAGGCGGTGCCACGCCCATTTTCCAAAGCTTTTCTGTTTTTTGCTTCCGGTCTATTGTGGAACTCATGCCTTAAAATTTCGATAAATTACTTTTATATTTGACAAGGATATCGCTTAAAATGTTTTTATTCGGCCACTTCATAATACCCATATACAGAATTGAACGTGGCCGCCAACCTCTTCTTCTTGATTGGCGCTTAACCGTCTAGACGATTCTGGCCGAGTCCAACAGAGCGCGCCAATTGCTTCTGTTTCGTGCAGCATGGCGCCACTTGGGAACACCTAGGGAGGCAGCATCGCTGCCACCTGATTTTCCCAACGCAGTGGAGGTCTCCCTTTTCTTTTGCGTTCAGCGGGTTTCGATAGAAATGCTTTCTTGGCCGGAGCGCCTTCGTCCATTCTCACGACATGATTGGCGCAAACGTCAAAGCTGTGAGATCGATAATTATTTTGCTCCTTAATTTTGTGCTTTAATATTGTATAATAATTTACTTTAATTTAAAAGTTCTTTGCGAAAAAGTGATTAATTTAGTGCACTACAGAAGCAATAAAGTTAAACAGAGTTTGGTTAATTATTTATTGAATATTTTTAATTTAAAATTTCAAGTGTGATTGCCGAGTCATTTTGCATATTGTTGTTGCAGTTGTGTGGCTAATCTTTTTAACATAAATTGTTTTTGTGTTTTTTGCGTTCTTTATTTTGCACTTTTTCATTTACATTTTTATATTCTCTTTCTCTTGTCACAGCTGTTTGCGTCTGCTTTTTAAGCGTCTTGCTGTGCATCTCAAACTGCTCACTGTCATATACACTACACTACTTTCCAAACTGTCACTAACTTACTAACTTTACAGTCTTTCAAACTGTTCGCAGCTATTAACCCTTTCGGTTCTATCATTCGTTTTGACACTTATTTAATTTCTCTCTGATTGTTTACTTTTATTATCTGTAATAGAATTTTATACTCTAAATATGTCTTGCATTTATAAAAACTGTTCTGTTAAAAGTGAGTCCGAGCGTTTTCGTGTCTTGTTGGCTGTGTGATGGGTTAGCTCATATAAAATGTGCAGGCATAACAGGCAGAATGCTGGATTTGATTAATGACAGAAAGGGCTTGCGTTGGTCATGCGTGAATTGTAGGTCGACCGAAGTAGATCTCTCTAAACTTTTCAGTCAAACGAGGAGTGGTTTCTCTGAGATTGGAAAAGAGCTACTTTCTTTGACTGAAAAATTCAAGCACTACGAAAATCTGTTTAATTCATTTAAATGCCTAGAACTCTCTTCTTCATCATCGGCATCTTTACCTCCTTTACTTGGTACGACGGGTGATTCCACTTCTGGACCACGTAATGTGCCAATGTTGAAAAATCTTCAGTTAAATCCTGTACAACCACAGGAGGAACTTATTGACTTAGCTTCACCGAATCCGCATACTGTGGGGTCTTGTTCTTCAAAGGACTCATCTTCTAATTCTAGGTCTTCTAATGTACCTCTCGAAAGTATTACGGTACAATCAACTATGCCCGAAACGACTGAACCAATTGTTAATAAGTTGGTTGTCGTTCCTCCGAAGAAATCAATATTCGTATCTAGGTTTGATAAAGACACAACCGCGGATGATCTAAAGGGCTATATTTCGTCCAAAATCTCTACTGGAAATATTTTTATCAAAAAATTCAACTTTTCATACACAAGAGACATTTCTTCTTTTAAAATTGATGTATCTCCTCAAGATTATCAAACTTTACTGAACAGTTCATTTTGGCCACCTGGTGCTTTTGTTCGCGAGTTTGAAAACAGGCCTAAAATACATGGTCACAATACGGCGAAAATTTCTCGTACTGCTTCAAAAAACTGAGTATAACCTTAAATTCCGCATTAAATATTTTCTATCAAAATGTCAGGGGCCTGAACACCAAATTAAGTGATTTTTATTTAAAAACGATTGACTGCGTCTATAATGTAATTTCTTTTACCGAAACATGGCTTAAGCCTCATGTTTTCGATTCTGAAATCTTTTGTAACCATTATCAGGTATATAGAAATGATCGCGTAAACAGAATCGGCGGTGGTGTCTTGTTTGCTGTAAAGTCCTCATTACATTCTGAGGTGGTCAGTACACCTAATATTGGTGGTGTGGAGTCGATTTGCATTCGAATTAAGCAAGGAAAGGATTGGATTTATTTATTTGCTTGCTATATCCCGCCAGCCTGCAATATAAGCGTGTATATGGAATTAGCATCTGTGCTTAAAGATGTACACGCGCTGATGAACTCCTCTGACTCTATGCTTGTGTTAGGCGATTTTAATCTTCCGTGCATTTCTTGGAGCGTTTCAGAGGAGAATATTATTCCGAACTCATCGAGATCGGACATGAATAGCTTTTTCGATCAGATTGCCGATCTTTCCCTCAACCAGGTGAACATATTTCAGAATGCGTTCGGGAAAATCTTAGACTTAGTTTTTGTAGATGATAGCTCTAAGTGTGTCCTTCACCGCTGTGACCCTCTTGTTCTACCGGAGGACTTATACCACCCTTCTCTAGAGATTACATACGAAATTGTAAACAATATTAATGGCTGCATTTCTAGTTCAGCTAACACAAGTACATATTATAATTTTTCCAAGGCCAACTTTAAAAAACTTAATCATGAGTTAGCTAGTTTAACATGGCCAAAATTCAATAACGATGTCGAGCAAAACGTTTTACTTTTTAATAAAATTATTCATTGCCTATTTGAAAAAATTGTGCCTAAACGTGTTCGTGAGTACAGTGAGCCATTACAACCTTGGTTCACAAAAGAGCTTAAAACTTTAAAAAATAAGAAATCCCGATTTTTCAAATCATACAAGAAATCGGGCTTGCATGCCGACTACTTAAAGTATGCTGAGCTTAGACGCCAATACTTTGTGTTAAATAAAAAATGCTATAGAGCTTATATACGTAAAATTAAGTCTAATTTTATTCGTAATCCAAAATCGTTTTACAGTTTCGTAAACTCCAAGAGAAAAGTTAATGGGTTTCCGTCTGCTATGAGATATCAAGACAACACTTCAAGTGATAGTCAAGAAATTTCCAATCTTTTTGCACAATTTTTCAAACATAATTATTCCAACATAGAAGAACTTCCATTTCGTAACTATCCATATCGATTATCTCCTAATACATCAATTTACAAACCATATATATCTGCAGATGACGTGTTATCAGCTTTATTATCATTAAAAGAGTCATTTAGTTATGGTCCTGACCAGATACCAACATGCTTTCTAAAAAAATGTGCCATAAACCTGTTTAAACCACTAACTGCATTATTCAATAGTTCCTTAGAACAAGGCATTTTCCCTATGCTCTGGAAAGAGTCATTCATTATCCCCCTTCATAAAAGCGGGAGTAGGTCCTCCATAGAAAATTATCGAGGTATAGCAAATATTTCGGCTATTCCTAAATTATTTGAAGCAATAGTTACCAATAGATTGTCTCATTCAACGTCCTCATTAATCTGTGATTCCCAACACGGGTTCTGTAAGGGTAAATCAACGGTCACAAACCTACTGGAGTTTACCACTAGTATTTCAAATGGATTTTCTCAAAACTTGCCCACTGATGTTATATACACGGACTTCAGCAAAGCATTTGATAAAGTCAATCACACCTTGCTGATTCTTAAACTTGATCTTCTTGGCTTTCAGCCCAGCCTTTTGCAATGGATATCTTCATATCTTTTAAATAGGACACAAAGGGTGATTTTCAAAAATGCTTACTCGTCTATTATTAATGTTACTTCAGGAGTTCCTCAAGGCAGTCACCTTGGCCCGATTCTGTTTTTGCTATTTATTAACGATATAACTACTACAATTAAACACTCAAAAATTTCATTGTATGCGGACGACGTAAAGCTTTTTAGATCAATCTCTTCATTTGATGATAGAACTTTGCTTCAGGAAGATTTAAATTCCTTAGTTTCTTGGTGTGACACTAACTTAATGCCACTTAACCTCAATAAATGTAAATTCATGCGCTTTTCCCGGAAAACCGTACAGCCAGCTTCTTATGCAATAAATGGCTTAGGCCTCGAACAAGTAAATGAGTTTGTGGATTTATGTGTAATAATGGACTGCAAACTTAGTTTTAACATTCATATTAATGCTACAGCAAATAAGGCAAGAGGTGTCTTAGCGTTTGTAAAACGTTGGTCAAAGGAATTCAGCGACCCATACATAACTAAAACACTCTTTACAACTTTAGTAAGACCTATATTGGAATATGGTTCCATAGTTTGGAATCCATACTATCAGATTCACTCTGATCGCTTAGAGTCAGTCCAAAAACAGTTTTTGCTTTTTGCTTTAAGAAATTTGCCTTGGGATTCTGGTTACAATCTTCCACCGTATACTAGCCGTTTAAAACTCCTTAATCTTCCGACTCTTGCAAGTCGACGAGAAATGTTAGGGGTAATATTTATCGTTAAGCTCTTGAATGGCTTAATTCTTTCTCCTTTCTTGCTAGCTGAAATAAACTTTAACATTCCTTCTCGTTCAACAAGACACTTCAACCCTATCTACTTAAAGCAGTGTAAATCAAACTTTGAATTAAATGAACCTTTCCGGGGTTTATGTAAGAGCTTTAATTCCTATTCCAGCTTTTTAGATATTTCGGACTCACTTTTCATTATAAGGGAAAAAATACTGTCTTATCTTAACACATAGTAGCGATTATTCTGTTATAATTCTCAAGACTAACTTCAATTGTACTATACTCAGCTGATGATTTTATTTCTCTGTAGCTGAGCAGTTTAAGATCTCGACGCTTAACAAACTCCTGCCACTCAACACCTCGGCATTTTATGTAAATAAAAAATATCCGTACGTCATGCGGGTGCGCCTCTCGTGCGGTCGGGCGGGATTGGAGGGCGTGGGTTATTATTATTATTATTATTATTATTATTATGACCTGCCCAACGCAGCCGCTGGATCTTTATTCGCTGAACAATGTCGATGTCTGTGTAAAGCTCGTACAGCTCATCGTTAAATCTCCGTCGATACTCGCCCACGCCAACGCGCAAAGGTTCATAAATCTTACGAAGAACTTTTCTCTCGAATACTCCAAGTGCCATCTCATCTGATTTTGAAATTGTCCATGCTTCTGCGCCGTACATGAGGACTGGAACGATGAGCGTCCTGTAGAGTGTGGTTTTTGTTTGTAGAGAGAGGACTTTACTTTTCAGTTGCCTACTTAGTCCGAAGTAGCATTTATTGGCAAGCGTGATTCTTCATTGGATCTCCGTGCTGACATCATTCTTGGTGTTAATGCTGGTTCCCAGATAGACGAAGTCCTTAACAGTTTCGAATTTGTAGCTATCAACATTGACGTGGCTGCCAAGGCGTGCTGTTTCTTTGTGTGATGACAGGAGATACTTGGTCTTGTCCTCGTTGACCGCCAAACCCATTTTCTTAGCCCCTTTATCGAGCTTGGAGAAGGCAGAACATATGGCGCGCGTGTTAGTGCCAATGATATCGATGTAATCGGCGTACGCCAGCAGTTGCACACTCTTGTGATATAAGATGCTTCCTGTATGGTTAAGTTCTGCAGCTCGTATTATCTTTTCCAGCATCAAATTGAAAAAGTCGCACGAAAGAGAGTCACCTTGTCTGAAACCTCGTTTGGTCTCGAACCGCTCGGAGAGGTCCTTCCCAATTCTGACGGAGCTGGTGGTGTTAGTCAACGTCATTTGGCATAGACGTATAAGTTTAGCAGGGAAACCAAAATCAGACATTGCGGCATTCAGGCAATTCCTATTCGTGCTATCAAAAGCGGCTTTAAAATCGACAAAGTGATGGTGTGTGTCGGTTCCTTTTTCATGGGTTTTTTTCCTGTATTTGTCGTATTGTGAAGATCTGGTCGTTGGTAGATTTACCAGGTCTGAAGCCACACTGATAAGGTCCAATCAGATTGTTGACGATAAGCTTCAGTCTTTCGCACAACACATTTGCTAAGACCTTATATGCGATATTCAGGAGGCTTATCCCACGATAATTGGCGCGTACTGTGGAGTCTCCTTTTTTGTGGATTGGGCAGAGCACACTTAAGTTCCAATCGTCGGGCATGCGCTCGTCCGACCATATTCTGCATAGGAGTTGATGCATGCTCCTTATCAACTCTTCGCCACCATGTTTGAATAGCTCGGCTGGCAAGCCGTCAGCACCCGGGGCCTTGTTATTCTTAAGCCTAGATACTGCTATTCGCACTTCGTCATGATCAGGTGGTGGAGCATGCCTACCATCATCTGCTATTCGGGATTCGGGTCGTACATCTTCTCCTTCCGCACTTTTACTGTTGCCATTATCTAGCAAGGAGGAGAAGTGATCCCTCCACAACTTAAGTATGCTCTGGACATCAGTTACCAGATCACCGTTATCATTCCGGCAGGAATTTGCCCCGGTCTTGAAACCTTCAGCCATCCGCCTGATTTTTTGATAGAATTTTCGAGCATCGTTCCTACCCGCCAGCATCTCAAGCTCTTCACACTCGCGCCTTTCAGCCTCCCTTTTCTTCTTTCGAAAAAGGCACCTCTCTTCCTTCTTCGCCGTTCGATAACGCTCCCATACGCTTCGCGTTGCGCCCGCACACAATGTAGCCCTGTAGGCGGCGTTCTTTCTTTCCGAGGCATCGCGACATTCCTTGTCGTACGAGGTGTTTTTGTGGGCTCGCTTGTATCCTATAGATTCCTCAGCGGCGATACGAAGTGAACGAGCGATGTGTTCCCATTCCTCAGATACATCGTTTGGTGAAGGGTTGCTCTCAGAGAGCAGGAGTGAGAGCCGAGTGGTGTATTCATTGGCTGTCTGCGTCATGTGCAGCCTTTCGACTTCAAACTTTCCTTGCTGTCCTGTTGACACATTCTTTGCTGCACAGAGGCGGGTGCGTACCTTGGCTGCTACAAGATAGTGGTCGGAGTCGACATTGGGCCGCCAACCGATTTCGCTAAAATTTTGAACATGTATTACCACTAGTTATGAAAGTGTACACACCAAGTTTCGTCACAATATCTTAATTATTTGTCGAGTTATGGGCTCCGAAATCTCGTATGTCGCTGCTTCAAAATGGAGGTGGTGCCACGCCCATTTTCCACAATTTTTATGTTTTTTGTTTTATGTCTGTAACTGGACTATCGCCACAAAATTTCAATGATATATCTTTATATTTGACAGAGATATCGCTTAAAATGTTTTTATTAGACCACTTTATAATACCGATTTTGGCAATTGCCTAAGTAAGCAAATCATGCGTACCAAATTTCATCGATATATCTTCTAGGGTTTCTGAGTTTTAACCTATAACACTTTCAATGTTGGCCCCTTAATAAGTGGGCGTGGCACCGCCCATTTTCCAACATTTCACCATATTTCTTCATAAGGGCCTGAGCTCAATACGTGGGTGAAATTTTATCACTCCAGCTCCATTAGTGATTTTCCGATTTTTAATATATAGCGAAAGTGGGCGTAGTAATGGTCCAATTACGCTCATTTTCAATACCAACCGTCCCAGTCTTGATACCAACTTGCATTCCAAATTTCTATACTATATAATATACTATTTTTGGTATACAAGAAAATATGGAAATGATTATAGGACAATGAGCATATTTTGGAGCACTGACTGTTCATTGTGAATATGCACAGGCAAACAAAGAAGAGCATATCTCCGATTAAAACCGAAATAATTTTACTTCGATACACATGGTATATATTACTAGATATTTTTTCGTTTGGGCTTCATTTTTGGGCTCTCATGACCAATGTCTTTTTTTTTATAAGGAACAAATTTATGCGAAAAACAAGTACGGAAGCCTAACTTCGATTAGAATCGAACATTAGATACTCAGCTGTATGCTTTCATTGTTTGTTTGCGTTTGTTCGATATAGGGTGTATTTTATATGAAACGAGTGCTGCATAAACAGGGCGCAGCCACGCCCATTTTCAAAATTTGTATCAATCATCCAAATAAGCACATAAATATTATTGTTATTGCAAAATTGCATCCCTCTATGACTTTTAGTTACAAAGACTTCACGTTACAAATTCCAAAAGGGTGTTCCAGAAATATCTTTGTTAAAAAGTAGGCGTGGTCATAAACCGATTTCAATACATTTTTGCGTGTCTATTAACACATGTTATAAAAGTGTATAAACCAAGTTTCGTCTTAATATCTTAATTATTTGTCGAGTTATGGGCTCCGAAATCTCGTTGATTCCTTTGTCTAAAAAGAGGCGGTGCCACACCCATATTCCAAAATTTTTCTATTTTTTGTTTCCGGTCTATTGTAGAACTCATGTCACAAAATTTCAATGAATTATCTTTATATTTCACAGAGATATCGCTTAAAATGGTTTTGTTAGGTCACTTTATAATACCCATATATAAAAGTGGGCGTGGCCGTCAACCGATTTTGACAATCTTCCGTCAAAACATTTGTCTAAGTAAGCAAATTACGCATACAAAATTTCATCGATATATCTTCAACGGTTTCTGAGTTATGACATATAAAACTTTCAATGTTTCACCCTTAATAAGTGGGCGTGGCACCGCCCATTTTCCAAAACTTCATCAAATTTCTTCATAAGGGCCTGAGCTCAATACGTGGGTAAAATTTTATCGCTCTAGCTATATTAGTGGCTGAGATACCAAATTTCCGATTTTTTCTATATAGGAAAAGTGGGCGTGGTCATGGTCCGATTTCGCCCATTTTCAATACCAACCGTCCCAGTCTCGATACCAACTTGCATTTCAAATTTCATCAAAATATCTCAATTTTTACGCGAGTTAGAGTGCGTACGGACGGACGGACATGGCTCAATCGATTTCTCTTTTCACCCTGATCATTTTGATATATATAAGTCCATATCTATCTCGATTATTTCATTATGTTACAATCCACCGTTATGAAATCAAAACTATTATACTCTGTGTACTAGTACAGCTGAGTATAATTAATATTTTTGGTAGAAGTTATAAATACATATGAATATAGATCTATTTCGGAGATCACCACATCCCTTCATCATAATTCTTTTAACTTTTATTCTTGCGTCCGCATAAAACTTCCTTTAATGAAAAATTTAACTAAAAAGTTAAAAATAAATAATAGCTTTAAAAAACTAAAAACACACTTTAATCTTAAAAATCGTACTAAAAATTGAGAAATAATTTAGTTAGAAATGATGAACGAAAATATAAGTATTTAAGGAAAAGCGTGGGGGTGCTCAATAATATTTGAACATGAAAATATTCGATTCGTACTACTAGTACAAAAATATACCTAGTGGCGAAATTAAAGAGTACGATATATGAAATCTCCAAAAAAGTCAAAATAAAAATATTAGTAAAAAAAACACCGATTTTAAATATTTTTTGATATACTGAGCACCTTTTCCTTAAATACCTACTCATATTTTCGTTCATCATTTTGTTTCTAATTAAATTATTTCTCAATTTTTAGTACGATTTTTAAGATTAAAGCGTGTTTTTTAGGTTTTTAGGCTATTATTAATTTCACTAATACACCATATTTAAAAAAAAACCCGTCTGCGGGCTTAATTGCCCTTTCGAAAGGGAAATAAAGCCCACATCGCCGAATAGGCCGCGCTGGCGTTATTTCCCTTTCTGAATGGAAATAAAACCCACGGGTTTAATTGCATTTTATTCGCGGGCGCTATTTCTTTTTCAAAAAGGGAATAAAGCCCGCGGGCGATATTTCCACGGGCATTACTTCACAGCACCTGTACATATTCATGCTCGTTTGAACGTGCACGATTTAGTAATAAAGAGACATTGAAACGCAACACAACATGTTGGGGAATTGGCAGTCGTTCAAATCTTTTCATAGATTATTAAATTTCATTAATTTTAGTACCTACTCCATGAATTAATCCAATGTAGGTACTCCTTGGATTACTCGGGTGTCATGCGGAAATCGGAGTATGTGATCCATGCCTAGAACATCGTCATGTTAAATGGACCATACTTTTTATATGAAATGTGGTAAATTCGCGAGTACTCTTATGATCCACAGCGAGTACTCTATACACGCATGCATGGACTACTCGGCTTTTTTGCAGGGGTACACCACACCATACTTTTTCAAATCTGCGAAAGAAACAAAATTCACGCATCAATGTAAATACATACATATGTACACGCAAGATGTACAAATATACATACAAAGTTACACATTCGAATTTGCTCGCGACCACTCTTTACTCCCCACAGTAAAACCTCAACGAGTAATCGGATTCATAATCTTATATTATAAAACCCAAAATTTCTCCCTATAATCTATTATATAAAAATGAATGTGTGTGTGTGTGTGTCCTATATGGACTCCCAAAGTAATAAACCAATCTTTATGAAATTTTCACAGTGGATTCATGTGGTATTAGCGCACATAATAGGGTATATAGAATTTCGAAAAAGTGGGAACTTCTCGGATTATAGGACCAAATGTGGACCCAGAGTGACCCAGCAAGTCTTTGAGCAATATCCCCTGCAAGAACTGTGCAGGTCATTTGACCGGTCATATGACCGGCAGGCATGACCAAAGTTTTGGGATATTTCCTATCACATTCATCGGGAACTTTTGTGACCGTTTCATTCATCACGTTCCCGTATGTGTATTTTCAAATTCCATTCTATCCTTATCTATCCCATTGGTTTTGAACTAGAAACATATACGAGTGCAAATGTGTTGGTAATATTATATTTTTGTAATAGTGTTAGTAGTTTCGGTCACACAATTCTAGCAGGGTTGGTATCAAATGAAAGGTGCTGAGCAGGCCTTTAACATAGAGTTATTTTCATTGCGATGCCTAGGCCGGGTCTCGATATATGGGTCAAAACGTGGACCCGGATGACCCCTGAATATTTCCGAGCGATATTGGTAGCATATGAAAGGTGTTGAGCAGGCCCGGTTTCCCAGAGATTGTTCAAGTAGTGGGCCCGGATGGTGATGGATGGTCCCGGTAAAGCAAAGGTAAATGTAAAGGTAAAGGTAAAGGTAAAGGTAAAGGTAAAGGTAAAGGTAAAGGTAAAGGTAAAGGTAAAGGTAAAGGTAAAGGTAAAGGTAAAGGTAAAGGTAAAGGTAAAGGTAAAGGTAAAGGTAAAGGTAAAGGTAAAGGTAAAGGTAAAGGTAAAGGTAAATGTATAGGTAAAGGTAAAAGTAAAGGTAAAGGTAAAGGTTGAGTTAAAGTTAAAGGTAAAGGTAAAGGTAAAGGTAAAGGTAAATGTATAGGTAAAGGTAAAAGTAAAGGTAAAGGTAAAGGTTGAGTTAAAGTTAAAGGTAAAGGTAAAGGTAAAGGTAAAGGTAAATGGACACGCGGAGCTTTTTCCGTGTGTGTAGTAGCCGAAAATAAAAATGCACATCCTTGTTTTAAAATTTAATAAATAATTATTTTAATACACGTGTATATATGTAATAAAATATTGGTTATGTCAAAAATGTGATGCGGTGCTATTTTCTGATACACTTCAAGTCTTGCTTTTCAGCATGACAAAATTGTAATAATAAAGCAGCGACAGTTAGACGATGAAGCAATTCGGTGGTGGTGGTGATGAGCGCCCCTCTCATGAGAGCACAGAAGATATGTATACATATATGCGACAAAAATGCAATAAGTAAAGGCCTTTGTTGTTGTTTGGAAGTAGATAATTAGATGATTACGAGCGAAGACAACTGTTAAAAAGTGAGGTGCTTTGATGAACTATTTTACCGCTGCTTTGGAAATGAATTATGAGTTATGACGACAGGTGCGGCGGTGATCATAGATTTTTGGGGGAGGCGTAGCCATCCTGCCCCCCTTTAAGTTTCTAATAACGATGAATGTTCGATTGGAAGTTTACATACCTTTGTGATAGAGCGTTTGTATGTTCCGTCTGTGGTCTTTACTTCCACTACTCTCACCTTGCCATCTTCACCTGGCATGACGTTGATGATGCGACCCAATGGCCACCTCAGCGGTGGTGTAGAGTCCTCCTTTAGTAATACCATATCATTTAATTTCAAGTTCGGTTGAGCCGATTGCCACTTATGTCTGCTCTGCAATTCTTTCAAATAATCTCTTTGCCATCGTTGCCAAAATTGAGCTTGTATCCACTGTATAATTTGATAACGTTTTAAGAGACTGGCTTGTGCAGATTCAGGTAATGGTTCAGGGATAGCGGTGAGAGTACGCCCAATCAGGAAATGTGCGGGAGTGAGCGGGTTGAGATCATTAGGATCCGAGGACATTGGTGTCAGTGGGCGGCTATTCACCATTGCTTCAGCTTGATAAGCAATTGTTTGTAGTTCATCAAGTGACAGAATGTGATTTCCAATTGATCGACGTAAATAATGTTTTGCGTTTTTTACCGCGCTCTCCCACAATCCACCTAAGTGTAGAGATCTGGGTGGAATGAATTTCCACAAGATTCCCTCTTCGCCACAAAAGTTTACCACAGAATTGATGTGCTGCTGGGTCGTGAATTCTGCAAGTAGCCGGCGTAATTCATGACTGGCTCCAATAAAATTGGTCGCATTATCTGAGTAAATGATTCGTGGCTTTCCTCGCCGAGCAATGAATCGTTTAAGTGCAGCGAGGAATGCTGCAGTTGACAAATCGGGCACAACCTCTAGGTGAACTGCCTTGGTGCTAAAACAAATGAAAACTGCTATATAGACCTTAATTGCAGCTCTACCTCTTATTTTCTGAGTCATTAGTAGGGGGCCACAATAATCAACGCCCGTTGTATGGAATGGACACGTTGAGAAGGTAATGTCCCCATCATCTGAGAGGTGATGTGTGGACGAAAACGAAAACAAATTATACAGTGATGAATTACTTGCCTGATGGCACTTCTAGAGTTAAGTATCCAAAATTTATCACGAAGAATATTTTACAATGTTTGAGCGCCTGCATGAAGATGTTTGCGATGATAATGAGTAATTAGAGTTCGAACGAAGGGGTGTGTATGAGGTAAGACGATGAGATGTTTAGCGTTGAAGCTTAATGTTGAATTTTGAATTCTGCCACCTACACGAATAATATCTTTATGCAAGAACGTTGCAAACTGTGAGAGTCTTGATGATTTATCGAGTGGTAAATTATTTAGCAGTTTGTGATATTCGTCTTGAAAATGTTTCTGAATATTTTTGCAAATGAGTTCTAACGTTGCTTCTATTTCGTCAGCTGTGATCGTTAATTTGCGTTTGCGTTGAATAACCCACCTCACGTATGTAAATACACGAAGAAATTTTTGGAAGTTTTTAATGTGTTTGTGTGGCGATATTATGTCAACTCCTTTTTCTTCATTCAAGACGAATCTCTGACGACGCTGTTCTGGTAAATCAGAGGGTGTGTCAAAAGATGACTGTGGCCATTGATCTTGGGGTAGCATTAGAAAGTCTGGTCCATGAAACCATAGGGTGTTGCCGTTGACACTAAGTCAGCGGGATTATTTGCTGATGATACATGATGCCACTTGAATTGTGATGTTAGCTTCTGGATTTTAGTTACACGGTTAGCGACGAATATTGTCCAACGGGCCAGCTCTCCCTTGATCCAAGAAAGTGCGATAGTTGAATCAGACCAGCAGTGAATAGTTTCAGGATTTGGCGAAAAAGTATCGATGATGGATTTTAGAAGTTCTGCTGGTAATAACGCCGCGCACAATTCTAGACGTGGGAGACTGATTTCCTTTCTTGGAGCTACGCGTGATTTGGCTGTAAGTAGCGCTGACGTTGGACCATGAGACGTTCTTGTGACTACATATATGCAGGCACCATAAGCCCTTGTGCTGGCGTCTGAAAAGGCATGAATTTCAGAAAATTTGTCAAAAGCTACGTACCTTGGAATCTGAATATTCTTAACAAGCGTTAACTGCCGTCGAAATTCTTGCCACTGTGTGTATACATCTTGTGGAACGCTTTCATCCCAGTTTAATTTTAGGGCCCATAAATGCTGCATGATTATTTTGCAGGAAACGATAATTGGATTTAGCAAACCAAGTGGGTCGAAAAAGCTTGCGATTTGAGATAAAATGGCTCGCTTTTTTGTGGTTGACGCGATGATGATTCGGTGTAGCTGAACACGAAGTTGTCGTACGATGGTGACCATTTTAACCCAAGTGTTTTGATGTAGTCTACATTGCCGAGCTGTACGATTTCTTCACGATCAACTTCTAGAATATCTGAGATGATGCATTCGTTATTAGTTGCGAACTTTCGCAAGGGAAACCCTCCACGATTAAGCAACTCAACAACTTGTTGTTTAATATGGATCACTTCTTCTATGGTAGCACCACCCTTCATAAGATTGTCAACATAAAAATCTCTGGGTGTAACAGCTGATCCGATTGGTAGCGCTGCTGCTTCGTCCTTTGCTAGCTGCTGTAAAGCTCTGGTGGCGAGGTATGGCGCACGGCTTGTCCCATATGTAACCGTTTGTAGCTCGTATGCTTTCACTGGAGCGTCAGGCGATTCTCGCCACAAAATACACTGCCACTTCGTATCAGATGAATTTAACTTTACCTGGTGATACATTTTGGCAATATCAGCCACCAAAACGTATTTGTAGGATCTAAAGCGAAGCAAAATTGTAAAAATGTCGTCTTGTATTAGGTCTGTTTATTATTAGCTAGTTATGAATAGTTAGCCAAGTTTTGGCTGGAAAATCGTTTCTTGAGTCAAAAAAATAGCAGAAGTCATTGACAGCTCCAAATTTCAGCTAGTAAAATTTTCCCTAGCTGAAATTATTTGCTGCCAAAGTAAGAAACAGCTTTTGAAAAATAAACAAACGAATACTTTTGATTTTATTACTTTTGAAATTTTTTGAATTTTTGAAATAGAAGTAAAGAAAATTAAATGTACTTTTAGAAAAAATAACCATTAACAGTCAAAAATGGCATTCACAAATACTAATCGCTAATTTTTACTATTATTCCGTTTCTTGATTTTCTGTTCGTTTCGCTCTTTATGAGCGCAATTCTTTCCGTTTTGTTCACTTGACAGCTAGCTGCTAGTTTAATAAGAAACAAACCTATTGTTGGACCGACGAGCAATATATATATCGTTCAATGATTTCCCACTTGACGTGTGGCACGACGCATCGAATACCACGCGAAGTTTTGTGGTACTGCTATCTGCCTTTGTAACACCGTGGTGGGGTATGAAATTGCCAGCGTATTCAGTGCCTTAAACGCAGCCATATGTTCCATATTAATATACTCATCGATGAATTCATGATATGGTTTGGCAAATGACAAGTTACGAGAAACTTTAAGCTCAAGGGACACTAACCTTTTAAAGGCAGCTTCATATGAATTTCCTAACATGTTGGGGTCTTCTTTGAATGGTAATCGAACGATAAATCGGTTGGTTTTTGGGCATATCGTTGTGGTGGTTACAAAGAAGTCTTCACATGCTTGCTCTTCTGCTGTCAGTGATCTCGATGACCTTGAGGTTTGCTCTTCGAGTGCCCAAAACTTTTCCAGCAGCTGTTCAAGTACGGGTTCTTCTGACACAGTGAGAACTGCTTTGTATGGCGATACTAACTGCTGAGAATTCATATTTTCCGATGAAATTTGTGGTGCTGTAGAATGAGATATGCCAGAGATTATCCAACCTAGTTTCGTTTTTTGTAAAATTGGTGAATTGTTGTGCAATTTAATTTGACCGACGAGAAGTAAATCATAAAACAATGCTGCCCCAATGAGACAATCGATACTAGACGGTTTATAGAATTGCTCGTCAGCCAACGTTATGTTGTTAGGTAAATTCCCTTTCTCAATGCTGATGTGTTTGCTGGGTTGGCACGAAGTTATTGTTGGAATTATTACTGCTTCCAAGGTCGATGAAAATTCTGTATGACATGATTTTAGCATAACACAGCATACTTGTTGAGTTTTGGTTGTTGTTGATCCAATTCCCGTTACCTGCATATTATGCCTTTTGCGTGGTAGTCGTAGATGTTGTGCGATTCTCTCGGTAATGAAGTGGAGTTGAGAGCCAGAGTCCAACAGCACACGAGCGAGAACAGAGTTTCCTGAGCTATTACACAAACGAACTATTGCAGCAAAAATTACTTCTCCTTTAACGACGCCAGTCTGCAACGCTGCTGATTGCTCAACCGTTGATTCTTCTTTTTTCTTGTTATCTGCATTGTTGCCGGATGTGCGATGTAGCAGCGTGTGGTGGCTTACACGGCATACCTGGCAGCGACGAAGTGATGGGCATTGATTTGATGTGTGGTTAAATCCGAGACAGTTGAGACATAGCTTCAGTCGTTTGACTAAGTTGTAGCGCTCAAGAGAGCCCATTTTCATGAACTTGGCACATTTGAATGCGTTGTGATATGGGCTCATTTCACAAAGTGAACACATTGACGATGACATTGTGCTGGCGAATGATAATTGTTTTGTTGAATTTGTTTTCGACTGAGTTTCGACTGCCCGCAGATTAGCGTTTATGCTGTCGATGAATTCGCGTAAATTTGACATGTTCGGTTTTACTACTTTCTGCACGTCGAAAATGTTTGATACGTGCGCTTGAAATATATATCGCTTGTTGTCAAATCTACCTATGATGAGATCAATCGCTCGTGGCTAATTGGATGGTGTTACCTCTAGCGATTGAATTAACCTTGCGGCGCATATACTGAAATTTCTCGATATCTGTTAAATCAGCATTATTATGCACCAGTGCGAGATACATGTTATAAAAATCTAACCACTCTGTAGGACATCCACTAAATTTGGACAATTGTAATTTAGGAAGATTTACCTTGCGATGAAATAACGACGACGTAATGTGGGTGCTGCTTAAGTGATCAGCATTTGGTGACGCTAATCTAGTGGTGATTGCACTTTTAATTTTAAAATACGCAGTTTCAAATTCAACCCGATGATTAAAACCAAACTGAGACTCGTCTAGTTCCTCCAACGTGGACTGTATTTTCTCGAAAGTATTGAACTGTCGTTCGAGAATGTCTGCTTTGACCTTTAGTTCTGACTCAGACATATTGGCGAACTCGGGAATTTCATTACACATACCTTGAAAACGACTCCACAAGTGGTCTCGCTGCATGATTTTCACGCGAATGTTACTTGCACCGATTTCTAATGGTGGAGGAGTTTTCATCCCGTCCGAGGCGTCGGTGTCCGAGGTATCGGTCATTGGCAGATTTGGTGGTGAAAATTAATTTGGTGTGAATCCGGCTCGAAGGACCTTTCGGCACGCGGAGCTTTTTCCGTGTGTGTAGTAGCCGATAATAAAAATGCACACCCTTGTTTTAAAATTTAATAAATTATTATTTTAATACACGTGTATATATGTAATAAAATATTGGTTATGTCAAAAAATGTGATGGGGTGTTCTTTTCTGATACACTTCAAGTCTTGCTTTTCAGCATGACAAAATTGTAATAATAAAGCAGCGACAGTTAGACGATGAAGCAATTCGGTGGTGGTGGTGATGAGCGCCCCTCTCATGAGAGCACAGAAGATATGTACACATATATGCGACGAAAATGCAATAAGTAAAGGCCTTTGTTGTTGTTTGGAAGTAGATAATTTGATGAGTACGAGGGAAGACAACTGTTAAAAAGTGAGGTTCTTTGATGAACTATTTTACCGCTGCTTTGGAAATGAATTATGAGTTATGACGACAGGTGCGGCGGTGACCATAGATTTTTGGGGGAGGCGTAAAGGTCAGTAAAGGTAAAGGTAAAGGTAAAGGTAAAGGTAAAGGTAAAGGTAAAGGTAAAGGTAAAGGTAAAGGTAAAGGTAAAGGTAAAAGTAAAGGTAAAGGTAAAGGTAAAGGTAAAGGTGAAGGTAAAGGTAAAGGTGCTATGTTTTATATTTTTATATTTTTTATATATTTTTTATATTGTTCTTTAAATACACAAATATTTTGTAAGCTTTTTCGGGTACTTATTGATCCCAATCTCTCACAAATGTATTGTATTCTATTTAGAATTTCTATACACTATCATAGTTTTATGTTACAGAATGCTACACTTTTTCTTACATTCCAAATAAAAATTAAATTGTTAGTTTTAAGAATTGTTGTAAAAATATTGTAAGAAAATGAATGAATAAATGAAATGAAATGAAAAAGGTAAAGGTAAAGGGAAGGATCCATTATAAGATAAAAGCTTTTTTCGTCGCTGCGAAACGGGACGGGTATTTGCTAGTAAAATATAAAATATGGACGAAACACTCGGTTAGAACCATATGGAATCGAAAAAAGCTGTAAAAGCCCACCCTAATATTTTTAGCTTATATTGAGTGTGTTTGGTGGCAATTTTTTTGTAACTTTGTTATTTGACATCCGATTTTTAAAATTGATAGATATGTCATTATTTTGGTCTTGGGAAGCTATATATGTCTATGAAGTCACTTTCATATAGTTGTGTCACCTAACCGAGTTTTTCGTACATAAAACATCCTTTTTGTTTCTTTCGAACGAAATACGGATAGCGGTTATCGAATTTGTAACTTCAGCGAAAATAATTTTTGGGACAGGTCAATAAAACAGTCGATATTTTGTGCACTCGTTGTGCTGATAGTTTTATTTGTGGGGAGTTTATTCGCGAATTTATTCAGTTGCATATGCAATACACCGATTCCATCGATGCACCATTTCCGTACAACCTCTAAATATTTTCTACACTAAAAATTATTAAATAAGATGTTGGTGTGTACACAACGAAGCACCAATTAGATGAAACTGGTGAGTGTTTCTATTGTTTCTAATCGAATTTTCAATTTTAATTAAATGTAATTACGAAATTGTAAAAATATAAAAATATGTTGTCCATAAAAATAACACTGTAGGGAGGTCAAAATATCACAGTGAAGCGCCGAGATACCCCAGCTTAATTTTTGGCTATAGAATACGATGGCGTTTCCAGAAAGTCAAAGTTAGCTCTCGTTTTCGAGAAATTTAGGAAAGAAGTTTCAGAGCTCTGAAGGTAATTTTTTTTTCGTCTATAAACTTTACTTAGGTTTTGAACCCTTTTCCCGCGTAAGGATTTTGATGGTTGTTCTTACTTAATTGGGGCATTCTAAATTCAATGCCATCATTAGTTTTTCCAAACTGGCTCCAGTTTATGAGATAACGGTATTTAAAAATTACCATCAATTCTGACTTTTTTGTTAATAACTCTGTCAGTTTATGAGTTAAATTGCCCAAACCTTACACATGACCATATTTTAGCATTACCTTAACTTTTTCTGAAAATAATTGAAATCAGGGGGCCTATAACATATAGGTGCCATACAACCGATTGTTCAGATGTGGACATTTTGGGGTATAGCTTCGCTATTTAAACAGATAAGGACATGAAACTTTGGAGAATTTCTACCTGTATTGACCTTAATCTATTCCTTGAAAATTGTCTAGATCGGGTGACTATAAGATATAGCTCCCATATAACTGATTGTTCAGATGCATATATGGTTTTGCACTTTTATTTTTTTATAACTCCGAAAATAGTCATTATGCGTGAAAAAGCAACATAAACACTTTCATTCGAAATTAATAGGTGAAAAATTTTCTCATATACGATTTCCACGTATATGCATCTGTTATTGCACTTTTGTGAAACCAAATTTGAAATTTCACCATAAGCATTTTTTCAAGCCCAATAACTCATATATCGTACTAAATGAATTAGATGATCTTTATATCGCCTTACAGAGAATTAAAAGAACTATTACACAGTTTTTAAATGAAGAAAATATATGCATGTTTGAGGATTTTATACGCAACATTTTTTTGTTAATTTTTCATAAAATTTTTCTCCAAATAATGCCTAAAAGTATGCTTCAATTGTTTTAAAACAATAGTTTTGGCCGTAAGATGAGCGTTTATTATTACTCGATTATTTTCGTATTTTGTTTGGAGTAAGTCCCACGCAACACTAAAATTACCATCGGTCGTTGTTATATTGTCTAAATCGTTCTTTCCTCTCCTGTCAGGCTGTCCTTCAAATTGAACTGAATAGATCTTTGAACGGGAACCAATTAAGGAAGTTGCCATCAAATGGAGGAATCTTTATACGAGGTAGTGTTTGAGGAGAATTATTTACGTGGCATTGTGCCGATGTTGACTATGCAGGCGTGGCTGCACTGTTTAGGAGATCCTGAATCTCACCCATTGTCTCTGCATATGTGCACTACACCTCTCCGTAATCCTCTATGGACATTGGTGGATCCGTTTTTTCTTTGCCCTTAGTCTCAGAGGAAACCTGAACGTAAAGGTCTAAAAACTTATTGCAGTACTGATCGAGCAGCGTTTTGCGAGTTTGGAGGTAGCCAATTTTTTGCTTGCTTTTCGCTATTTTACGGGTGTTTGTACTAAAGTTAAGGATAGACACCTTGACCGACATAATTTGCTTACACTTTTGCTCCATTATGTCGCGATGGAATATACAACCATGTGAATCAATGGTAAATAGAGAAGCGATATTTTAAGTTATGCTGCTGCCCTTTCTTATGTGTACATTGATAACCGTACATAAGTAAACCTGATTTTACATATTTTCTCCACTGTTGATATTTAATAAAATCTATTTATTTCCCCGCAAGGGATGCCAAAATGTTAAAAGTTACTTCTTAATGCAATTCAACTTTATTATGTGATTCCGAAAAAACATGTGCTGGCGCACTATTTGACAGCGAAAATATATATATATATAAGAAAACATAGATATGATACACCAGAGTTTTTACACAATGTCATAATTAACAGAGTTGCCGGATTGAATAAAAATATAATACAGAGCTCTGCATAAAAGTATACAACCGAGTAAAAAATGTTATATATTTTATATATTTATACTGTTTTTTACGCAAATAAAAAGTCACGTGCGTTATTAAGAACAACATTTTTGGTTCTCACTATCTCCCAAACTTTTCGTTTGACATAGCCATAATTAATTTAGTCATAAGGCAAAACTTACTTTTTCTTATAACACACCGTTGCGGACGTTACGATTTTCAAAATGTATTTTTATGTCAAAAAATTGTATTTTCGCGAAATCTTTTTATTCTTATCTAATCACAGAGCAAATCCCTCTTTAGATATATATAACATTTAGTATAAGTGCCACCGGCTTTTCTGTAATTAAACCAAAACTGATTTTTGCGTTGCGGAGGTTACACCTCAGGAAGGGATTCGAAATTTCAGAAATTTCCGCGTAATAACAAAGGCAGGCTATTTTTTAATATAAGACTCAATAGAGTAAAAACAAAAGCTGCGTTTAATATAAAAATTTACACCAAAATCACTTTTCTCAGGTTAGTGAGGGCGTAAAAAAATACAAATAAAGAGGGAAATATTTGGCTTTGAAAAGTGAACATGAGAATTCACATTTTTTCCAATAAAAACCGAGAAATATAGTAATGTTTGTTCTTTTACAAGACAGACTAAATACTAAGCTTCCTTGATAACAACTAAATTGTAAAATTAAAGCAACTTCAAATTTTCGTTCTTGGTTGCCTTTTTCTGGGAAATGCGCATATACAATGGTTAACAAATTATTCGAGAAAACCGTCATTAAAAATTAAAAAGTTTAACAAAAAATCGAATTTCTAATATTATTTTTACAGTTTCTCTGGCTTTTATCAAGATACATTAACAATTCATCAACTGTCGTCTTTTCAACGGCATAAAATAAGTGTTAATAGGATAAGCAAAAAAGTTATGGGGCCATATTTTCCTTAACCTATTAAAGGCCTGTATCTCAAAAACTGCACCTAGGATTAAAAGAAGTTATTATAATTTTTTATCAGTGTATCGAATACTACTAAATACAGTTACAAACAGAGCTGCATCAAAATATTAACTTTTTGAAGTTAACTTCTTAGGCGGCGATACAGAGTTTTTATGGAGAGTGAAATTTTAAAAAGGAAATAGCAGGTACACTTCCGCTGCACGGAAATAGCAAACAGGAAACAGCAAAAGATAAAAACGTTTACCCGGCTTTCCCCTGAATGTTTTGGACGATATTGGTATCAAATAAAAGGTATTGAACATAGCTTTTACATGGAGATTTACTCGTTATGATTCCTAGGTCGGGTCCCCAGATATGGGTCAAGACGTGGACCCGGATGACCCCGGAATATTTCTGAGCAATATTGGTATCAAATGAAAGGTGTTGAGCAGGGCTTTTACATAAATATGTACCGATTATGATTTCTAGGTCGGATCCCCATATATGGGTAAAAATGTGGACCTGGATAACCCAAAAATATTTCTGAGCAATATTGTAATCAAATGAAAGTTGTTGACGGAAAAGGAGAGGGAAAAGGAATTTAAATTTTATGTTTTTCACTGCAAATATTGTAATTTTAAATAGACCATACTTCCACTGATTCATTCGTTTTTATTCTACACAGAAATATGAGTGGTTTTTAACACGCTTTTATTACCTGTACCCGGATTCTAGAAATCGCCATCGCTAAATGTGATCGCCAAATATTGCTAAATTTATATCAGACGCACCTCAATATATGCAATATCTGGCAAAATGTGTGACATACTAAACTGACTGATCAATGTGGCAGCATGCTGTAGCTTGAGACGATATAAATAAATGAAGGAAGTACATACTTTTAGGCGAGTCTGATATAAATCTAGAGATTTTTGGCGTACACATTTGGCGATAGCTATATATAGAATCCGCGTACTGTATGTATTTATGTATTTAATTTCATCACAGCCTAAAATTATGCAACATATTAACTAATATTAATATTTACAGCAGTGGGAATTAAAAAAGTCTAAGTGTGTTTTTATACTCAGCTGTACTAGTACACAGAGTATTATAGTTTTGATTTCCTAACGGTGGATTGTAACAGAATGAAATAATCGAGATAGATATAGACTTATATATATCAAAATGATCAGGGTGAAAAGAGAAATCGATTGAGCCATGTCCGTCCGTCTGTCCGTCTGTCCGTCTGTACGCACGATAACTCGCGCAAAAATTGAGATATTTTGATGAAATTTGAAATGTAAGTTGGTATCAAGACAGGAACGGATGGTATTGAAAATGGGCGAAATCGGACCATGACCACGCCCACCTCCTCTATATAGTAAAAATCGGAAATTTTGTATCTCAGTCACTAATAGAGCTAGAGTGATAAAATTTCACACACGTATTGAGCTCAGGCCCTTATGAAGAAATATGATGAAATTTTGGAAAATGGGCGGTGCCACGCCCACTTATTAAGGGGCAAACATTGAAAGTTTTATGAGTCATAACTCAAAAACCGTTGAAGATATATCGATGAATTTTGGTAGGCGTGATATACTTACTTAGGCAAATGTTTTGACGAAAAATTGCCAAAATCGGTTGACGACCACGCCCACTTTTATATATGGGTCTTATAAAGTGACCTAATAAAAACATTTTAAGTGATATCTCTGTCAACTATAAAGATATATCATTGAAATTTTATGAAAGGTGTCCAACTATGGACATATAACAAAAAATAAAAAAATTTTGGAAAATGGGCGTGGCACCGCCTCCTCTTAGAAGCAGGAATATACGAGATTTCTGAGCCCATATCTCGACAAATAATCGATATATAATGACGAAACTTGGTGTATACACTTTCACTACTTGTAGTAATACATGTTCAAAATTTTAGCGAAATCGGTTGACGACCACGCCCACTTATATATATGGGTATTATAAAGTGGCCTAATAAAAACAAATATAAAGATAATTCATTGAAATTTTGTGGCATGAGTTCTACAATAGATGGGAAACAAAAAATAGAAAAATTTCGGAAAATGGGCGTGGCACCGCCTCTTTTCAGACAAAGGAATCAACGAGATTTCGGAGCTCATAACTCGACAAATAATTGAGATATTATGACGAAACTTGGTTTATACACTTTTATAACATGTGTTAATGGACACGAAAAAATTTATTGAAATCGGTTTATGACCACGCCTACTTTTTAACAAAGATATTTCTGGAACACCCTTTGGGAATTTGTAACGTGACATCTTTGTAACTCATAAAGGGATGAAATCTTGCACAAAGAATAATATTCATAAGCTTAGTTGGATGACTGATAAAAATTTAGAAAATGGGCGTGGCTACGCCCACTTTATGCAGCACTCGATTTATATAAAGTACCTACACCGTGTTTTCATCAAACGCAAACAAACAATGAAAGCATACAGCTGAGTATCTAATGTTCGATTCCACTCGAACTTAGGCTTCCTTACTTGTTATATTTGATATGATAAGTGATAAGTGAATAATTACTGAGGTATACCCTTTTATGCAATTTTCTGAAACCATAAGCTTTATATTTGTATACCTAAGATACGCTAATTCAATTTGAATTAATTAAACATGGCTTAAATAATTTCATAAAAATAACACAAGTTAACAAGCTTGTGCATCATTTCAGATGTTCTCTTTGTAATTATGCTTAATGTAAGAAGTTAACTTCGATCACGTGTACTGTGCTACACGCGGTGTTTTTTGTTAAGCTGTGTAATTATTACAACCACTTTATCGCCTGCATGGCAACGGATTCACCATCTTTTCTCATTTTCATTTATTTATAGAAACTTGGATAGTAAAATACCAGCAGTCAATTTACAAGCCACAGACAGCTCACATGAGAAGAAGAAACAGCATATCAAAAAGCCATTGAACGCTTTCATGCTCTATATGAAGGAAATGCGTGCGAAAGTAGTCGCGGAGTGTACATTAAAAGAATCGGCGGCGATAAATCAAATACTTGGCCGAAGGGTAAGTTTGGCGCATTTTAAATCATAACTTAAAGTGATTTCGATTTTCCGTTATCCTTGGCTTCGAGACAAACCGGTTTCGGATAATAGCGCCATCTTCGATGTCTTTTTTCGTTCTGAGTTATTTTAGTAAGCCCGATAGTAGTTATATATGGTAATTACCTTCCATTATCTGGTCAGTAGCGGGATTCACTAGCTTTTTTAACAATATTTGCTATGGTTACGGTGACCATAAATTTGTATTAAAAAACAGAACATTTTTTGAAGTTAACTTCTTAGGCGGCGATAAGCAGATTTTATGGAGAGTGAAATTTGAAATTCGTTTGGGATGCAACGGAAGGAAGTTGTTGTGACCGGAAATAACAGCCATCTTGCGCCTGTAAAAACAAACAAGCAGTGGACCTCCATCCATTCCAAATATACATACACATTTTTTACATACATATGTACGTATCACTTTATCGTCAACACCGACAACAATTCTTTATACATATGTACATATTGTACGCTTCTTAAACTCCAGTGCTTGCTCTATGCTATTGTGCCCATTACATCAACATAACATTCAGTCGAACGACAGAATATAATGTTACATTCAACTTCATGTCCATTGCTTTCTTGAGGTATTTATACTAACCTTTTCATGAAAAAGCATCTTAGAATTTAAACACTCACGTATGCAAAGCAACAAGTAACAAGTTTGATATTTGCCAATACATGCATACATACATACATACACAAAAGCGTAGCCAGTGTTGTCAGCGCAATTTTCGAGGGAAGTGAAGCGGCTGAAAAATCGAAGTGATTCGAAGTAAATCGAAGTGAAGCGTTCCCGCGAGGTCAAGAAAATATATATGACATGTTTCCTTGGAAATATTACAGCTTAAGATTCTGCTAAATATCCCTGTACTTTATAACAGTCAATGTGTCCTTTAGCGAAAATAACAGACCAACGCTTTACCAAGTTGCACTTCCTTAAACCATCATGTTTCCACCCAAAGCTAAATAGTCCATTTAATGCATCACAGATCGAATTCTTTGTTGTAATCTTTGTGGGCATGACTCCTACAGTTCAGAACGCCACCCAAATGGCAAAGGATTTGCACCTTGCTACACCTAAAAGACCATTAGGCATGGGGGTGGAAATATAATGTGCCATTCACCTCTCAATGAGGGATGCCATATCTTATGATTGTATAAACACCTACCTACATACATACATATGCAACTTTTATTAGAATTTTTAAGAATAAATTATAAAAGTAAATTATTGTGCTGATAGTTTTATTTGTACGAATTTATTTAGTTGCATATGCATTACACCGATTCCATCGATGCACCAATTTTCTTCAATCGTTAAGATTTTTCACAATTTTCTTATCGAATTTGAATTTAGGAAATTAAAAAAAATGATTAAAATTAATTAAATTTAAAAAATGTTTAATTTTGACTTTGCTGAGACTCGAAATTGCGACTCCTAGCATTTTTCTATACTAAAAATGATTAAATAAGGTTGGTGTGTACACAACAAAGCACCACTTAGATGAAACTGGTGAGTGTTTTTTTGTTTCTAATCGAATTTTCAATTTAAAGGGGTCGATATGTAATTAAATTAAATTAAATTAAATTAAATTAAATTAAATTAAATTAAATTAAATTAAATTAAATTAAATTAAATTAAATTAAATTAAATTAAATTAAATTAAATTAAATTAAATTAAATTAAATTAAATTAAATTAAATTAAATTAATTAATGTAAAATAAGAAACTACCTATGCATGTACCTACCTACATATACATATATCGTCCCCTCAATATAACAATAGCGTATGTGCTCATACGCCATTATTTTTTTATTGCATATTTAGAATCTCCATCATTGATTCTATGTCTGGTCAAAATTTCGTCAAATTCTACTTCCACAAAGTGGGTCAAATTGTCATTGGAAAAAATGGTGTATAATTTCTTGTTCAAAAATTTCCTTCAATAAGTGTATAAGCTCATATGCGCTATTTTATTTGAAATTTCCACTGCAAAATTGTTAAAAGAATAATAGTGTATGCGCATTATAGTCCATTTTAGCCTGTAGAAATAAATACAATTTATCAAAACTTTAACTCATAAAATAGCTTATAATAATATACACTATTGTTTGAGAAATAAGGGGTATTCGCTATCCCTAGCAAGAGAGCAAGATAGCATGGATTGCAAATATCCTAGACCAAAATATGCTACACATCGAGAGCACCCCATTGTACTGTCGTAGGAAATTTTAAGAAGCAGCTTTTCTTTTTAGCCAAAGGGACGCGTTCATCACTCACTTTTTAATAAATAAATAATTTTATTTTAGTAAATTTAATAAATACACATAAAAATAACATTTTAAGCAAAATTCGAATGCTCAAATTGAAATTGAAATTAGCAATTGGCAAATGTCAGCTGACGCAAGGTCGCAATTAATTTCCTACACTTCATAGCAAATAAATATACATAGGTTTTGGTGTAGCATATTTTTGAGGTCTAGCATATTCCTTTGCGCCTGTATTTTGTTGTTGTGCGTTTTAAAACTTTGCAATCCCTGCAATCCGTGCTACGTGCTAGGGTTATGCTATGGATAGCGAATACTCCTATAGTTTTATTCCGACCATTTCTGTACCCCACATAAGCTATTTTATTTTCAATACAAATTCGAAAGTTTTATCAGAAATTTACACGAGTAGTAGCCTATGCGATTTTTACGTTCTGTTGACTACATAAATACGAAGGAAATATTGTCGTCATTTGAAATTTCAGCTTGCAAATTCATTTCGCAGAGAAAGTTTGTTCATTAAAAATATGGATTTTAAACATCTGAGTGAGTATCGTCTATTATATAATGTAAGGGAAGTAAGTAAGGTAAATATCAACAGCCTGTGATACGAAACCACCAGTTTTTGAGATCAAATATTTTAATAAAAATACCGTAAAATTATTGAATAAAACAGCGTATACCATACAAAATAAAATAGTGTATCAGATACATCATACGAATTCCTTAAAAAATAAAATGGCCTATATGGAGGACTTGCGCTTTGAATAACATAATTATGGTCTTAAAGAATGCGTAGAATAAAAAAACTTTGTAAATTTAAAGACAAGAAACGGTATAATGTATTCATCGAAAAATCCACTATGAAGAATTTTTATTTACCGCGATATTGAGGTTTTAATAGACATCTGATTTGACAAAAACTTTAAACTCGATTTTCTCAAAACCCAAAAAAAATTATACGCTATTGTTATATTGAGGAGACGATATGTATGTACATACATACATATGTATGTATAAGTTCGGAGACATGATGGTTGGTCATCAATAAATGGACAAGAAATTATTTTTATGGACAACATATTTTTATATTTTTAAAATTTCGTAATTACATTTAATTAAAATTGAAAATTCGATTAGAAACAATAAAAACACTCACCAGTTTCATCTAATTGGTGCTTCGTTGTGTACACACTAACATCTTATTTAATAATTTTTAGTGTAGAAAATGCTAGGGGTCGTGGGTTCGAGTCCCAGCAAAGTCACTTTGATAGTTCTTTAAATTAATTTTTGTTGTTTTTTTTTAATTCTTAAATTAAAATTCGATAGGAAAATTTGGAAAATAGTTAGCGGTTGTAGGAATTGGTGCATCGATGGAATCGGTGTATTGCATATGCAACTGAATAAATTCACGAATAAACTCCCCACAAATAAAACTATCAGCACAAGGTATCGAATTATTTTACTCGCTCGGTCTACTCTTGCGCGCTCGTTGCGCTAATACTTTAATTCGTGGAGAGTTTTTTCGCGAATTTATTCAGTTTTTTATGCAATGCACCGATGCCATCGATGCCCCAATTTCGTACAACCGATAAATATTTTCAAAATTTACCTATCGAATTTTAATTTAGGAATTAAAAAAAACAACAAAAATTAATTTAAAGAACTTTCAAAGTGACTTTGCTGGGACTCGAACCCACGACCCCTAGCATTTTCTACACTAAAAAATTATTAAATAAGATGTTGGTGTGTACACAAAGAAGCACAAATTAGATGAAATTGGTGAGTTTTTTTTTTGTCGAATTATCAATTGTAATTAAATTTACTAAGAAGTCAACTTCTATCACGTGTACTGTGCTACACGCGGAGTTTTTTTTTATTAATATGAACTAGGGCTCGAGATACCCGGGTATCGAGCAATTCGATCTGATCGTTTTTGTTTGAAGCCCGTTTGTTGTTCAAATTCCCGTACAAACATTCGAGCTTACAAAAAAAAAATGTGTATCGGAAAAACAAAAATAAAAAAAACTACATGTAAAATAAAATAAAAAAAATAATAATAATCAAAAGAAAAAGCAAACTTCAAAATACCCGAATTGTTCAAATACCCGTACAACCATACGGGTAATAAACCATCAAACGACTGTTCGAGCATTTGAACAACAATTGTTCGGGCTACTCGAAAATGTTCAAAAAAAAATCGAGAGCTCTAATAGGAACAAAAAATATTCACAAACATGAATCACATTTTACTGGATTTGATTTCAATCAAGTATTAGGGACATAACCAATTTATAAATATATCAAATTACTGAAATTTTTCTGAGGCATAAATTTGTTCATTTTCCTCATTTTGTAAGTAATTCTTAAATTCAAAGAAATTAAAATCATAGTTACATCTAGTTATTAAAATAGATTTCACAGTCTCAATTTGAATTTTTGATTTTTCATCAGTCCATATATTGTTTAAAATACCCTTACAGTGGGGGAATTTGAACCCGGTAAACATAAATTGAATTCTACTATTTTTAATATATTTTTAAAAGGTTTAGCATTTTTCTTAAAATGTTGAAATACTTCAACCCATTTCATATCGACTAGATTTCCCCCTTTCATCCATTCCTTTAGTTTGTTTGGAGTCACATAATTCTTAATACATGTCAACTCATCAAATAATTCGCTGTCATTAATTTTAGTCTGGGTTCTCTTTTCCAAAATATAAATCAAATTTTTTTCAACATCATGCCAAGATGGAACTGTAGCAAAATTACCCATTCCATCACTTCGACCTCTTTATACGCTTGGTCCCACTGATTTAAATAATTAGCGCAATTAATGTAAAAACGTTTTGCATGATCTTTTATTTTACTTAAATCTACAGTTCCTGATTTTTCCAACTCTGAAACAATTTTCCTCATCATTAGCGGTAAAAAAAATTTCATCTCTTCGTTCTGCGATTTTTAATTTAAGGTCTTTTATTAGTAAAGCAACTTCTACCATACAAATATTTTTTCGATTCAATTTGTGTAATGTCAAATAACAAAGTTACAATGAAACAAGTAAGGAAGCCTAAGTTCGAGTGGAATCGAACATTAGATACTCAGCTGTATGCTTTCATTGTTTGTTTGCGTTTGATGGAAACACGGTGTAATTTATTTAAAGCGAGTGCTGCATAAAGTGGCCGTAGCCACGCCCATTTTCAACATTTTTATTAGTCATCCAACTAAGCATATGAATATTGTTATTTGTGCAAAATTTCATTCCTTTATGACTTCTAGTTACAAAGATGTCACGTTACAAATTCCCAAAGGGTGTTCCAGAAATATCTTTGTTAAAAAGTAGGCGTGGTCATAAACCGATTTCAATAAATTTTTGCGTGTCTATAAACACAAGTTATAAAAGCGTATAAACCAAGTTTCGTTATAATATCTCAATTATTTGTCGATTTATAGGCTCAGAAATCTCGTATATTCCTGTTTCTAAAAAGAGGCGGTGCCACGCCCATTTTCCAAAATTTTTGTGGTTTTCTTTTTATGTCCGCAGTTGGACTCCTGCTATAAAATTTCAATGATATATCTTTATATTTGACAGAGATATCGCTTAAAATGTTTTTATTAGGCCACTTTATAATACACATATATAAAAGTGGGCGTGGCCGTCAACCGATTTTGGAAATTTTTCGTCCAACCATTTGCCTGAGTAAGTATATCACGCGCACCGAATTTCATCGATATATCTTTAAAGGTTTCTGAGTTATGACTCATAAAACTTTCAATATTTGCCCCTTAATAAGTGGGCGTGGCACCGCCCATTTTCCAAAATTTTTGTGTTTTTCGTTTTATGTCCGCAGTTGGATTCCTGCTATAAAATTTCAATGATATATCTTTATATTTAACAGAGATATCGCTTAAAATGTTTTTATTAGGCCCCTTTATAGTTCACATATATAAAAGTGGGCGTGGCCGTCAACTGATTTTAACAATTTTCCGTCCAAACGTTTGCGTAAGTATGTAAATCACGCGTACCAAATTTCATCGATATATCTTCAACAGTTTCTGAGTTATGACATATAAAACTTTCAATGTTTGACCCTTAATAAGTGGGCGTGGCACCGCCCATTTTCTAAAATTTCACCAAATTTCTTCATAGGGGCCTGAGCTCAACACGTGGGTAAAATTTCATCGCTCCAGCTATATTAGTAACTGAGATACCAAATTTCCGATTTTTTCTATATAGGAAAAGTGGGCGTGGTCATGGTCCGATTTCGCCCATTTTCAATACCAACCGTCCCAGTCTCGATACCAACTTGCATTCCAAATTTCATCAAAATATCTCAATTTTTGCGCGAGTTAGAGTATTTACAGACGGACAGACGGACGGACAGACGGACGGACGGACGGACATGGCTCAATCGATTTCTCTTTTCACCCTGATCATTTTGATATATATAAGTCTATATCTATCTCGATTATTTCATTCTGTTACAATCCACCGTTATGTGATTAAAACTATAATACTCTGTGTACTAGTACAGCTGAGTATAAAAAAGTAAAAATATTTACGAAGCTTTATGGCTTCGGCTCTGTTGTTACCATCGCCTTCAACACCGTTTGTGCTTGACGAAGTTGAATGGCTGGACCCGAATTGTAGAGAGCGAGAGAGTGAGTATTTGGAAGTTTCTTTGTTCTTCAGTTAACATATTAGGCGAGTTCCCGTGGCAGTAATCCAGATCCGGATACAAATTTTGCAAGCAAATGCAACAACAATTTGGTGATCATGGTATTTATATGGATCAAAAAAATGTATTACAATCTATACGGATCCGAAATTGATACAGATAAACACCAGGATCACAAAATTCTTGTTGCATTTGCATGCAAACTTCTTATCCCGATCTGGATCACTGCCAAGGGAACTCGGCAATTAACACTCTCTTATAGATCATACATAGCAGTGCTGCTACTGGCATAAAAATATAAGCAACAAATTGTTTAATAGTAACAAGAAATTGGTTGAAGATTTGAACGAACATTTTGTTATATCAACAAATATCATGGTTAATATAACCAAAAACACTGTCTAATATATCAACAATGGTAATGGTAATATTAAACAAGTGTGAAATTAGTACTATTAACCAACTTTTGGTTGATTTTTCTCTCAGTGTAAGTGAAGTATCTAATTCTTATTTGATCTTTCATTTAATTATTGTTTTGCGTAAAAAATTAAAGACTTTTTGGAAAGAAAACTGTAAACAAAACCATCCCTCTTTTTATTTTAGTGAAATATTCATAAAAAACTATCGATAGTATCGATAGTTCTTTTTTCGACTATCGAAACTATCGAGTGGTCCGACTATCGATGGTTTTGCAGCTCTAGTGTAATGCAGTGATAGTAGGGATGGCAAAAAAAATTTAATAATCGATTAACCGTTTTTTAGGTTAATCGAAAGGGTTCGATTATTAATCGCGAATAATCGTAGGGAACTAACCGATTATAACCGTTTTTCGATTACAATTATTGATAAATTAATACGTAGTACCCCAAGAGGACAAACAAGCTAATTTTTTATACGTACTATGTATGTGTGTTCGTTTTTATTATAATAATAAAAAATCGTCAATATTTTGTTGCTATCTCATCTTTACTAAAAACACGTTATAAACAAAAAAAAGTGTCGGCTTTCCACTAAGAAAGCGCACCACGAAAAAAAATTACTTTTTCAGGGGCTCTCAGATATCTCAAAACTGAAATCAAAACTTGCAGGAAGTTTACAGTTTACGAGATAATTAGCCCAGAAACAGAATTATGTCGGCTGAGGATTATTTTTTTAAAGCGCGGCTGAAGGCGGCCAACGAAAAATGTTGTTCTACACACATACATATATGCATTTGCTCGTTTTAATACTTGCTTTTATCTCAGCACTAGATCGCAGTTTTCGTGTTTTGTTTGGTAAATTTTAAAATTTTAACAACAAATATCTTGTAAAATACAAGCCTCCGGAAATTTTTGATTTCAGTTCCAAGTCCTGTGAGAGCCCCTCTACCCCCCCCCCCCCGCCCTGAAATAGTCATTTATTTCGGGGCATTGTTCCTTAATGGAAAATTTTCCCAAAAACAATTTTAAAGAGGTGCGAATTCATACAAATTCGTATATAAATGAAATCATATTTAAAAAAGCTGTGCACATTTATCTACACAATGCGCTTACTTATATAATAAAATAAATAAATAACATCATCAATCATTCATTAATATTAATTCATAACATTTTGCCTTGAAAAATAATTTACAAAATATAAGGATTTATTTCATGAAGATAACCATTTAATTATTGTACTGAGATGGTTTAAATTTTTAATAATGCCACTTTCCTTAAAAAAAATATATAATAAACGAAAAAATCGTCATTTATTGGGAAAAATCGTCAAATCATTGCTTAGAAAAATCGTCAAAAGGACGCTAAAATCGTCAATTTGGCAACGCTGGCTGGAGGGAACGTTTATTGCGAATGAAAAGGCGGTAACTGTGTAACCTAATACAAACGCACGCCGTCAATTTACTGTCAACAATTTCTCATGCCCATACAACTTGTATGGGAGTAACAGAAATTGAACGGCGTGCGTAAAAACTCGACGCCCAATTTTTGTTTTGCGTGACAGTTGAAATTAAGCATTGTGGGTGATTGTTTGCAAAAAAATTGACACTTGCTTTTGATATCGCGTGTGTTAGATACATATTCCACAAAATAAGATTTTCTCTGATTTTCCATATTTTTCTATTTCTTTATCTGTACACGCACGCAAGTCAATTTCAGTTCAACGCATATGAAAAATTTGCGTGCGTGCGTTAATTGACGACTTGCGTTTGTATTAGGTTACACAGTAATTCTCAACTTCGATTATTTCCTTTCGATTATTTTCGACTTGAGAGGAAAAAGGTTAATCGAAAAAATAATCAAAAGGAAAAAACCGATACATTTTAACCGTTAACCGAAAGAAATTAACCGATTATAATCGTTTTTCCGGTTATAGTTGCCATCCCTAAGTGATAGGCGTTTCATAGATCAATTGGTCGCGCTCAAATCACACGGACACGTTATGCTCTTTCTTTTGAAACGATTTAATCGTCGCTCAGCAAGGGGCGTAGCAACATCGTGGGTGAATGTCGATTGTGTGCGCATATTTATATATGTAAAAGCATAATTACTTATACATATGTACGCATGCTTATCGTTTTTATAAGCGACCGCATTCATTGAGGGTAGAGGTGCGAAACTGTCGATGGCACTATCGATATTTTATTTTTTTGAACACTATCGAAAACCATCGATGGCTTTTTTCAAAACCATCAAAAACTATCGAAATTAATGTGTACTATCGATAGCTTTGCCTCCCGCTCTCTCTCCCATTTTTCGCCTTAATGGAAAACCAATAGGAGATATTTGACCACGGTGATTTTGATCTGAGCGTAAACTTGGCCAACGCATATGAAAGGGAGAGAGCGCTTTTAAATAAAGCGACTCTTCAACTGTGTTTACGATATTTGTAAACAGTTTTACGATATTTGTTTCTCTTAACTAAATTAAATAATTTATAGAAAAAATTACATGCCTATGCACTGTCCCTGACTCATAACAACATATCCATATCAATTTTATGTGGATATGAGTATGATAAATGTGCTAAACAGCCTGGCAATTGTTTGTATGGGAAAAATGTTAGCCTATTAATATATAGATTCTCACCGCGCTTATTTCACCACATGTATATGTACATACGTGAGTGAGTTGTAATTGTTAGTTCAGTTTAAGTGCACCATTTGACATACTTAACACAGGTGGTGTGATGGCGGGTGGTGTGATGGCGCAGCGATAGAGCATCTGGTCTGGAAGCGGGGGGTTGTGGGTTCGAACCAGGAGATATCAGGATTGATTTTTTTTTTTTAAATTAAGAATCAGCTAAAATGGCTGCTATTTCCGGGACCAACTTCCATTGCATCAAATTTCAAATTTCACTCTCCATAAAAACTCTGTATCGCCGCCTAAGAAAATAACTTCAGAAAATCCCACAAAATTCCCAAACAATTTAAAATGTTCATTTCAGTAAAATAAGAATATATAGCAGGGAAACAAAGTTTTTGAAGTTAACTTTTAGGCGGCGATATGCAGATTTTATGGAGACTGAAATTTGAAATTCGTTTGGGATGCAACGGAAGGAAGTTGTTGTGACCGGAAATAACTGCCATCTTGCGCCTCTAAAAACAAGCAAGCATGGGCCTCAATTCCAAATATACATACATATTTTATACATATGTACGTATGAAGTACCATTCTTTATACATACATATTCAGCCTTATCGTGAACTTCATGTGAACAAAATGTTCCGAAAAATTACAAAGCAAAACAAAAACAAAATGTGAAAAATGGTTATTGTTTTGCTTTATATTTTTCGAGGGAATTTTTTCACATGAAGTTCATGATAGGGTTGATTGTATGCTTCTTCACCTTCACTGCTTGCTATGCTATTGTGTCCATTACATCGACATGACATCCAGTCGAACGGCAGCATATAATGGGACATTCAATTTTATGTTCATTGCTTTTTTGAGGCTTTTATACTTACCTTTTCATGAAAAAGCATATTAGAATTTAAACTCACTCACGTATGCAAAGCAACAAGTAACAAGTTTGATATTTGCCAATACATACATATGTACATGCATACACAAAAGCGTAGCCAGTGTTGTCATCCCAAAACTGTCGAGGGAAGTGAAGCGGCTGAAAACTCGAAGTGATTCGAAGTAAATCGAAGTGAAGCGTTCCCGCGTGGTTAAGAAAATATATATGACATGTTTTCTTGGCAATATGACAGCTTAAGATTCTGCTAAATATCCCTGTACTTTATAACGGTCAATGTGTCCTTTAGCAAAAATAACCCCAAGCTAAATAGTCCATTTAATGCATCACAGATCGAATTCTTTGTTGTAATCTTTGTGGGCATGACTCCAGCAGTTCAGAACGCCGCCCAAATGGCAAAGGATTTGCACCATGCTACACCTAAAAGACCATTAGGCATGGGGGTGGAAATATAATGTGTCATTCACCTCTCAATGAAGGATGTCATATCTTATGATTGTATAAACACCTACCTACATACATACATATGCAACTTTTACTAGAATTTTTAAGAATAAATTATAAAAGTAAATTAATTCTGATTGGTCAAAATCGAAGTGATTTTGGAATGAGAAAGTGTCGAAGTGACAGGCATAAAAGTGAAGTGAAAAACTTCGATCGAAGTAAAATGGCATCACTGGAATAATTGTACTAATTTAGCCACTCAGAGTTGCTTTTTCGTATCGAAGTAGCTTTACTTGTTCGTCCACTCTTGCGCACTCGTTGTGCTGATAGTTTTATTTGTGGGGAGTTTATTCGCGAATTTATTCAGTTGCATATGCAATTCACCGATTCCATCGATGCACCAATTTCCTTTCGTTAAGATTTTTCACAATTTTCTTATCGAATTTGAATTTAGGAAATAAAAAAAAATGATTAAAATTAATTTAAAAAATGTTTAATTTTGATTTTGCTGAGACTTGAACTTGCGACTCCTAGGATTTTTCTATAATAACAAGTAAGGAAGCCTAAGTTCGAGTGGAATCGAACATTAGATACTCAGCTGTATGCTTTCATTGTTTGTTTGCGTTTGATGGAAACATGGTGTAGGTACTTTATGTAAAGCGAATGCTGCATAAAGTGGGCGTAGCTACGCCCATTTTCATAATTTTTATCAGTCATACAACTAAGCATATGAATATTATCCTTTGTGCAAAATTTCATTCCTTTATGTCTTCTAGTTACAAAGATGTCACGTTACAAATTCCTAAAGGGTGTTCCAGAAATATCTTTGTTAAAAAGTAGGCGTAGTCATAAACCGATTTCAATAAATTTTGCGTGTCTATTAACACAAGTGTTTAAACCAAGTTTCGTCATAATATCTCAATTATTTGTCGAGTTATGTCTATTTTTTGTTTCCGGTCTATTGTAGAACTCATGCCACAAAATTTCAATGAATTATCTCTATATTTGACAAAGATATCGCTTAAAATGTTTTTATTAGGCCACTTTATAATACCCATATATAAAGTTGGCCGTGGTCGTCAACCGATTTCGCTAAAATTTTGAACAGGTATTACTACAAGTAATAAAGGTGTACACACCAAGTTTTGTCATTATATATAAATTTGTAGGAAAATTTTATTATAAATGCATATAAAATCCTTAAACATGCATATCTTTTCTTCATTTAAAAACTGCGTAATAGTTCTTTTAATTCTCTGTAAGACGATATAAAGATCATCTAATTCATTGAATACGATATATGAGTTATTGGGCTTAAAAAAAATACCTATGGTGAAATTTCATCTTTGGTTACACAAAAGTTCAATAACTAATGCAGATACGTGGAAATCGTGTATGAGAAAATTTTTCACTAATTCATTATGAATGAAAGTGTTTATGTTACTTTTTCACGCAGAATGACTATTTTCGGAGTTATAAAGAAATAAAAGCGCAAAACCATATATCTGAACAATCAGTTGTATGGGAGCTATATGTTATAGTGACCCGATCTTGACAATTTTCAGGGAATAGATTAAGGCCAATACGAGTACAAATTCTCCAAAGTTGCATGTCCTTAGCTGTTTAAATAGCGAAGTTATACCCAAAAATTTCCATATCTGAAAAATCGGTTGTATGGCAGCTATATGTTATAGTGATCCGATTTCAATTATTTTCGGAAATAGTTAGGGTAATACTAAAATATTGTCATGTGCAAAGTTTTGGCAATCTATCTCATAAACTGACTGCGTTATTAACAAAAAAGTCCAAATTGATGGTAATTTTTAAATACCGTTATCTCGAAAACCGGAGCCAGTTTGGAAAAACTAATAATGGCATTGAATTTAGAATGCCCCAATTAAGTAAGGACAACTCTCAAGATGTGTATGCGAGTAAAGGGTTCCAAGCCTGAGTAAAGTTTATAGACGGAAAAAAAATTACTTTCAGAGCTCTGAAACTTATTTCCTAAATATCTCGAAAACAAGATCTAACTTTGACTTTCTGTAAATGCCATCGTATTCTACAGCCAAAAATTTAGTTGGGGTGTCTCGGCGTTTCGCTGTGATATTTTGACCTCCCTACAGTGTAATCAAAAGGCACACTGTTTAAACATTTTATTAATGTAGAATACACTGTGCTTTAAATAAATCAAAAAACAAAAAAATACGAAGAATTTCAGTTATGGGGGAGGATAGGTATGGGCCTGCTGAGCACAGAACAATTTTTTTTTTTAATTTTTAATTTTTTGTATGGTTACGTTTTTGAGATAACGGTAATTTTGTGTTTTTTGTTATCACGTTATTCAAAAATTATATTCGCTGGAGTTACGCTTCTAACAATATACAACTTGTAGTAATTGAACCACACCTCGCTAAATGACATCTCGTCAATTTCAAAATTTTTATTTTTTTGCGATTTTTGAAAAAGTTTTGATTTTCAAATTAAGTTTTTTATAAAAACTTGTAAAAATCAGAAAAGCTTTATTTTTTTTTAAATTAGCCCGTTTAATTGTTAACGTAATATCAAGGATATCTGATAAAAACATTATTTTTAGCGATTTCTTTCATGTGAAACAAAAAGGATATTTTATGGACGAAAAACTCGGTTAGATGACTCATCCGTGTATAGACAAAAGATAAAATTTGTTTGTGACTTCACCCTCTTATAGAGTTAGCGTTAATCAGAGGTTGAGTAAACGGCCCTTATGCAAAGATATAGATACTTATGTATTATATTATGGAACGATTTTTCGTCATCCCTTGTGAAAAAATCGTCGGAAAACCAAGCAAAAAAAGGAATAATGAAAATTACTTAACTATGTCATTTTATATCAGAAAATTTCAAATTGCGAGTAGCTGTACTGTAGACACAAAAGCTGCTGTCAGATACAAATCATTCCGCAGCTAATATATTGGAAACCTTGCACCATGTTCCATGCGAGTTACCGTGTTTTGCACCTTCATTGAATTTAGCTGTGCGATCAAATTGTTTCTTATTTTAAAGGCAGTACTATTGAATATGAGAAGTTTAAGGTCGCGCAAGAAGTCTATAGTGTTTTGCAAAAAAAAAGTTGTAAAACGACGCCCTATACACGGATGAATCATATAACCGAGTTTTTCGTCCATAAACTATCCTTTTTGTTTCACATGAAAGAAATCGCTAAAAATAATGTTTTTATCAGATATCCTTGATATTACGTTAACAATTAAGGCGAATTTTTAAGAAATAAAACTTTTCTGATTTTTAAAAGTTTTTATAAAAAACTTAATTTGAAAATCAAAACTTTCAAAAATCAGAAAAAATTAAAAATTTTGATATTGACCAGATGTCATTTAGCGAGGTGTGGTTCAATTACTACAAGTTATATATCGTTAGAAGCGTGGATTTTAGTCGCCTCTTACGACAGACATTCCTTACCACGGGTATATTCTAAGCCCCCTAACCCGCTGGGGTATTAATTTGACCAATTTGATATCGAAGTCCAACTCCTACCTAACATTCAGTATTCTTCTCTTGGGACAAAACTACAAGAATGAATAGAGATAACCATCGATAGTGGAAAAAAACTATCGATAGTGACACGAAAAAAAACTATCGATACTATCGATAGTGCCATCGATAGTTTTGCAGCTCTACATTACACTCAGAAAATCGAACTTTGCTATCATGAGTTCTACGAGCGCCAGAGCTCATGTAAACTAAAGAGCTGCAGGAGTAATATAAAAGTTAGCCGTGAACCACTTTGTCGGTTGTAGTGATCCATACCGTTGTGAAAAACGAGTAACCAATTAAAACGTCCATCGAATACTTTGCTGACATCATTTTTGGCGCTCAAGTATTTTATATGGATGCCACACTTATGTAGTTTATAGTGTGCCAATAAAAAAATATAAAATAACTAGCTGACCCGGCAAACTTCGTTCTGCCCAAAATAGATTTTTTTATTAATGTCATTTCAAAAATTGTTATTACACCGGTATTATTTTTAATTGAAAACTAACGATTTTCACTACTTCATTGTGTATACAACTTCAAAAATATATAATTTAAGTATTCAGTTTAAGGCTGCACGATACACAACACTTTTAGTTTTCTGTTCCGGATATTTATTTTCACTGAGTATTGGCTATTTTAACTAAGTAAGTAAGAGTATTGATATAGTATACCTCCATAATGGTTTTCAGGCCTCTCCTCCAACCCTTTTAGATATATTCAGCCTCAAAAGTTTAGTACGTATGGGAGGTGCAATGCTGCATTTTTCGATAAATCTTTTTTTTTTTTGGTGAACATGGTATTGATATCGTATATCTGCATAGTGATTTCTATGTACATGCCATGAACGCTTTTAGGGATATTTAGCCTTAAAAATTAAGAACGCATGGGAGGTGACACCCCCTCCCCCCTTTTCCCAAAACTACTGTTTTTTTTTTTTTTCATAAGCATGCTATTGATATCGTTAATCTCCTGATCAATTTTCAGGTCCCAACTTTAAACGCATTTATAGATATTCAGCATGAAAAATTAAGTTTGTATGGGAGGTGGCACGCCCCTTTTTCCGATAACCCCCACTTTTATGCGTGGGAGTGGTTTTAATATCATTTAGCTCTATACCAATTTTCAGCTCCCTAACTTGAACTGTTTTAGAGATAATCAGCTTTAAAAATTTAGGTTGTATGGGAGGTGCCACGCCCCCTTTTCTGATAACCCCCACTTTTCTGAGTGAGGAGGGTTTTGATATCACCTACCTCTATACCAATTTTCAGCTCCCTACCTTGAACTCTTTTAGAAATAATCAGTTTTAAAAATTAAGGTTGTATGGGAGGTGCCACGCCCCCTTTTCTAATAACCACCACTTTTCTGAGTGAGAAGGGTTTTGATATCACCTACCTCTATACCAATTTTCAGTTCCCTACTGTTTAAGCTTTGATGGGAGAGGGGAAGGCGAGTTGCTTTTTTGGAGGGAATTGGATTGGGGTTGGCTACGGGGAGATGTAGCATCTTTTGTTGGGTAGTGTGGGGGTGGCTACGGGGAGGTGTAGCATCTTTTATGCGAGTGTGTACATATGTACGTGTGTATGTACATATGTGCATATATTGGATGTATATATGCACATTCATACCATATTTACAACCCTTGAATGTATTCAGGTGGGGAGGAGCGTGATTGCGGCTCCAAGGTTGGGCGAGAGTGCCAACCTCTTTTTCGTTGTGAAAAATCCCGAGTACGATTTGCTCCTTCATGCTATATAGCTCGAACAATGTATAAGGCGGCTGAGAATTACCGCAGTTTTTCACAGCCGCATGCAAATGCACGAACGAAAGCTATACAGCATAAGTTGCATAAACACCTACCTTGAACTGTTTTAGAAATAATCAGCTTTAAAAATTAAGGTTGTATGGGAGGTGCCACGCCCCCCTTTTCTGATAGCCCCCACTTTTCTGAGTGAGAAGGGTTTTGATATCACCTACCTCTATACCAATTTTCAGCTCCCTACCTTAAACTGTTTTAGAGATAATCAGCTTTAAAAATTAAGGTTGTATGGGATGTGCCACGCCCCGTTTTCTGATAACCCCCACTTTTCTGAGTGAGAAGGGTTTTGATATCACCTACCTCTATACCAATTTTCAGCTCCCTACTTTGAACTGTTTTAGAGATAATCAGCTTTAAAAATTAAGGTTGTATGGGAGGTGCCACGCCCCCTTTTCTGATAGCCCCCACTTTTCTGAGTGAGAAGGGTTTTGATATCACCTACCTCTATACCAATTTTCAGCTCCCTACCTTAAATCGTTTTAGAGATAATCAGCTTTAAAAATTAAGGTTGTATGGGATGTGCCACGCCCCGTTTTCCGATAACCCTCACTTTTCTGAGTGAGAAGGGTTTTGATATCACCTACCTCTATACCAATTTTCAGCTCCCTACCTTGAACTGTTTTAGAGATAATCAGCTTTAAAAATTGAGGTTGTATGGGAGGTGCCACGCCCCCTTTTCTGATAATCCCCACTTTTCTTAGTGAGAAGGGTTTTGATATCACCTACCTCTATACCAATTTTCTGCTCCCTACCTTGAACTGTTTTAGAGATAATCAGCTTTAAAAATTAAGGTTGTATGGGAGGTGCCACGCCCCCCTAACATTTTTTAATTTTTTCTTCGACTAAACCTTCGCGGGGTAACAACAAACAAACCCCCCTAAGGAAGTATTTGATTTGGTTCAGCCGTTTTCAAGTTTTAGCGTTACAATTAAATACCAAATCATTTTTATATATATAGATATCTGTGTGTATGCTTTTTAATTATTATACCTTTCATGAGAATGAAATGGTATTATAACTTAGTGCCAAAAAATTTTTGTCGAAAGTACCAGAAGGAAGCGTGGGGGACCCACCAAAATATATACCGATATGATCAGAATCACGAGCTGAGTCGATTAAGCCATGTCCGTCTGTCCGTCTGTCCGTCTGTCCGTCCGTCCGTCTGTGTGAACGCAAACTAGTCCCTCAGTTTTTGAGATATCTGAATGAAATTCGGAATACAGGTATGTAGTTATATGCAGCTGATCATTTGTCGGAACCGGCCGAATCGGACCACTATAACATATAGAAAACAACAGATTATTCAGATATACATGAAATTTTTGGAAGTAATTTGTGCATAACTTCCCCATTTAAACAGCTAAGGACATGAAACTTTGAAGTAGACGTGCCCATTTTGGCCCAAACAAGGTAACCGAAAATTGTCTAGATCGGACCACTATAACATATAGTTCCACAACATCCGATTATTCAGATATACACATTTTGTTGTATAACTCCCCCATTTTAACAGCTAACGGCGTGAAATTTTGAAGTATTTGTACCCATATGGGCCCAAACAGGGTTACCGAAAATTGTCAAGATCGGACCACTATAACATATAGCTCCCATACAACCGATTGTTCAGATATGGACATTTTGGTGTATAACTCCTCCATTTTAACAGCTAACGGCGTGAAATTTTGAAGTATTTGTACCCATATGGGCCCAAACGGGATTACCGAAAATTGTCAAGATCGGACCACTATAACATATAGCTCCCATACAACCGATTGTTCAGATATGCACATTTTGGTGTATAACTCCTCCATTTAAATAGTAAAGACACCATTTTTTCTAATAAATCTTTCCATAAATAACCCACAGAATTAAAATTATAAATTAAACTTAATCCGGCTATGTACATACATAGGTAACTTTTCATTTCCCCACTCATGAAAGGTATGAAGTCTTCGGTACGGCCGAAGACAGCCGCGCTTTTACTTGTTTTCATTTAAATTTTTGTTTTAATTTCACTATATTCGCTGTTATGCCTTTTTTATTTTCATGTATTTATGATTTTGTTTCATTTTATTTCAATTTTACTTAATTCGTATTTATTTTATTTGAGGTGCTTTTTAATTACTTTCATAATACTTTGAGTACTCAGTTTGGTAATCCAATACAAAGTTGAAAAAATAAATTGCATGCTCGATTTTCGAGCACGGGCGATACTAGTGCTAATAACACAAGAAGAAATTAGAGTATACCGCTTGACACAACTCACGTAATTGCCGCAGTAGCTCAGCTGTAAGATGATAGGCTTCCAATTTAAAAGAAGGTGGTTCAAGTCCAGTTCGAGCCAGTTTTTTTGTTCCTTTTTTTTATTAAATAATTTTCTTTATAATTTTTTATTTAATAAAAAAGTTCCACCCGAATATCGGTGGTTACATAGATAATAGTTAATTATTAAAATAAAAACGACCAAACAACCAATATAAAAACCAATCGGATGAGCTTGCCGATAAACAAAATCTAATAACAAGAACAAGCATTGCCTTTTCTATAAATAGAAATTGTACAAACAAAAACACACAACCACATATATGTACATTAGATGAGTTTTTTATACTCAGCTGTACTAGTACACAGAGTATTATAGTTTTGATTTCCTAACGGTGGATTGTAACAGAATGAAATAATCGAGATAGATATAGACTTATATATATCAAAATGATCAGGGTGAAAAGAGAAATCGATTGAGCCATGTCCGTCCGTCCGTCCGTCTGTCCGTCCGTCCGTCTGTCCGTCTGTCCGTCTGTACGCACGATAACTCGCGCAAAAATTGAGATATTTTGATGAAATTTGGAATGCAAGTTGGTATCAAGACAGGAACGGACGGTATTGAAAATGGGCGAAATCGGACCATGACCACGCCCACCTCCCCTATATAGTAAAAATCGGAAATTTTGTATCTCAGTAACTAATAGAGCTGGAGTGATAAAATTTCACCCACGTATTGACCTCAGGCCCTTATGAAGAAATGTGGTGAAATTTTGGAAAATGGGCGGTGCCACGCCCACTTATTAAGGGTCAAACATTGAAAGTTGTATATGTCATAACTCAGAAACCATTGAAGATATATCGATGAAATTTGGTATGCGTGATTTACTTACCTGGGCAAACATTTGGACGGAAAATAGTAAAAATCGGTTGACGGCCACGCCCACTTTTATATATTTGTATTATAAAGTGACCTAATAAAAACATTTTAAGTCATATCTCTGTCAAATATAAAGATCTATCATTGAAATTTTGTCGCATGAGTCCAACTATGGACATAAAACAAAAAACACAAAAATTTTGGAAAATGGGCGGTGCCACGCCCACTTATTAAGGGGCAAACATTGAAAGTTTCATGAGTCATAACTCAGAAACCGTTGAAGGTATATCGATGAAATTTGGTATGCGTGATATACTTACTTAGGCAAATGTTTGGAATAAAAACTGCCAAAATCGGTAGACGACCACGCCCACTTTTATATATGGGTATTATGAAGTGACCCAATAAAAATATTTTAAGCTATATCTCTGTCAAATATAAAGATATATCATTGAAATTTTATGGCAGGAGACCACCTGCGGACATAAAACTAAAAACACAAAAATTTTGGAAAATGGGCGTGGCAACGCCTCTTTTTAAAAGAAGGGATATACGAGATTTCTGAGCCCATAACTCGATAAATAATTGATATATAATGATGAAACTTGGTGTATACACTTTCATTACTTGTGGTAATACATGTTCAAAATTTTACCGAAATTGGTTGACGGCCACGCCCACTTTTATATATGGGAACTATTAAGGGGCCTAATAAGAACATTTTAAGCGATATCTTTGTCAAATATAAAGATAATTCATTGAAATTTTGTGGCATGAGTTCCACAATAGACCGGAAACAAAAAATATAAAAAATTTTGGAAAATGGGCGTGGCACCGCCTCCTTTTAGACAAAGGAATCTACGAGATTTCTTAGCCTATAACTCGACAAATAATTGAGATATTATGACGATACTTGGTTTATACATTTTTATAACTTGTGTTAATAGACACGCAAAAATTTATTCAAATCGGTTTATGACCACGCCTACTTTTTAACAGAGATATTTCTGGAACACCCTTTAGGAATTTGCAACGTGACATCGTTGTAACTAGAAGGCATAAAGGAATGAAATGTTGCACAAAGAATAATATTCATATGCTTAGTTGGATGACTGATAAAACTGTTGAAAATGGGCGTGGCTACGCCCACTTTATGCAGCACTCGCTTTATATAAAATACGCCGTGTTTCCACCAAACTCAAACAAACAATGAAAGCATACAGCTGAGTATCTAATGTTCGATTCCACTCGAACTTAGGCTTCCTTACTTGTTTTTGTATGGAATTCTTTAAACCTTCTCAGATCCTCCCTCCGGCACCGGAATATGAAAATAGGATGTTTTAGAGTAAGTAAACTGAAAAAAAAAATTTCACTTTTCCAAAAACTGGATGGAGCTACACCGAAAACCGCGAAAATTCCCAGAATTTCAAGGTATGTTTAGATTTATGTCTGAAAAAGGTTAGGATTTTGCACAAGAAAAAAAATTGATACCCACCCATACGAAGAATTAACCGCTAAATCGAATGGCATATTCAGTTTTTTGGTACACTACCCAGGGAAGGTAATAACGCGGCCTAAAGTGACCATTTTCTTTTTTTCTCATGAATCTTCAACTTCTTGCCCTATACTCTTCCCGAAAGCGAACGTTATTTTTTAACTAAATCACACGGTAGGCTGCGTTATTTAATGCGCTTTCCAGAAATGTATAGCTATTAAAAATCGAATAAAATTTGGATGAGTTCATCAAGTTTAAATGAAGTAAAGTCGGGTATAAAAGGGTAAAATATCTTAAAATTTCTTAAATTTTTTAACAATTTTGCTCTTGAAGGCGGTTTTTTGGGTTTTAAGTGATAGTTTTATGTGGATGGATAACTCCACAAATGCAAAAAAAATAGAAAGGCCGAAACCGCGGATAACGGACAAAAAGTTGAGCCGGATGGTGCCAAAACATTTGTGGGCAATATGGGTATCAAAATAAAGATTTTACCTAGGACTTTAATGTAAAGTCAATCCATTTTGCTGTGTCCACCGTTTCGACACATATAAGTCAAAAAGTTAGACTCAAATGTCGCCGATATCCTTTAAAATATTCTGTAGTCATCCTGGACCACTTATTCGCCAGTATATCAGAAATTGGCTAAGAAATTGGCATGTAATAAGTTCCATATGCAAGCCCTAGTTAAGACCTTTAATTTGATACCAATATTGCCCAATAATATTTTGGCGCCATCCGGGGCCACGGTTTTTTCCGCTATCCACGGTCTCGATCTTCCAAATTTTTTTTTACATTTGTGGAGTTATCCAACAAAATAAAACAATCACTAATAACCCAAAAACCCGTCTTCAAGAGCAAAATTTAAAAAAAAAAATTGAGAAATTTTAAGGTATGTTACCCTTTTATACCCGACTTTACTTCACTTAAACTTGATGAACTCATCCAAATATTATTCGATTTATAATAGCTATACATTTCTGGAAAGCGCATTAAATAACGCAGCCTACCGTGTGATTTAGTTAAAAAATAACGTTCGCTTTCGGGAAGAGTATAGGGCAAGAAGTTGAAGATTCATGAGAAAAAAAATAAAATGGTCACTTTAGGCCGCGTTATTACCTTCCCTGGGTAGTGTACCAAAAAACTGAATATGCCATTCGATTTAGCGGTTAATTCTTCGTATGGGTGGGTATCAATTTTTTTTCTTGTGCAAAATCCCAACTTTTTTCAGACATAAATCTAAACATACCTTGAAATTCTGGGAATTTGCGCGGTTTTCGGTGTAGCTCCATCCAGTTTTTGGAAAAGTGAAATTTTTTTTTCAGTTTACTCACTCTAAAACATCCTATTTTCATATTCCGGTGCCGGAGAGAATATCTAAAAAAAAACTCATCTAATGTACATGCGATAGTTTTCATTGCAATATCCCTGCAAAAAAATGTGCGATTAATCCCGATATACATAGATTTGTCCCGGATTGATTTCTTTCGGGAAAAATTGGTCCACAATTGGTCCACAATTAGTCCGCGATTGTTCCCGAACGGATATAAATGTAGACTAGTTGTGGTCCAATTGTTCCCGATTGGGTATAAATCTAGATTGATTATATGTAGAAATTTTACAAAAATATTCAATGTATGTATGTATTAAAAAAACAATAGGTAAAACTAATTGAACACGCTTTCTTTTAATAACAATGATGAATAATAATTTTGACAAAATATTACCAAAAATATCCATTGAAAAATCAATTACGATTATACACTGAAAACTGACTATTTAAAAAATTTTAATTTATTGAATAGATTTTTTTACAAAAGTAAAACTTATTGTATAATCTTTATTTAAATAGGCATGAACATTTATAATTTTTAAAAATTGTTATAAAAAATAGCCTTGGCTAACAACTTTGAAAAATTCCTCACATATCTTTTACATTCGCATAATGCATTCTCAAAACTTTAAATATTTGGAGAAAATACTTAATTTTTGTTTTTTGATATAGGCTGTTTTGATCTATTGTGTGCACAGTGCAAAGTCAAACGCAATAACTTCCACTTTCTGCCCAACGTTTCGTTAAACTCCTTAGCATCATCAGGGGCGAATCTTTATTTAAAAACAACATAACAACATTTTTAAGATTATACTACAAGATGAAATCTAATCGAATAAACTTTTCTAATATATATAACAATTTATAATTCTTAGACATTTTCATAAAAAGTAGCCTTGGCTTACCGGATTAATCGCATTTTTTGCAGGGATGTATTTGCAAATTCGCTTCTCATATGATATGTATATGAAACTTGTTACTTGTTGCTTTCGAGCCAATATAAATTGAAAACACAATTATTTGAAATATTGAACAAGATGTAAGAAGTTAACTTCTATCACGTGTACTATGCTACATGCGGGTTTTTTATTTAAGATGTGGGAAATTGAGGGAATTTTTTCCAATTTCTGTCGGTATTTTAGCTGAGATTATCTGGAATCACTGCTCCTAATACTATGTTCATGGTGGATTTGAAATGCAACATTTTGCATTTTCGAAGATAGTCCTTCGAAAAGTGTTTATGCTGCCGCATTTTATAAATGCGCATTTGAGAAGTTCGAAACAAACTTATCTAATAGCCCAGACTACGCATATCAGGTGTTGAGTTTACTTTTTGGTTCTGTCTAATTAAAAAATAGAATAAGAATTTGAAGATTATGTAATAACTAGCTGACCCGGCAAACTTCGTTCTGCCCAAAATAGATTTTTTTATTAATTTCATTTCAAAAATTGTAATTAAACCGGTATTATTTTTTTTAGAAAATTAACGATTTTTCACTACTTCATTGTGTATACAACTTCAAAAATATATAATTTTAGTATTCAGTTTAAGGCCGCACGATACACAACATTTTTAGTTATCTATCCCGGAGCGTAAATAAATAGCGAGGACGGTTTTCCAACACAGGAACACGCCACATAGAGCTGACCATGTGAAAAGCATGGCATTTCTAGGTTTATGCCGCATAGTGATTTCTATGTACATGCCATGAACGCTTTTAGGGATATTTAGCCTTAAAAATTAAGAACGCGTGAGAGGTACCACGCCCCCTTTTCCCAAAACTACTGTTTTTTTTTCATAAGCATACTATTGATCGTTACTATCCTGTTCAATTTTCAGGTCCCAACCTTAAACGCTTATATAGATATTCAGCTTGGCAAATTAAGTTTCTATGGGAGGTGCCACGCCCTCTTTTTCGATAACCCCCACTTTTATGCGTGAGAGTGGTTTTAATATCATTTAGCTCTATAGCAATTTTCAGGATCCTGCCATTTATTCTTTCTGATATATTCAGCTTCCAACGCTAAGTATGTATGGGAGGTGCCACGCCCCCTTTTCGTATAACTCCTATTATTTTGCGTTAATATGGAATTGTTATCGTTTATCTCCACACCAAGTTCCAAGTCCCTACCTTAAACAATTTTAGAGATATTCAGCATGAAAAATTAAGTTTGTATGGGAGGTGCCACACCCTCTTTTCTGATAACCCCCACTTTTCTGCGTGATAAGGTTTTTAATATCACCTACCTCTATACCAATTTTCAGCTCCCTACCTTGAACTGTTTTAGAGATAATCAGCTTTCAAAATTAAGATTGTATGGGAGGTGCCACGCCCCCTAATATTTTTTAATTTTCTTTTTCAACTAAACCTTCGCGGGGTAACAACAAAAAAACCCCCCTTAGGAAGTATTTGATTAGTTTCAGCCGTTTTCAAGTTTTAGCGTTACAATTGAACACCAAATAATTTTTATACTCAGCTGTACTAGTACACAGAGTATTATAGTTTTAATCACATAACGGTGGATTGTAACAGAATGAAATAATCGAGATAGATATAGACTTATATATATCAAAATGATCAGGGTGAAAAGAGAAATCGATTGAGCCATGTCCGTCCGTCCGTCCGTCTGTCCGTCCGTCCGTCTGTCCGTCCGTCTGTAAACACTCTAACTCGCTCAAAAACTGAGATATTTTGATGAAATTTGAAATGCAAGTTGGTATCGAGACTGGGACGGTTGGTATTGAAAATGGGCGAAATCGGACCATGACCACGCCCACTTTTCCTATATAGAAAAAATCGGAAATTTGGTATCTCAGTCACTAATATAGCTGGAGCGATGAAATTTTACCCACGTGTTGAGCTCAGGCCCCTAGGAAGAAATTTGGTGAAATTTGGTGAAATTTTGGAAAATGGGCGGTGCCACGCCCACTTATTAAGGGTCAAACATGGAAAGTTTTATATGTCATAACTCAGAAACCATTGAAGATATATCGATGAAATTTGGTACGCGTGATTTACTTACTTAGCCAAATGTTTGGACGGAAAATAGTTAAAATCGGTTAACGGCCACGCCCACTTTTATATATGTGTATTACAAAGTGACCTAATAAAAACATTTTAAGCCATATCTCTGTCAAATATAAAGATCTATCACTGAAATTTTGTCGCATGAGTTCAACTATGGACATAAAACAAAAAACACAAAAATTTTGGAAAATGGGCGGTGCCACGCCCACTTATTAAGGGGCAAACATTGAAAGTTTTATGAGTCATAACTCAGAAACCGTTGAAGATATATCGATGAAATTTCGTACACGTGATATACTTACTAAGGCAAATGTTTGGACGAAAAATTTCCAAAGTCGGTTGACGGCCACGCCCACTTTTATATATGTGTATTATAAAGTGGCCTAATAGAAACATTTTAAGCGATATCTCTGTCAAATATAAAGATATATCATTGAAGTTTTATAGCAGAAGTCCAACTGCGGACATAAAACGAAAAACACAAAAATCTTGGAAAATGGGCGTGGCACCGCCTCTTTTTAGAAACAGGAATATACGAGATTTGTGAGCCCATAACTCGACATATAATTTATATATAATGACGAAACTTGGTGTGTACACTTTTATTACTTGTGGTAATACATGTTCAAAATTTTAGCGAAATCGGTTTGACGACCACTCCCACTTTTATACATGGGAACTATAAAGTGGCCTAATAAAAACATTTTAAGCGATATCTTTGTCAAATATAGAGATAATTCATAGAAATTTTGTGGCATGAGTTCCACAATAGACCGGAAACAAAAAATATAAAAATTTTGGAAGATGGGCGTGGCACCGCCTCTTTTTAGACAAAGGAATATACGTGATTTCTTAGCCTATAACTCGACAAATAATTGAGATATTATGACGAAACTTGGTTTATACACTTTTATAACTTGTGTTAATAGACACGCAAAAATTTATTGAAATCGGTTTATGACCACGCCTACTTTTTAACAAAGATATTTCTGGAACACCCTTTGGGAATTTGTAACGTGACATCTTTGTAACTAGAAGTCAAAAAGGAATGAAATTTTGCACGAAGAATAATATTCATATGCTTAGTTGGATGACTGATAAAAATGTTGAAAATGGGCGTGGCTACGCCCACTTTATGCGGCACTCGCTTTATATAATATACGCCGTGTTTCCATGAAACGCAAACAAACAATGAAAACATACAGCTGAGTATCTAATGTTCGATTCCACTCGAACTTAGGATTCCTTACTTGTTACTTTTATTCTTGCGTCCGCATAAAACATCCTTTAATGAAAAATTTCACTAAAAAGTTAAAAATAAATAATAGCTTAAAAAAACTAAAAAACACGCTTTAATCTTAAAAATCGTACTAAAAATTGAGAAATAATTTAATTAGAAACAAAATAATGAACGAAAATATAAGTATTTAAGGAAAAGCGTGGGGGTGCTCAATAATATTTGAACATGAAAATATTCGATTCGTACAACTGTACAAAAATATACCTAGTTGCGAAATTAAACAGTACGATATATGAAATCTCAAAAAAGTCAAAATAAAATTATTAGTAAAAAAACACCGATTTTAAATATTTTTTGACATACTGAGCACCCCACGCTTTTCCTTAAATACTTATATTTTGTTTCTAATTAAATTATTTCTAAATTTTTAGTACGATTTTTAAGATTAAAGCGTGTGTTTTAGTTTTTTTAAGCTATTATTTATTTTAATGCAATATATTGCTCATAAATTCATTTCCAAAACCTATTTTCGTATGTAATCGATTAGTGAGTATTCGTTAAATTATTGTGTTATCTCAAACAGCCTCAGTACATTTTCACCACAGTCTTTGGTGAAATTTTTAGTGACTGTGGCTTACAGAATACCAAAAATGGCTCAAGTCATTAAAAATTGCTCATGTCTCAAATCTCAAATTTTGTGACTTGAGATGAGACGAAGTTACAGAATTCGCCTATTAGGCTCCTCTGCTGTACCACGTTATAGGCCAATCTTCTCCAATCCTGCGAATCCGTGAATCCGGCAAATCAGAATGTAGGTAATCCGCCTTCCATATACCTTTCGCAACTTTACCCCGGTTATTTATTATATTTTTGTTGAATATGAAATATTTCACTAAATGATATTCATTTTAGACGTAGGCAGAGACCAACATAACTGTTAAGTTTTTTCTAAGTGTCCTAAAATAACAGTTTAATGTAAACACAAAAGCATAACAGTTCAGCAACGCCGATAACACTTATTGTTAACAGACTAGCTGTTTCCGTCAGTGGGAAACGTTTATTTTCAATTTTTTTGTCCAACAGTGACGGTTATCATTGAGCAGCGAAAAATTTCTGTCGCGAAAGGAGGGATATTTCGGGCAGAGAACAAATAAAAGTCTTTTGTGCATGTATGTGTCGTACGCACGTACATGTGTCACTCCGTCCCTGCAAAAATTGTTGGACCACTTGGTACATTTGTGCCACAGTCAACTAGCTACGAACTTGTCACATGTAGCCAATCATTGGGCCAGTTCACGTATATGGTACATTTGTGCCACATTCAACTAGCTACGCACTTGACACATGCAGCCAATCATTGGGCCAGTTTACGTATAGTATGTATGTATGTAGATTCGTGTTTGATTATTTTAAATTTGATAAAAATATATCAAAAGAAAAACATAAAAATTTTAGTTTCAAAAAAGATTAAAAATATGGACAGAAAAGAAGTCAATTTAAGAATAAGGAAGCATCGTGATTATAAAAATATTCATATGGCTTGATTCTAATTAACTGAGAGATATTCTCAGCCAAATATCATCGGAACGCCAGGCGAAAAATCGCCCAGCGATTGATTCTGTTTAAAGCCTCAGTCAGAATTTTAAGCAGTTTGACGTCAGGTAAACACACAACCAATTGGTTGAAGTCAGCTGTTGCATACATCTGTATACTTACTTTGGTAAAATGTTCGCCCCAGCAACCTCGAATTTATGCTTTTAGCTTTAAAGAGAACCAATCGCCGGACGTGTTTTCGCGTGGTGTGGCGATGACATTTGTTTGCGAATATCGCCCAGTAAAACAGAATCAAGGCGAAATTGTCATATGCATATTTTTATAATTACGATGTTTCCTTAATTCTTCCTTTGACTCCTCTCTTCTGTAAATATTTTAAATAAATCTTTTCCATACCAAAAAACGTATATTTTTGTTTTATTACATGTTTTTATCAAGTTCCAAATAATTTATTTGACAGTCGATAGCGTCCAAATTAGAAATAAGTCTATTCTGACGAATTTTCGCCAGCGTTTTCGTGCTGTTCATTCTCGTATACTGCCATGTATCTTAATCATTTGACAGAACGCTGCGACCGACGAAAATTCGTCCGACGCTGATTCTGTTTAAGCTATTTGTGAACTCGCATTGAGTCAGTCAAATTCGCCGTTCAAAAAGAGTTTCGATATTTATAACGAAGCGAAAACTATTGAAATTCGATTTGTTTTGTTTGAAGTGAAATAGAATTTATTAATTACAATTTACATATGTATGTATCTACTACACAATAAGAAATGAGAAATAAGTACCTATTTAAGAAAAAATGAACAAAAAATATGAATAAAGAAAACAAGTAAGGAAGCCTAAGTTCGAGTGGAATCGAACATTAGATACTCAGCTGTATGCTTATTGTTTGTTTGCCTTTGATGGAAACACGGTGTACTTTATATAAAGCGAGTGCTGCATGAAGTGGGCGTATCCACGCCCATTTTCCAAAATTTTTCTATTTTTTGTTTCCAGTCTATTGTAGAACTCATGCCACAAAATTTCAATGTATTATCTTTATATTTGACAAAGATATCGCTTAAAATGTTTTTATTAGGCCACTTTATAATACCCATATATAAAAGTGGGCGTGGTCGTCAACCGATTTCGCTAAAATTTTCAACATGTATTGCTACAAGTAATAAAAGTGTATACAGCAAGTTTCGTCATAATATATCAATTATTTGTCGAGATATGGGCTCCAAAATCTCGTATATTCCTGCTCCTAAAAGGAGGCGGTGCCACGCCCATTTTCCAAAATTTTTGTGTTTTTTGTTTTATGTCCTTAGTTGGAATCTTGCCATAAAATTTCATTGATATATCTTTATATTTGACAGAGATATCGCTTCAAATGTTTTTATTAGGTCACTTTATAATACCCATATATAAAAGTGGGCGTGGTCGTTAACCGATTTTGGCAATTTTTCGTCAAAACATTTGCGTAAGCAAATATATCACGCGTACCAAATTTCATCTATATATCTTCAATAGTTTCTGAGTTATGACTCATAAAACTTTCAATGTTTGCCCCTTAATAAGTGGGCGTGGCACCGCCCATTTTCCAAAATTTCATCAAATTTCTTCATAGGGGCCTGAGCTCAACACGTGGGTAAAATTTCATATATATATATTAGTGACTGAGATACCAAATTTCCGATTTTTACTATATAGGGGAGGTGGGCGTGGTCATGGTCCGATTTCGCCCATTTTCAATACCATCCGTTCTCGTCTTGATACCAACTTGCATTCCAAATTTCATCAAAATATTTCAATTTTTGCGTGAGTTATCGTGCGTACAGACGGACAGACGGACGGACGGACAGACGGACGGACGGACGGACATGGCTCAATCGATTTCTCTTTTCACGCTGATCATTTTGATATATATAAGTCTATATCTATCTCGATTATTTCGTTCTGTTACAATCCACCGTTAGGAAATCAAAATTATAATACTCTGTGTACTAGTACAGCTGAGTATAAAAATTATACATATATTTAGATATGTAAATTGTATGTCTTTCTGATGTGTGCATGAGCAAAAATGTGTTTCTTGTAATTCCGGCTTTATTCTCCCGTAACTACTTTCGAAAGTAATTTGGCATAGGTGCTCTATAAAGTAATCCTTCGGGGTAGTTTTAAAAGCAGTTTTCCGTATCTGGTTTATGGACTAACTCTTTAGAGTAGCTTAAAAATTAACTTGCCGTAGCTAGTTTAAAAAGTAACCTCTTGTAGGTGGTTTGCAAAACAGCTACGGCAAGTTAGTTTTTAAACAAGTTTGATGCGATCGAGCGATGTACCATGTGGTCCTGTGCTAGGACATTGCAATGTTAATTGGACCAATATTTATACCTTTCATGAGAATGAAATGGTATTATAACTTAGTGCCAAAAAATTTTTGTCGAAAGTACCAGAAGGAAGCGTGGGGGACCCACCAAAATATATACCGATATGATCAGAATCACGAGCTGAGTCGATTAAGCCATGTCCGTCTGTCCGTCTGTCCGTCCGTCCGTCTGTGTGAACGCAAACTAGTCCCTCAGTTTTTGAGATATCTGAATGAAATTCGGAATACAGGTATGTTGTTATATGCAGCTGATCATTTGTCGGAACCGGCCGAATCGGACCACTATAACATATAGAAAACAACCGATTATTCAGATATACATGAAATTTTTGGAAGTAATTTGTGCATAACTTCCCCATTTAAACAGCTAAGGACATGAAACTTTGAAGTAGACGTGCCCATTTTGGCCCAAACAAGGTAACCGAAAATTGTCTAGATCGGACCACTATAACATATAGTTCCACAACATCCGATTATTCAGATATACACATTTTGGTGTATAACTCCCCCATTTTAACAGCTAACGGCGTGAAATTTTGAAGTATTTGTACCCATATGGGCCCAAACAGGGTTACCGAAAATTGTCAAGATCGGACCACTATAACATATAGCTCCCATACAACCGATTGTTCAGATATGGACATTTTGGTGTATAACTCCTCCATTTTAACAGCTAACGGCGTGAAATTTTGAAGTATTTGTACCCATATGGGCCCAAACGGGATTACAGAAAATTGTCAAGATCGGACCACTATAACATATAGCTCCCATACAACCGATTGTTCAGATATGCACATTTTGGTGTATAACTCCTCCATTTTAACAGCTAACGGTGTGAAATTTTGAAGTATTTGTACACATATGGGCCCAAACGGGATTACCGAAAATTGTTAAGATCGGACCACTATAACATATAGCTTCCCTACAACCGATTGTTCAGATATGGACATTTTGGTGTATAACTCCTCCATTTTAACAGCTAACGGCGTGAAATTTTGAAGTATTTGTACCCATATGGGCCCAAACGGGATTACCGAAAATTGTCAAGATCGGACCACTATAACATATAGCTCCCATACAACCGATTGTTCAGATATGCACATTTTGGTGTATAACTCCTCCATTTAAATAGTAAAGACACCATTTTTTCTAATAAATCTTTCCATAAATAACCCACAGAATTAAAATTATAAATTAAACTTAATCCGGCTATGTACATACATAGGTAACTTTTCATTTCCCCACTCATGAAAGGTATGAAGTCTTCGGTACGGCCGAAGACAGCCGCGCTTTTACTTGTTTTATATGAAATGTGGCAGGTTTTGGGCTAGTTGATTGCCACAAGCGGCTGGTTTGTACATGCATGTATGGACTAGTTCCGTTTTCTGCAGGGGTTGAGGATGAATATATGAAATACATATGTATGTATGCATGTAGGTATGTAATTTTACTAAATAGTACGCCGGTATGCCTGCGATCTGGTGGAATGGAAAGCAGGTATTGCAATTTTCCATGTTTATTATACATTATTGAATCTTTTGTTTAACATTTTTTTGCATATACATATGTACACATGTAACGATTTCTTTTTATAGATTAGATTATAGAATCTTAATACCAAAACAATAAATTCGTTATTTTTAATAAAGCCGAACTCTAAGTATTAAAAATAATAATATAAAATAGTTATGGACATAGGTATGTATCTGCGTACTACTAAGATTAACTATGATATGTTAATATGTATGTAAGTATATATATTCATATGTATGCATGTATAAGAATTGCAGAAATATGCAAAGCCGACGGCAAATGAACTGGGCCCGAATCGTCACACACGTGATCGTATAACTCGTCACGTAAAAACTTGCATTTGGCATTATGACATACGTGATCGTATAACTCGGATTACCACATACGTGAACGTACTCTCAGTTTCGTAATTTGGTATTATGACAATTGTGAATGGGTAAGCTTTCGAGCTCGTTCGTTCGTATTGTTATACGATCACAAATTTTAAAGCGGGATCAAACGTAATCGAGGAAAAAATTTAAGTTTATTCAAAAATAAATATAAATATAATATTTTAACTAACATTTGAGTTATCTAAGGGCCAACTCTAATAAATTGAACCCAAAACAAAAGGAACTAATGGCGGAGTTTATGTCGGAGCATCCGGACTTGGCTAAGAATAAGCCTCCAAGTCACCCGCAGGGGAGATTTTCAACAAATAGGCTTTGGGAGGAACTTGCGAGACGGTTAAACGCCGAGGGGCCACCTGTAAAGGACGCGAAGATGTGGCGGAAGGTATTTATATGCAATCCATTATGTATTATGGTGCGAAATAAATATTTATACATACGTATTTAATTATTCGAAGGTTTACGCTGACCAAAAGTACCAAACGAAGAAAAAGCTGTCTTTCAACAAGATGTCAAGAGGCAAACCGGAGGCGGGCCATATCGTGAAAGGCCGATAAGCGCAGCTGAAGAGCTCATCATAGAAGCTGCTGGACTTGAGGCCTCAGTGGAGGGAAATTGTAATGTGCGTTCTTTTGGTAGCGAACCAGCTGCAGGCAGAGTCACCGAAAGTGGCAGTGAGAGCGACAGCATCAGTGGCAGCGATAATGGCAGCGGCAGTGGCAGCGTTAATGGTAGCGTTAATGGTAGCGGCAGGGGCAACAACGGCGATGGCACAAGGTCACCCAGCAGTGAGGAATTACCGGGTCCATCAAGGCCACTGACCACCCCAGCTCGGCGTCAAAGGAGCAACGCACCGAGACTTAGAAGAGACACAAGCGATAAGTTGGCGTTGCTCCAAGAAAATATGAAAAAAGTTGCCGATTTCCAAAAAGACTTGGGAAACAAATTTGACAGATTAATCGATGTGCAAGAGAGGCAATTGGCGGTGCAAATGCGTATGCTAGCGTTAAAGGAGGAAAAACATCGCCAACAAACCGCGGCTAGAGAGCTTGACCTCCAAATAAAAAAGCTGGAGTTAGAGGCCTTGAAGGAGAAAAGGAAGTAAGTTTAATTTAATTCAATTTTTGTTTATGTATGTACCTGAAAGTTTTATATATATGTAGGTATTTATGTAATATTTTTGTTAAAAATTGTTAACTGTATGTATATTTATGTATACTTGAATTTTGTTTTTTTGTTTATGTATATACCTGAAGGTGTTTTATGTATATGTAGGTATTTATATAATATTTTTGTTAAAAATTGTTAACTATATGTATTTATGTATACTTGAATTTTGTTTTGTATAATCTTGTAAAAGATCATTTTGGATCCTATTGTGAAGTAAATGTAAATGAAAAAAATGTTTACCTGTTAAGATAGTGATTTTTTATACTTTTAACGTATCTACATATTAACATAGATATTTACATAATAAAACTGTGATACCTTTTACTGTGATATATTTAAAACTTTAGTTGTTAAGATAGGGATTGTTTATACTTTTAACGCATCTACATATTAAAACATTTACATAATAAAACTGTGATACTTTTTACTGTGATATATTTAAAAATTTAGTTTAAGATAGTGATTTTTTATACTTTTAACGTATCTACATATTAACATAGACATTTACAAAATAAAACTGTGATACTTTTTACTGTGATATACATATTTAAAAATTTAGTTGTTAAGATAGTGATATTTTATACTTTTAACTTTTATTTATTTACTTAATGATTTACTTAATAAAACTGCGATACTGTTTACGTTCCATTCAAATTTTTATACATATAAGAAATCGAATATTGTTTTAAATTTAATCGGTGGCAGAAAATATTAGTATTTTTTTAGTCAGGTGAGTTAACAAGTGATTGTTTTATTTGGTCTCTTATTGTGTGGCCAATTGCGGTGAGTTGATTGGATTCACCCGGGTTAACATCACTAATTTGCTCCGTTTCAAAGTTTCGCAGATCAAAATTAACTTTAAATTGAATGCATATATTGTGTAATGCTGCGCACACATTCGCAAACCTTGCCACTTTTGTAGGATGGTACCTTCCTCTATTTCCATAATTTAAAATTCTCCATCTTCCTTTAAGAATACCAATTGTACGTTCGATAATTGACCTTGCCTTTGAGTGAACGTCGTTAAAAATTGATTCGTCTGAGCCATCAGCGGGGTTCCTGTAAGGCGTGATACACCACGGCTCCAGTGGATAGCCAGAATCTCCTGTTAAAGAAATTTAATATACACTTTGTGTAAAATGCTATTGACAGTACCAGAAGATACCTAAAAGCCATGCATTTCCGTGTCTGCTACCCTCAAATCCTTCTTGTAAAACTCGCCGCTGATCTGAATGCCTCCAAACGAAGGAATCATGTGCTGCTCCGCCGTATTGACAGTTGATTGCCAAAATTTTGTAAGAGTGGTCACATATCTAATAAAGTACGTATGTATGTACACATTTAACATTACTATGTAATCCCTAACAAGGAAACTTACAACCATGGCATTTATACTATGGTACCCTTTCCTATTGAAGTACGTGTGCTCGTCATTTGAAGGTTTTTGTAAAGCGATGTGAGTACCATCAACGCAACCAATAACTGAAATTATACTAATCTATTTTAATATCCACTTTTAAAAGAAAGTGCCAATATTACCTCCAGGTATTCTATATTTTTCCACAAACCATTCTTTGCATCTAGAAGAATTATTGGGTTCAAACCGGATATGAAGTGAACATAATTTATTTTCCATTTCCAGAAGTACATGGGATGATATCTTCGATATGGTACTTTGGCACATTCCAACCAAATAGTCGCTGCCAACACAATGCTGATAGCCACCACTTCCTAGCAGGGAAAGCGTAGCAGCAAGTTGTAGTACCGGAGGTACAGCTTTCGCATCCAGCTGCTTCAAATTTAGCAGGTTTAGTACATATTCAAATGCCTCTTTAGAAAGCCTAAACCGTTTCAGAAATCTGTACAAAAAACTTTAATTTTGCTGCAAAAATTGTTTTTGTATTATATATACGTACGCTTTATTCGACAATGCAAAAGGATCACTTTTATCCCTAAGTAGCCTCCGTGCCACCCTTTCATCTTCCTCACTTTCACTTGAACTCAAATAAAAAAGTAAATGCACATCCATATTTAAATTTTAAGTTTTATTTTGCAATATGTACTTATGTATGTATGTATGTATATCCTTAAATTCGTTTTGTACGGATGTCAAAATTTGTTTATTTTTTGTATTTGGCTTTGCAAAAACAAATATTACATTTAATGTGTCACATTTCATTATGTATATTTGTTTTTGAAACTCCTAGCCGTGCCCTCAATTGTGCAGCAGTAGGCGCTAGCAAATTTAGTTATTATTTGCAATAGCGTTTGGCTTTTAACAGAAACGTCTTCGCCATATGAATGGAGCAACGATTGAAATTGTGATGACATAACGTTAACGCGCGTCTGCAAAAAGTAAAAATATATGTATGTACTCTAAATAACTTTAAGTATATTATATAAAACATTTGGTTTATACCTTCAAATCTGGCAAACAATCACGTATGTGATGCTGTGATGCATAAGCAAACGATTTAAGGTTTTCGCCAAATAAGGTGTACCATTGCGGGTAGCCAATGTTGGATCATCGATTCGTTTCTTATCAATATCTTGCTGCGATCGATTCACCACGCCAATATTGCCCAATTTTACTGGTATCACACGACCGCATAATTAATAGCATCCATGAGATCGAGTTTAGTGACAACTGCCAATGTGCGTCGACCATCGGGATCACTTTCTTTGGCCAAATTGAGTACCTCGCTTTTTGCCATATCTGTGTTGGCCGCCATTATTTTGGATTATCAATGTATTTCAATACCAAGTCCACATCCATATTTAAATTGCTTCAATATGGTTTGGTTAATCGCCCACTGGTACTTTGGTGATGCCCGGCAAATCGACAAGTGTTAAATTTACAACACGCGTTGAGATTTTTAAATTTATTGGCTCGGGGCAAATGCCCTTGTTGGAACCGGCGACACGATCTGTCTCCTTTTCGCTTTCACTGCGAATTTTATTGAAACCGTAAAAATCTTTTATATGTAAAATTTTTCCCCAAATAGAAAATTAGCCATCATGGCATGGAAATAAAAGAAAAAGTTACAATTATAATAATTTTCGATCAGCTGTGCGACCTTTTTGACACTTCTACATCTATTGTGAACTAAGAGTGTGTTCCACAAGGTGGTTATTTGTAAAACCCATTGTGAACTCGAAAACCAATTACGATACGATAGCATTCGTATGTGGTAATGCCATTTAGCAAATACGTGAGACGTATCACGGAATTATTTTTCGTATCGAAATCAATCCGTGATCGTGTGTCACGATTCGACCCCTGGTGTCTCTTTGACACATTTTCGCTAGTTCTGAACCAGAAATTCTGTTCTCTAGTTACTTATTAACTTCCTGCAGAGTATGTAAAAAAATTCAGATACATGCCTTTATAATTAAATACCTATATTAATATGTACATAAATATGTAAGTAACGAATCTAATATCACAGTATATTTTAATACATATACATATTATGTATTAACTAAATAATTCAAAATAAAATTCCTGTCCATACCTGCTAAGTTACAAAATTGGTTATTTTAAATACAGTATGGCACAAATTTTCTTCCATTTGTACACATGCGTATGCGCACGAACGTACATGCATATCTACATATGCAAACATATTTTTCAGCAACACTTTTCTTTATCCCTCTGTTTTTAACTGTTATCAAAGGACAGAAAAAAATAAAAGTCTCATTGAAACCATCACTTGCTGAGGGATACTTTTGAGTGTTGAAAAATAACTCTTAAATGGCAACAGAAAAAAGATCGTTGAGAGAGGTTGCCCACGGTGAGAAACACTTTGAGTGAAAGAGTTTTCTGTTTCAGTCAGTGGGAAACACTTTGCGCTCACCATTTTTGTGTTTCCGTCAGACTGAATGGAAATAAGTGTTAACTGTTAAAGTTGGTCTCTGGACGTAGGTTAAAAAAACTTTTTTTTTCGTTGGCACAACGTGCTGTGTCGGCAGTCCAAAGTCAAAAAAAAAGAAACCAAATCTCTCCTCGTGACATGAAAAAGTCTCGATCGGTTCTACTTCGTTCATGGGTTGCCCTAGTACCTACCCCAAAAATAGTACTAATTACTTGACATTTGCAAGAAGAGAATTGAACGAAAAAAATTAAATTCGCGTAGTTGGCAACGTACTTGTACCTAAATATGTACTTTGTAAAGATGGTAAAATCGAATGACTCATTTTCCACAATGAAATGTACTCGTACACACCCCCCACCTAGAGTGTTGGTGCTGTCACATATTTACGCTTTGCTTTCTTGTATATCCTTGCGATGATATATACCTCGATGAGTTGTTCCTTCATCCTCTAATTCATACATGCAGTTACCTTCGATGGCAATGACTCGCGCTTTAATAAATTTGGGAGCAAATTTAGAGCAAAACTTCTTTGAGGCATCGCTTAAACAAAAGTTTCGTCGAAAGACTGTGTCACCAACAGCAAAGTTCTTTGCGGAGCTGCGTAGGTTGTATCTCTTCGCAGAAGTCTCAAATGCTTTCGCTATATTTTCATTAATGGATTTCCTAATTTTCTGCAGTTTATCAGGCCTACAAAGAATATTTTCGTCAATACTCTGAACTTGGCGCAAGAGATAATAATCTTTGCCGTTCGTTATCATTTGCTGTCCAAATAATGCAAAATATGGGCTGTATTGGGTGGATTGGTGATAAGAACTCTGTATAGCTTCAACAATATACGGAAGATTTTTATCCCACAATGTTTGATCCGATTTAAGATATGCTCTTATTCCTTGCAATATGGAGCGATTAACACGTTCACTTGCATTTGCCTGTGGGCTGTATAGAGCGGTGTAAACATGGCGTATACCTCGATCAATCAAGAGATCATTAAACTTTGCAGACTTAAACTGTTTGCCATTATCAGTCATGATAATCTCAGGCGTTCCAAATATACTAAAAACGTTCGAAATCAAGAAATCGCAAATAACTTTAACTTTCTTATGGGCTTTAGTTTGTTAGGTGGTCCAATACAATTAATATCCCTATGTTACCTTGACGAGATCTGGGATAAGGTCCGAGTAAGTCCATGTAAAGCTTTTGAAATGGTCGCTGTACAGTATATTCGGTAGTCATGGGTGGACGGAGGGGACGTTTGGAGCCTTAATTTGCCAACAGATATCGCACTTAGCGATGAATTCCTTAACGTCAACTGTAATGTTGGGCCAATATAAATTCGAGCGCAATCTTTCCAACGTTTTTGCCACCCCACCATGACACTTGTTTGGTGGACAATGCGCGTTAGTAATGGCTTCATGTACTAACGACTTGGGCACCCACAATTTCCAATTAAAAGCTTCACGCTCCTCGTTACCATCTGAAAATTCTGTGCGTTTGTATACATTGTTACGTGCAACCTGTCAAGTCCAATAGCTCTACAGCTCTGTTACCACACTATACCATCATGTGGCATACCCCGAGTGCCGCACAGGTACGCTTGCTTTATGCACGATCTAGCTCGCCGGACTGTGGGGTGGTTCTTGCGGTCTCGGGGCCGCCGTTGCACCATACAAACGATTTCGTACCTGAAAATACATATAAAGCCTTGGAAATATCTCGCTGTCATTCCCTTTCCCTAGTGTATTCCCACTCCCAACATTTTGTCCTAACCCCACGCCCCCTTACCTAGTCCGTCCCCCGATTCCCGCCCCGGCTAATGGTGGTATCTGGCCGGCCACTCTTCACCCTCCCTTCCATGGTCGGCAGTGGCTAAATTTGGTTGCCGACCCCAAAATGAACCCCCTTTCATACCCCTTAACCCATCCTGGAATCCCGCCCAGTCATCCCCAAGTCCGTCCGTCTCCACCGCATCTGAAAGGAAGAGTCACTAAATTTTAGAAAAATTAACAAAACATAACAATTTATTTCAGTTCATCTAAAATAGTTCTTAAGCCTAAACTTAAAGGTCAGTCAGATTTAGGCATCTGTAGGCCAAGACCCACTACCGTGTATATATAACCATGTATGTCATTAATCCAAACACCTATCTCTATCAATCTTCAAATCCATTAATCTCAATCTCAACGTTATCTGTTCTCGACAAATTCAAAAAGCAGTGTATCCGCATATCTGCACTTATAAATCAAAGGGAAAATCCATATATCTATATCTTATATAAATATCTATGTTACTATGTATTCCTACGTGTTAATCCATATCCCCGATCTCACATACGGATATACGTTTATATAAATTCAATTATACCAGTAACTGGTAACACAACCTACACTCGGGTATATCAAATACTTATCCCTGTATATAAATGTATTTTTGTTCATGAGTATCATTTTACTACTTAGCTCAGATATCTAAACTATATACACCTCATTGCGGTTCAAAAAAAAAATTCCAATATTAGGTTTCCCGCATGCGGGTATATTCAAAATGAACTACTTATAATCTATATCAAGCTTAAAATCTGCGAGCGCTGCGGCAACTCCAAGAAAAATACAATTACCACAACATACATACGATAATTCCCGCAAGCGGGTATCAATATTCTATATATATATAGAATCGATGTTCACCGATATCAAAGTTCAGTTAATGGTGAACACATAGTTTCTAGTCTATATATATATCATCTGAGTATGTGTATAGACTTATAACTGGACTATATTACCTTATGCTTATATGCGTTAATATTCATATTCATACATGTATGTATGTACATATATACATGTTCACATGGATGGCAAAGTTGCATGCCCCATAGCCATAATTCGGTAATTCATGTTTATATTAAAATTTTGGAATATCGCTTATATATGCATACTTATCTATGTACGTGCATATATTATGTAGGTATATATGCATACATATATTTCATCAAAAAAATATAAGGTTCGTTTGGTATTAAAACAAAGAAGAATGTCAAGTAACTGTGGTCGGATTTCGACCCACCCTAATAGCACGTATTTGCCTATTCAAATTTCAAAAAAAAATATACCATCATTTGGTGTCGCCAAACTGAAGCTTAGCCGGCCGTTTTTTATAACCTCACCACACTCCCCAAGACGTCTCGTTTAGTTAGTGGGATGCAATCATTAATCCCGGATTGCAACAACAACAAAATTTAAAACCTGGTCGGGTAATTATTGCCACCGAATTTCCCGGCCACTCAGGAGGCTTTAGTACATATATGTATGTTCATACCTACATATGTATGTATGGTGATGCACAAAACTCCATGGTCGTAGTGACATTTTAGGTACAATCGAAACAAGCGAATTCACCACACCAATTATGCAGTCACTTAAGGGGGCTACACTTTAGCACATCACTCCATCAATAGGAGATGCTACACAATATTTATACACTGGTTAAAATTCGCTTGTTTTTTTTTTTTTTTGTTGCATACATACGCATACCTAGAGTGCTTCCCACTCCCCTAAATACATACGTGCATATATATCCTTATGCAACCATACATAAATTATACTACAAAAACCTGGGTCCTGGAACTGCTGCTGCTGCTGGTGTCGGTTTTGCTGAAGTCGTTGCCTACATACCCATTGGTAAGGGGTAATGTAGGGTATATATACTGGATGTCGGGGTTATTTAGCGAACCCAGTGTCGCCGGAATCAACTCGTTTCGATGAAAGACGATTTTAGATGGTGATTTTCCTGTTAGCAGTCATATTGTGGTTAGGTGGTCTTACTTTTCGTACCGCTGCCGACTTGAAAAATGGTTTGTGGTTCTGGCGTTAGCGAGGCAAAACAGTAGGGTCAAAGGTGACTTGATGATGCAAAAACTTGTAGTATTTTCGTCCACCGCTATGGACGATAGTGGTTGTGAGGTTGGGAGTTGGTGTTAAATGCCGCCAGCATACAAATTTGGCTAGTGGCTGTAGTTGGTGCACTGGAGTGGCTTCAGTTAGGGCGTTTGGTGGCAAATCGGTTTTGGCCACTTGTACAACGGCTCTGGGGCGGATTGCGATAAGAGCCCCAAAATCGAATGACTCATTTTCCACAATGAAATGTACTCGTACACACCCCCCCACCTAGAGTGTTGGTGCTGTCACATATTTACGCTTTGCTTTCTTGTATATCCTTGCGATGATATATACCTCGATGAGTTGTTCCTTCATCCTCTAATTCATACATGCAGTTACCTTCGATGGCAATGACTCGCGCTTTAATAAATTTGGGAGCAAATTTAGAGCAAAACTTCTTTGAGGCATCGCTTAAACAAAAGTTTCGTCGAAAGACTGTGTCACCAACAGCAAAGTTCTTTGCGGAGCTGCGTAGGTTGTATCTCTTCGCAGAAGTCTCAAATGCTTTCGCTATATTTTCATTAATGGATTTCCTAATTTTCTGCAGTTTATCAGGCCTACAAAGAATATTTTCGTCAATACTCTGAACTTGGCGCAAGAGATAATAATCTTTGCCGTTCGTTATCATTTGCTGTCCAAATAATGCAAAATATGGGCTGTATTGGGTGGATTGGTGATAAGAACTCTGTATAGCTTCAACAATATACGGAAGATTTTTATCCCACAATGTTTGATCCGATTTAAGATATGCTCTTATTCCTTGCAATATGGAGCGATTAACACGTTCACTTGCATTTGCCTGTGGGCTGTATAGAGCGGTGTAAACATGGCGTATACCTCGATCAATCAAGAGATCATTAAACTGTGCAGACTTAAACTGTTTGCCATTATCAGTCATGATAATCTCAGGCGTTCCAAATATACTAAAAACGTTCGAAATCAAGAAATCGCAAATAACTTTAACTTTCTTATGGGCTTTAGTTTGTTAGGTGGTCTAATACAATTAATATCCCTATGTTACCTTGACGAGATCTGGGATAAGGTCCGAGTAAGTCCATGTAAAGCTTTTGAAATGGTCGCTGTACAGTATATTCGGTAGTCATGGGTGGACGGAGGGGACGTTTGGAGCCTTAATTTGCCAACAGATATCGCACTTAGCGATGAATTCCTTAACGTCAACTGTAATGTTGGGCCAATATAAATTCGAGCGCAATCTTTCCAACGTTTTTGCCACCCCACCATGACACTTGTTTGGTGGACAATGCGCGTTAGTAATGGCTTCATGTACTAACGACTTGGGCACCCACAATTTCCAATTAAAAGCTTCACGCTCCTCGTTACCATCTGCAAATTCTGTGCGTTTGTATACATTGTTACGTGCAACCTGTCAAGTCCAATAGCTCTACAGCTCTGTTACCACACTATACCATCATGTGGCATACCCCGAGTGCCGCACAGGTACGCTTGCTTTATGCACGATCTAGCTCGCCGGACTGTGGGGTGGTTCTTGCGGTCTCGGGGCCGCCGTTGCACCATACAAACGATTTCGTACCTGAAAATACATATAAAGCATTGGAAATATCTCGCTGTCATTCCCTTTCCCTAGTGTATTCCCACTCCCAACATTTTGTCCTAACCCCACGCCCCCTTACCTAGTCCGTCCCCCGATTCCCGCCCCGGCTAATGGTGGTATCTGGCCGGCCACTCTTCACCCTCCCTTCCATGGTCGGCAGTGGCTAAATTTGGTTGCCGACCCCAAAATGAACCCCCTTTCATACCCCTTAACCCATCCTGGAATCCCGCCCAGTCATCCCCAAGTCCGTCCGTCTCCACCGCATCTGAAAGGAAGAGTCACTAAATTTTAGAAAAATTAACAAAACATAACAATTTATTTCAGTTCATCTAAAATAGTTCTTAAGCCTAAACTTAAAGGTCAGTCAGATTTAGGCATCTGTAGGCCAAGACCCACTACCGTGTATATATAACCATGTATGTCATTAATCCAAACACCTATCTCTATCAATCTTCAAATCCATTAATCTCAATCTCAACGTTATCTGTTCTCGACAAATTCAAAAAGCAGTGTATCCGCATATCTGCACTTATAAATCAAAGGGAAAATCCATATATCTATATCTTATATAAATATCTATGTTACTATGTATTCCTACGTATTAATCCATATCCCCGATCTCACATACGGATATACGTTTATATAAATTCAATTATACCAGTAACTGGTAACACAACCTACACTCGGGTATATCAAATACTTATCCCTGTATATAAATGTATTTTTGTTCATGAGTATCATTTTACTACTTAGCTCAGATATCTAAACTATATACACCTCATTGCGGTTCAAAAAAAAAAATTCCAATATTAGGTTTCCCGCATGCGGGTATATTCAAAATGAACTACTTATAATCTATATCAAGCTTAAAATCTGCGAGCGCTGCGGCAACTCCAAGAAAAATACAATTACCACAACATACATACGATAATTCCCGCAAGCGGGTATCAATATTCTATATATATATAGAATCGATGTTCACCGATATCAAAGTTCAGTTAATGGTGAACACATGGTTTCTAGTCTATATATATATCATCTGAGTATGTGTATAGACTTATAACTGGACTATATTACCTTATGCTTATATGCGTTAATATTCATATTCATACATGTATGTATGTACATATATACATGTTCACATGGATGGCAAAGTTGCATGCCCCATAGCCATAATTCGGTAATTCATGTTTATATTAAAATTTTGGAATATCGCTTATATATGCATACTTATCTATGTACGTGCATATATTATGTAGGTATATATGCATACATATATTTCATCAAAAAAATATAAGGTTCGTTTGGTATTAAAACAAAGAAGAATGTCAAGTAACTGTGGTCGGATTTCGACCCACCCTAATAGCACGTATTTGCCTATTCAAATTTCAAAAAAAAATATACCATCATTTGGTGTCGCCAAACTGAAGCTTAGCCGGCCGTTTTTTATAACCTCACCACACTCCCCAAGACGTCTCGTTTAGTTAGTGGGATGCAATCATTAATCCCGGATTGCAACAACAACAAAATTTAAAACCTGGTCGGGTAATTATTGCCACCGAATTTCCCGGCCACTCAGGAGGCTTTAGTACATATATGTATGTTCATACCTACATATGTATGTATGGTGATGCACAAAACTCCATGGTCGTAGTGACATTTTAGGTACAATCGAAACAAGCGAATTCACCACACCAATTATGCAGTCACTTAAGGGGGCTACACTTTAGCACATCACTCCATCAATAGGAGATGCTACACAATATTTATACACTGGTTAAAATTCGCTTGTTTTTTTTTTTTTTTGTTGCATACATACGCATACCTAGAGTGCTTCCCACTCCCCTAAATACATACGTGCATATATATCCTTATGCAACCATACATAAATTATACTACAAAAACCTGGGTCCTGGAACTGCTGCTGCTGCTGGTGTCGGTTTTGCTGAAGTCGTTGCCTACATACCCATTGGTAAGGGGTAATGTAGGGTATATATACTGGATGTCGGGGTTATTTAGCGAACCCAGTGTCGCCGGAATCAACTCGTTTCGATGAAAGACGATTTTAGATGGTGATTTTCCTGTTAGCAGTCATATTGTGGTTAGGTGGTCTTACTTTTCGTACCGCTGCCGACTTGAAAAATGGTTTGTGGTTCTGGCGTTAGCGAGGCAAAACAGTAGGGTCAAAGGTGACTTGATGATGCAAAAACTTGTAGTATTTTCGTCCACCGCTATGGACGATAGTGGTTGTGAGGTTGGGAGTTGGTGTTAAATGCCGCCAGCATACAAATTTGGCTAGTGGCTGTAGTTGGTGCACTGGAGTGGCTTCAGTTAGGGCGTTTGGTGGCAAATCGGTTTTGGCCACTTGTACAACGGCTCTGGGGCGGATTGCGATAAGAGCCCCAAAAGCCGTCTTCCCGGTGGTAACTATGGTGGCCCAATTTGCCAATATTCCTGCAATATGCTCGATTTTAGTATACTATATATATAGTATACTATATATATATATGATAGGAAACCCAAAATCACCAGCATTACCAAACTTCTTACCTCGTGTTCCTTCTTACGCCGAATTCTGCCAAGTTGGGAAATCCTTTTAAGTATGAGAGAGTGTGGTCGCGAAGCGAAAGTAATGTTAAAAAAAAAAAATTGATTGAACTTTTCCCAGCTTGATGTCAAAAATAATTCCGGATTTAGGCAGATTTACCTGATTTCATAAAAGTTTCGTCCACACTCAACAGAAAAAAGATCGTTGAGAGAGGTTGCCCACGGTGAGAAACACTTTGAGTGAAAGAGTTTTCTGTTTCAGTCAGTGGGAAACACTTTGCGCTCACCATTTTTGTGTTTCCGTCAGACTGAAATGGAATGGAAATAAGTGTTAACTGTTAAAGTTGGTCTCTGGACGTAGGTTAAAAAAACTTTTTTTTTCGTTGGCACAACGTGCTGTGTCGGCAGTCCAAAGTCAAAAAAAAAGAAACCAAATCTCTCCTCGTGACATGAAAAAGTCTCGATCGGTTCTACTTCGTTCATGGGTTGCCCTAGTACCTACCCCAAAAATAGTACTAATTACTTGACATTTGCAAGAAGAGAATTGAACGAAAAAAATTAAATTCGCGTAGTTGGCAACGTACTTGTACCTAAATATGTACTTTGTAAAGATGGTAAAATCGAATGACTCATTTTCCACAATGAAATGTACTCGTACACACCCCCCACCTAGAGTGTTGGTGCTGTCACATATTTACGCTTTGCTTTCTTGTATATCCTTGCGATGATATATACCTCGATGAGTTGTTCCTTCATCCTCTAATTCATACATGCAGTTACCTTCGATGGCAATGACTCGCGCTTTAATAAATTTGGGAGCAAATTTAGAGCAAAACTTCTTTGAGGCATCGCTTAAACAAAAGTTTCGTCGAAAGACTGTGTCACCAACAGCAAAGTTCTTTGCGGAGCTGCGTAGGTTGTATCTCTTCGCAGAAGTCTCAAATGCTTTCGCTATATTTTCATTAATGGATTTCCTAATTTTCTGCAGTTTATCAGGCCTACAAAGAATATTTTCGTCAATACTCTGAACTTGGCGCAAGAGATAATAATCTTTGCCGTTCGTTATAATTTGCTGTCCAAATAATGCAAAATATGGGCTGTATTGTGTGGATTGGTGATAAGAACTCTGTATAGCTTCAACAATATACGGAAGATTTTTATCCCACAATGTTTGATCCGATTTAAGATATGCTCTTATTCCTTGCAATATGGAGCGATTAACACGTTCACTTGCATTTGCCTGTGGGCTGTATAGAGCGGTGTAAACATGGCGTATACCTCGATCAATCAAGAGATCATTAAACTGTGCAGACTTAAACTGTTTGCCATTATCAGTCATGATAATCTCAGGCGTTCCAAATATACTAAAAACGTTCGAAATCAAGAAATCGCAAATAACTTTAACTTTCTTATGGGCTTTAGTTTGTTAGGTGGTCTAATACAATTAATATCCCTATGTTACCTTGACGAGATCTGGGATAAGGTCCGAGTAAGTCCATGTAAAGCTTTTGAAATGGTCGCTGTACAGTATATTCGGTAGTCATGGGTGGACGGAGGGGACGTTTGGAGCCTTAATTTGCCAACAGATATCGCACTTAGCAATGAATTCCTTAACGTCAACTGTAATGTTGGGCCAATATAAATTCGAGCGCAATCTTTCCAACGTTTTTGCCACCCCACCGTGACACTTGTTTGGTGGACAATGCGCGTTAGTAATGGCTTCATGTACTAACTACTTGGGCACCCACAATTTCCAATTAAAAGCTTCACGCTCCTCGTTACCATCTGCAAATTCTGTGCGTTTGTATACATTGTTACGTGCAACCTGTCAAGTCCAATAGCTCTACAGCTCTGTTACCACACTATACCATCATGTGGCATACCCCGAGTGCCGCACAGGTACGCTTGCTTTATGCACGATCTAGCCCGCCGGACTGTGGGGTGGTTCTTGCGGTCTCGGGGCCGCCGTTGCACCATACAAACGATTTCGTACCTGAAAATACATATAAAGCCTCGGAAATATCTCGCTGTCATTCCCTTTCGCTAGTGTATTCCCACTCCCAACATTTTGTCCTAACCCCACGCCCCCTTACCTAGTCCATCCCCCGATTCCCGCCCCGGCTAATGGTGGTATCTGGCCGGCCACTCTTCACCCTCCTTTCCATGGTCGGCAGTGGCTAAATTTGGTTGCCGACCCCAAAATGAACCCCCTTTCATGCCCCTTAACCCATCCTGGAAGCCCGCCCAGTCATCCCCAAGTCCGTCCGTCTCCACGGCATCTGAAAGGAAGAGTCACTAAATTTTAGAAAAATTGACAAAACATAACAATTTATTTCAATCCATCTAAAATAGTTCTTAAGCCTAAACTTAAAGGTATTGTAAACCCGCATTAGGGTATATGGCGCTTATTTACTAATACACCATAAGGTGCAAATGGGTGGAGGTGACCCACTTATACTAGCAAATGGGATCTATATATATATATATATATGAACTAATATGTAAAATAGTAATATACTATTACATTATTGTTTATATGCGCGTGTATAACGTCAGCACATTCGCTGACAGAGCTCCAAAAAAATACAAAAAAAAAATTCGAGGGATAATCTACAGTCAGATTTAGGCATCTGTAGGCCAAGACCCACTACCGTGTATATATAACCATGTATGTCATTAATCCAAACACCTATCTCTATCAATCTTCAAATCCATTAATCTCAATCTCAACGTTATCTGTTCTCGACAAATTCAAAAAGCAGTGTATCCGCATATCTGCACTTATAAATCAAAGGGAAAATCCATATATCTATATCTTATATAAATATCTATGTTACTATGTATTCCTACGTGTTAATCCATATCCCCGATCTCACATACGGATATACGTTTATATAAATTCAATTATACCAGTAACTGGTAACACAACCTACACTCGGGTATATCAAATACTTATCCCTGTATATAAATGTATTTTTGTTCATGAGTATCATTTTACTACTTAGCTCAGATATCTAAACTATATACACCTCATTGCGGTTCAAAAAAAAAATTCCAATATTAGGTTTCCCGCATGCGGGTATATTCAAAATGAACTACTTATAATCTATATCAAGCTTAAAATCTGCGAGCGCTGCGGCAAGTCCAAGAAAAATACAATTACCACAACATACATACGATAATTCCCGCAAGCGGGTATCAATATTATATATATATATATAGAATCGATGTTCACCGATATCAAAGTTCAGTTAATGGTGAACACATAGTTTCTAGTCTATATATATATCATCTGAGTATGTGTATAGACTTATAACTGGACTATATTACCTTATGCTTATATGCGTTAATATTCATATTCATACATGTATGTATGTACATATATACATGTTCACATGGATGGCAAAGTTGCATGCCCCATAGCCATAATTCGGTAATTCATGTTTATATTAAAATTTTGGAATATCGCTTATATATGCATACTTATCTATGTACGTGCATATATTATGTAGGTATATATGCATACATATAATTCATCAAAAAAATATAAGGTTCGCTTGGTATTAAAACAAAGAAGAATGTCAAGTAACTGTGGTCGGATTTCGACCCACCCTAATAGCACGTATTTGCCGATTCAAATTTCAAAAAAAATATACCATCATTTGGTGTCGCCAAACTGAAGCTTAGCCGGCCGTTTTTTATAACCTCACCACACTCCCCAAGACGTCTTGTTTAGTTAGTGGGATGCAATCATTAATCCCGGATTGCAACAACAACAAAATTTAAAACTTGGTCGGGTAATTATTTCCACCGAATTTCCCGGCTACCGATACGTGCCACTCAGGAGGCTTTAGTACATATATGTATGTTCATACCTACATATGTATGTATGGTGATGCACAAAACTCCATGGTCGTAGTGACATTTTAGGTACAATCGAAACAAGCGAATTCACCACACCAATTATGCAGTCACTTAAGGGGGCTACACTTTAGCACATCACTCCATCAATAGGAGATGCTACATAATATTTATACACTGGTTAAAATTCGCTTGTTTTTTTTTTTTTGTTGCATACATACGCATACCTAGAGTGCTTCCCACTCCCCTAAATACATACGTGCATATATATCCTTATGCAACCATACATAAATTATACTACAAAAACCTGGGTCCTGGAACTGCTGCTGTTGCTGGTGTCGGTTTTGCTGAAGTCGTTGCCTACATACCCATTGGTAAGGGGTAATGTAGGGTATATATACTGGATGTCGGGGTTATTTAGCGAACCCAGTGTCGCCGGAATCAACTCGTTTCGATGAAAGACGATTTTAGATGGTGATTTTACCTGTTAGCAGTCATATTGTGGTTAGGTGGTCTTACTTTTCGTACCGCTTCCGACTTGAAAAATGGTTTGTGGTTCTGGCGTTAGCGAGGCAAAACAGTAGGGTCAAAGGTGACTTGATGATGCAAAAACTTGTAGTATTTTCGTCCACCGCTATGGACGATAGTGGTTGTGAGGTTGGGAGTTGGTGTTAAATGCCGCCAGCATACAAATTTGGCTAGTGGCTGTAGTTGGTGCACTGGAGTGGCTTCAGTTAGGGCGTTTGGTGGCAAATCGGGTTTGGCCACTTGTACAACGGCTCTGGGGCGGATTGCGATAAGAGCCCCAAAAGCCGTCTTCCCGGCGGTAACTATGGTGGCCCAATTTGCCAATATTCCTGCAATATGCTCGATTTTAGTGTACTATATCTATATATATCTATATATATAAAAATCTCATGTAACATTCTTTGTGCGGGATAAACTTTTAAACCACTGAACCATTTTTGATAATATTTGGTAGTAACATGTAATTGTGCTCCGATTGAGTAGTCAAATAGTTTTTATTTAAATTTTTGGTCAAATAGCTTAAACTTATGTAAAAATGTGTAAAAAACCAACCAAAATTAGCTTTATACGGCCATAAATCAAAACCGGATCAACCAGTTTAAATATTTCTTCTTGGAAATGAAACTTTGAACCTTTTACTAAAGTTCTGCATTCAAAAAATTAATAAATTCTCTTTTTAAATAACAAAAATATTATAAAGAATAGTATCAATTTTTGAAAAAAGAGTCATGCGCATGGTTGGTCGCCACAAGCAATCGGTAAAGCAGAAGACAAAACAACGAGAACAATACATACCTACGTACATATGTACATAAGCAAAGAAATTACACGAAGATACATGTATATACGACCAAAAGTAAAGCAATTCGTTTAAATGATACAAACGGATTCGATTCGTTTTGCATGCAAATGGTAGGTTCGATTAGCATTAAAATGTTTTCGTTTTTATACTCAGCTGTACTAGTACACAGAGTATTATAGTTTTAATCACATAACGGTGGATTGTAACAGAATGAAATAATCGAGATAGATATAGACTTATATATATCAAAATGATCAGTGTGAAAAGAGAAATCGATTGAGCCATGTCCGTCCGTCCGTCCGTCCGTCCGCTCGTCCGTCCGTCCGTCTGTCCGTCTGTCCGTCCGTCCGTCTGTAAACACTCTAACTCGCGCAAAAATTGAGATATTTTGATGAAATTTGAAATGCAAGTTGGTATCGACACTGGGACGGTTGGTATTGAAAATGGGCGAAATCGGACCATGACCACGCCCACTTTTCCTATATAGAAAAAATCGGAATTTATCTCAGCCACTAATATAGCTAGAGTGATGAAATTTTACCCACGTGTTGAGCTCAGGCCCCTAAGAAGAAATTTGATGGAATTTTGGAAATTGGGCGGTGCCACGCCCACTTATTAAGGAGCAAATATTGAAAGCTTTATGAGTCATAACTCAGAAACTGTTGAAGATATATCGATGAAATTTGGTACGCGTCATATACTTACTTAGGCAAATGTTTGGACGAAAAATTGTTAAAATCGGTTGACGGCCACGCCCACTTTTATATATGGGTATTATAAAGTGACCTAATAAAAACATTTTAAGCGATATCTCTGTCAAATATAAAGATATATCATTGCAATTTTATGCCAGGAGGCCACCTGCGGACATACAACGAAAAACATAAAAATCTTGGAAAATGGGCGTGGCACCGCCTCTTTTTAGAAGCTGGAATATACGAGATTTCTGAGCCCATAGCTCGACAAATAACTGATATATAATGACGAAACTTGGTGTGTACACTTTTATTACTTGTGGTAATACATGTTGAAAATTTTAGCGAAATCGGTTGACGACCACGCCCACTTTTATATATGGGTATTATAAAGTGGCCTAATAAAAACATTTTAAGCGATATCTTTGTCAAATATAAAGATAATTCATTGAAATTTTGTGGCAAGAGTTCCACTATAGACCGGAAACAAAAAATATACAAATTTTGGAAAATGGGCGTGGCACCGCCTCTTTTTAGACAAAGGAATATACGAGATTTCTTAGCCTATAACTCGACAAATAATTGAGATATTATGACGAAACTTGGTTTATACACTTTTATAACTTGTGTGTTAATAGACACGCAAAAATTTATTGAAATCGGTTTATGACCACGCCTACTTTTTAACAAAGATATTTCTGGACCACCCTTTGGGAATTTGTAACGTGACATCTTTGTAACTAGAAGTCATAAAGGAATGAAATTTTGCACAAAGAATAATATTCATATGCTTAGTTGGATGACTGATAAAAATTTTGAAAATGGGCGTGGCTACGCCCACTTTATGCAACACTCGCTTTATATAAAATCTATCAAACGCAAACAAACAATGAAAACATACAGCTGAGTATCCAATGTTCGATTCCACTCGAACTTAGGCTTCCTTACTTGTTTGAATTTCACTTTATTTTTATACTCAGCTGTACTAGTACACAGAGTATTATAGTTTTGATTTCCTAACGGTGGATTGTAACAGAATGAAATAATCGAGATAGATATTGTTATGTAACTGCTTGGGGTGGGTAGAGGCGAGGTGGAGGGTCGGCATGCTGGCATCCCGGGCTAGATCGTCGGTGGGTGGATCCTTTTCCACCTGCCTTTACCCACAGTTACACAAACAAAAAAAAGGTATTCATGCCTGTAGGTAGATAAAAAAAAAGGAATGCTGAAAAGAAAGAAGTGATAAATAGTGGAAACCGAAAACCTGTCCCTGTCACGTCCGATGGAGTCTATCCCACCCTCTTCAGCGTGAACACGCGAAGCCATTGGCGCTGTGCTGACTCCTATTTCCTTACAGCGCCCCCAAGCTTTGTAAACATATGGTCAGAAGAGCGTCAGTCGCCGTCCATTTAGTCCATTCCTACTTCCCCTTTGTCACCAGAGCAACACCCACACCAAAACATTAATCGCTTTAGCTACGCATTTTTAGTTTACCTCTTCAATCAGTAAAAATGAAGACGAATATATACATCTCTATTTGCTTCACAAATTTCAATTCTTTATTATAATAGTAACTACTCTAAAACTTTACAATTCTTGAATTCCCTAATATTTAATCTTAAATATATGTATATATGTAAAAAGGTGTGTTCTAAAACAAAGAAATTCAATAATTTGCTCCTACTAGCTATACTCTACCAAAATTCAAAAACAATTCAAAATTTAAGCCACACCCTAATATTATAATATTCAAATCTATTCATGAGTAATATCAACAAAATTTCATCTACGAGGTTTCGTACTATTTACAAATATATGAGTATATCTCTTTATACCTGTATATATATATATAAATATGAACATATGTGACCAAACAAATATAGGTCACTAGCACGGAAATCGCTAGCAAAACAAAGCAATGTTCCACTTTCAGCCCACCAACAATTTCCGTGTAATAAGTAGGTATGTACGTATAAAGAAGAAATATGCAAAAGATAATGATTAAAACCAAAACTCACCTTAGTTCGGCCAGCGTTGAAGGTACCAACAATGCTTCGCAAACCTAGAGTGGGAGAAGAGAAAAACGTTCCAAATATTCTATACGTACCTACTTACTTAACATGTGCCTATATACATATACGTTGGCCTCTCTATTTTCTTGATGCACCTGTCAAAATCTGAACTCGATCACTCGTTAGAATTCATATGCGACGAGCACGGCAGCAGATGGCATCAAGAAAATATTGGCGACCAAAAAAAATTATTTAATAAAACTAAAAGTGGCCAAAAGAAGCATACGGTGGTAAATTATAAAGGCGGAATAAAACTACAAAAATCAAAAGTAAAAATTCTTAACAAAAATTATAATTTGGGGAAGAAGCGGCCAATTAAATGGATTTCCTTAAATGCACACGCGGTGCAAAAACAACAACAACTTAAATCAGTATGTATGCCGGCAAAACTTTTCGTGCACGATTGCACCTGGCAACGCCTAATAAAAATGGGAAACCGCGTATGATCCAACAAAAAGGTAAAAAAAAAACTTATAAAAAAAATCAAATTAATTAAGACATATAAATAAATTATAAAAAGGTAAGATTAGGTAACACAAAATGATTGCCACTGCTCCTGCTGCCAATATATTCCTCTGCTTTCCTCCTGTTGTATGTATGAATCTGTTCAATCTTCTCCTCCTTTGTATGTTTGATGTTCGCTTCTGTTATCATCTGTTCGAAGTTCTCCTCTTTTGTCCCAAAAATGTTATTTATGCATGCCAGTACATATGTATGTATGTATGTTGATGCCGGCTGTGATTTAGGCCACAAACTCCAAAGTTTTCACAAATTATTTTTCGTGTTTGTAAGTATGTATGTATATGCGTATGTGTGGGTATGTCCATATATTTCCGTGCGCAGTGAATTTGATTGTGATCTTGGTGGTCGGCTGGGATTTGGACCACCAACCCAGAATACTCCAACAAATGCTGGTTCGATGCCGTCTATATTTGGGTGTTCGATGTATATATGTACGTTTGCAGGTATGTATATGGCTGTGAGGTGACTTGGCCAATTGGAATTCGGCCGTTAGTATGCACGCATTTGCATGGACTCGGAAATGTAATTGAATGGAGATGGTAGCGAAAGTGTTAATACATGGTATGTGTGTATGTTGTTGTTGTGTCACTAATTTTGTGGTGCGAATGGGTGCCAAATATTTTTTTGTCTAGCCCAATCCTGGGGGAGGTCCTTTGATGGCGACCTGGAAAGACGAGAAGGATCGCCTATTGATTTGATTTATTCAATAGTAAGATCTGTACATATGTAAGTATGTCAGTGTGGATATACCAACATACGTATGTATGTCCATGTATCTGTCACCCTACAAGTCCTGAATAGTAACCTTTATTTCCTCTTACCTCTAATCCTTTGGATACTCCTGCTCCTAAGTTGTTAGTGTCCTGTACCCGGTTGTGTAGTATGTAGCGGTCACTATCACCAACACATTGGAGTGGGATTGCTGGCTCCACACAAAACTTTTTCTTTTTAAATTTTTGTTTTAGTTTTAATTATTCTCCAAGCACTTTAAAATCACCACACTGTTCATATTTTCTTCTTTTCTATTTAAAATCTATATCTTACTTTAAACTTTTAACACTACTTCTTTCACACCTTTTTTTTCTTTATCACTGCGAAACAGCTAATACCGCGCACGGACCGCAACTTCAACATTCTATCCCGTTTGCCATTTTTGCCTCCCTTTTATATCCTCCGAACCATAAAAGGGATTAACGGGCTTATATACTTAACAAAACGCTACTTTCTTCCAAGGAACGTTAACACGTACACATATATAAGCTCACATACAAATACATCTATTCCGTGTTCGATCTGAGGTTTGAAGATCAGACGTTAACATAACCACAACATTGAACATACAGAACGCTGTTACTAACAGAACCTCATTCGAACCAATTCACACATTCACACAAACCTTCACTCAGATACAAATTTTACATTTTGTGGCAAAGGCTGTAGTAACAGGCTCGCAGCCGTCGATGGTGCCTGCATCATGGAACGAGTGCGTAAAAGGAATCTAGACGCAGCCTTTGTATCTTTCCTTGTACCCAACGTGTGGCTTCGACCCACGACCTAAAGCCGGGCACTTAAGTCCTATATCGTCTACTTCTATGACTAATCTACTTCACACACACGTTTACTTCAACATTAACCTGGGTTAAACGTCTGCTTGTACATGCATGCATCTTACACTAATAATACTATATCACAGTTCGCGTATTTATATCTTAATAATGGTCCGGTTGATAAAATAGGATAAATCAATAATTGCAGAAATAATCACAAAAAGTCAAATAAGTAAATAAATAAATAGATAAATAAATTAATAAATAAATAAGTAAATAGTCAACTAGATATCAGCTGAAAGTCAAAAATGTAAAAATATCACAGATAAAGCTTAAAATAAATAAATAAATAAATATCACAGATGCAACTTAAATATAAATAAAATATCACAGGTAGCATATCAAAGTATAAAATAGTCAATATCATAAATAAATACCGAAATAAATAAATAAATAAATATAAAGTCCAGTGTGACTAGCATGCACTGTAATTACCTATACAAGTATTCATATAGACATAACATGACAAGCATCTAATACAAACAGATAAATACGTTTTTACACCTAGTACTGACAGACAAAACATAACATTTATGCTACAAAAATATCTTTGGCGTGGTATATCCCGATCTTCTTTCCACTCATGTCTCCCAGTTCATACATTGAATTACCAATTTCTTTTAATATAACGCACTTAACTTGCTTGGGAGCCAACTTAGCGTTATAATTGTCAATTAGAGAACTCTGTTTGAAATCACGGCGGTATACCACTTGCCCTACACTAAATTTCACTTCTCTGCTTCTCGTGTTGTAAACCTTTGCGCTACGCTCATGGGCTAGTTTTAATTCTTTTATTATTTTTTCCCTTACGACCTGAATATTGTCTTTTCCAGAGAGGACTTCGCATTCACCATCTCTGAGCGCACCTAGTTTCCTATATAGCTCGTATGACGAGGCATGTTGAATCATTGGCAGTCCAAAAAGCGCTGTATATGGAGATCTGCCAATCGCTGAATGTGTTGCGCTCCGTAATGCAAAGGCTGCATCACTGACGTAATGGTCCCAATTCTTTTGGTGATCTTTCATGGATGATCGCAACATTTGTAATACGGATCTATTCACTCTCTCAGCAGCGTTGCCTTGGGGTGAATAGAATGCCGTTTTTACATGATTAGTACCATATTTAGCAACAAAAGATTTAAACGATTCCGCCACAAATTGCTTGCCATTGTCAGAGTGTATATATTCTGGCACGCCAAACACATGGAAAACGTCAGTTTCTAAAAATTTTATAACATCCGCTGATGTAGCCTTGCGCATAGGTTTCAAAAACACGAATTTGGAAAAGTGATCAAGACAAACAAACAAATAGACGTTACCACTAGACGTACGCGGATAAGGACCCATAAAATCTATATACAGACGCTGAAAAGGTCGCTCTGTTATATGTTGCTTGCCCATCGTAGGTCTTTTGAAAGCATTTTGCGTTTTGTTGGTTTTGCAGTTTCCGCAGTGGTTAACATATAACTGCACGTCAGTAACGATACCAGGCCAGTAGTATTTTTCTCTAATTTTGCTCAAAGTCTTATGTATGCCACCATGTCCTGCAGATGGTGAGGTATGTGACACTTCTACCAGACCCTGCCGCAACTCAGTCGGCACCCAAAGTTTCCAGGCGTGGTCCTCTTGGGTTTCGTCACCACGGTTAAACTGGGTCCTTTTGTACACGTATCCGTCTGATATGCAGAGGTCAGGTAATTTCGTTTTGTTTTCTGTTATCGTACTTTTTAGTTCGTTGTATTCCGTCGTGTTGAAAAATGGTGAGTCTAAGTATATGTCTAATACACGGTCATTCAAATTTATTTCAGCCATATCTGCACGCGATAACGCATCTGGTACAACGTTCTGAGAGCCTTTGCGGTGTTCGATTTCAAAGTTAAATGCTTGTAATTTTAGGCTCCATCTTGCTAGCCGACCAGACAGATCCTTCTGGTTCATCAACCACTTTAGGCTAGCGTGATCTGTGATGACCGTGAACGGTAATCCTTCTACATATGGCCGAAAGCGTTTGATGCTCAACACAGCGGCGTAGCATTCTAACTCCGTGATGCTGTAATTGCGTTGAGCCCGGTTAAGTTTAGCCGACATGTAGGCTATCGGTCGTTCGTTGTCTTCGTCATCGTATTGGAACAGCACTCCGCCAACTCCTTCAGTCGATGCGTCACACTGTATGTAAAATCGTCTGTCGAAGTCTGGGTGTGTCAGTACAGGTGCGGATATGAGACTTTTCTTTAAAGTTTCGAACGCCTCTTTTGCTTCGTCCGTCAGTGCAAACTTTTTGATTTTGTCTTTTGTTAGACATTCGTGCAGCGGTGCTGCAATTGTGGCACAATCCTTTATAAACCGTCGGTACCACCCTGTCATCCCTAGGAACCTCCTAAGCTGCTTTGGGGTCTTGGGCTCAGGAAAATCACGCATTGCTGCAACTTTGTTGAGATCGGTGCGAATGCACCCATTGCCCACCACATAACCTAGATATCTAACTTCTTTAAAGCAGAACTTACTTTTTTCAACGTTTATTGTTAGTTTGGCCTCACGTAAACATTTAGCGACCTTTTCTAACAAACACAAATGCGACAAGAAATCTTCCGAACATACAAGCAAATCGTCTAAATACACAAACACTGACTCACGTAAACTAGCGGGTATCACCTTGTCCATAAGTCTGCACATTCTTTGTGCAGCATTGCACAACCCGAATGGCATGACTGTAAAGTGGTAAAGAGGCCTTCCAGGTACAGTAAAGGCTGTTTTTTCCCGTGACCTTTTTTCAAGGGGTATTTGCCAAAAGGCGTCTTTCAGGTCTATAGCAGAAATATATCGCGTATTTTGCAGGCGACTCAATATGCCATCAATGTGCGGAAGCGGATAAGCATCTTTAATGGTACGCGCGTTTACCTTTCTGGCATCTAAACACAATCGGTTTTTAGTACCCTTGATAACTAGCGAGACTGGCGAGCTCCAGCTGCTGTTACTTTCTTCGATTACACCTAGTTCCAACATTCTGTCAAGCTCACTATATACCAATTTTTGGATAGCTGGCGATATTGGGTAAAACCTTTGTTTCACCGGAAGATGTTCATCGGTGACTTCGATTATATGCTCTTCTATATCGGTTTTACCTAACCCTAGTACCGAAAAGGATGGGAACTTGGCTTTCGCCAATTCTAAAGCTGCTTCCTCTTGTTTAGTGAGCATGTGTTGTACAGCTTCGAATGACAAATCGCCTTCAGAGGGTACGAGCTCTGAAACGACAACCTTTCCTTTCACATCATTCACTCTACTAATGACATTCATTCCAAACACATGCCAAAAATCAACACCTAAATACACTTCCTGTGTTAACCCAGGTACGATGAGAAACTCCATGTCTCTAGTCATGTCATCCCATTCAACTGGCAGTGTTATAACGCCTGTAACTGCCGTTTCTCCCCCGTTAGCAGTTCTAATATTTTGGCCTTTGATAGGTATCACTAAATTTTCCTTGCCTTTTAGTAACTCTGCACAATTCTTTCCTAAGCAGCTTGCTCCTGCTCCAGAGTCAAGGAGTGCTAAAATCTCCTGCCCACCTATTTTAGTTTTTGCAAAAAATCTATTGTCTCCTTTTATTGTCACTATTGTGGAGATAATCTTGTTCTGTATTCTTTTAAAGTTCTTCTTCTTTTCTCTCATTTTCTGTATTTTCATATAATTTCTTTTATGTCTTCTTTTTATAATTTCTTCCCCAAAAATACGATTCCTTGCTTCCTCATATTCCAATTTTCTTTGATGTAAACTTTTTCTTTCAGGTACTTTGACTTTCTCTATTTCACTTTCTTTCGTATTCTTTTCTTCTTCTTTGGATTTTTCCCTAGACAAGACTCTTAATTTTTGGCTTCCGGGTGCACTTTCTTCTGGCCCGAGTCCCCGGAGTACCCTGCCATTTTGGAGTTTCCCGTCCCTGGTTTGAACACACAAAAGGACGAATTACTACCACACGAAAAACAACACATATCATGGAAATGGGACTTACACCTATTCTCTTTTTGCGCCTCTGATGGATTTTTCTCAAAATAATCCACCGGCATACCACAGTTAAAACACAACATCAAGTGAAATGGGGATGGACAAAAGGCTTTTATGTTCGACGAAGACATATTGGGGTTACATGACATAGACACATTATGGACAGGACTGGTTCCTGGTGGCTTGCTATGACGCACCCTACCAATCTCTTCTACTTCTCTTTCTCTTTCCTCAGTTTTGGTCATGTTTGTACACTCCTGAAACTCTAACTCATGTACTGGTTTGGCCCTGGTCTTGTTTTCCTTCATGACCCTCTCTGCTCTTTTGCATTCACTTTTGAGTTCGGCCAGGGTCTCAATTTTGGCTGCAAAGGTGAGATTTGCCAGGTACGGCTTGAGGTTGCTCCTGATAATATTGACCAGTTCTTTTTCGGGAATTTTCTTTCTTAATCTAAATGTCAAATTGTGAACCTCGCTATAGAAATCATCAAAAGACTCCTGAATTTGCCGTTTCCTCTCCATAATTTCCCTAATAACTTCGTAGTCCGACTCGGCCGTCTTGAAGTGGCTTAGCATCTCAGCTTTAAGCTCCGGGTATCCGAAGGTGGGATCATCCTCGTGATCTTCCAGCACTTGCCAATACCACTTCAAGGCGGTACCGGTGACTAAACAGTGGAAATCCGTAAAAAGTTGGTGTAATGATAAATTGTGTTGTTGTCGCAATTTTTCTACTCGGAAAATGAAGCTTTCGACAGTTATACCCTTGTTTGTTCCGTCAAATTTCACATGCCATTTGTCGAGGTCAATTTTCTTCCAGGCGCGTGGACCTTCTTCGCGGGTTCGGTCGTGCTGACTTTCTTCTGACCTTCTACGTGTGTCCTCTGGGGTCGATTCCCTGTTTGGCCGATTGGTGTGCATGGAGGTCTCCACCCCAGAAACTCGTTCGCTGAGGCTTGCCATCTGGCTTCGCATGTTGCGGACTTCCACCATGCACTGAGCCATCATATCGCCCTGTTGTGCCATCATCGCCATCATCCGTACTAGTGGCTCAGCTTTATCAGGGTCAGCTCTCTTTTCAGCCTGCTTTGAGCACCCAGCGCCCGAATTCCCAGGCTGCGAACCTCCCTGCTCATCATCAGACATTTCAAAAAGTTGGTCTAATTTCCGCGAGAAATCCAAACTATTGTTCGTGGAGTTTATGGATACCTCTTCCCTAACCGTTAACACGGGATAATCTCTTCTACCTGTTGCGCTAAAAACCCTGGCCGTACTCCGACTAAAATAATCAGTGGGCATAACCTCGACTTGCAGTGGAATCCCAGTATCTATTTGATTCAATAGGGCACCTACGTATTGGTTTTCCAGGGCCCTCGCAACGCTACGGGTTACTCTACGATTGGTGTCTAGTAATCCTAAGCCACCAGGAACGATCTGCTCTTCCTCCCTGTCTTCCATTCACGGGACGTACCCCAGATCGGCACCAAGTTTGTACTCCCACTAACAAAGACACAACAAATCTGACTACAACAAAAAGTACCCAACCGAAATTGCCCAATAAATGACGTTATAAATATTTGGAAACTATACTCGCCAAATTTATTAACAAAAAATTGTTTAATAGTATATATGTTTATATGTATATGTATGTGTATACAGAATTAAAACAATTTTAATCAGGATTATTAAGAATATATAAGAAATTTGCAATTCAAATCATTAACTCAGAATTTTCAAAAAAAATTATTAAGGAATATATTAGAATATCCAAAGATTAATAAGCAATAAAAAAAGGGATTTATATATATAAAAATAAAAAAAATAATTCAGATTACTAATTCAATCTTAAAACAATTCAAAAATATACTGCAAAAATTTCAAAGACAATCCAATTTTAAAAAAAATTATAATATCCTAACAAAATAAGTATGTATAATAAAATCCAAAAATTTACCAAAAATAAAAATAAAACGAATTGAATGCGGAATAAATAAAAATAGATGATTTAAAAAAATAAATTCAGCGAAAGTGCTGATGCCGTACTTCAATAGAAAAATGATATAACCAAAAACAAAAATGATTTAGCTAAATATTTCGCAATTGTAAATATAAAAAGGAAATTCCAAAAAAAATTTTTAAGATGATATAAGGGAAATATATTGATGATTTATGTACGAAACTCAAACTATCTAACTTTACTGTTTTGGTGTAGTTGGGTGCCACTCTAGCAAGGTCATCATAGGAATGGCACTTTATGTGTCTTTATTGTCAGCGTTTTACGTCCAAGTCGAGTCCTTTCTTTCGTCAGTGAGCGAGGCACAACATGCACCGAGCACTGACTCCTTACACGGCTGCCGTTCCGCTCTCTGGCAAAATTAACCCCTGTTAGATGAAGCCGCAAACCTCACGTGAGTTCAGTATCGCACTAAACTCACGGTAGCATGCGTAGCTTCATCCAACTTCAACTCATTATTCACCGTCTCAACCTCACTGTCTACTCCCATATCCCTTAAAGATTCTGGAAGGCACAGCGAAGCTGAGTCGGGAATCCCCCCTTGGCCAATCAAAAGAATACATATCACTTGCCAAAATGACAAGTGACGCTATTCCTTTGATTGTCGTCTGTCCGAATAGAGAAAAGATAGAAGTAAAGAGAAGCAACAAAAAGGTATTTAGAAAAGGAAAATAAAAGTAAGAAAAACGAGAACATGAACATTGTGCAACTGCTGGACTTGTTGCAAGATGAGTATTTCGTGGACTTTGCTAAACGTTGGGCGCCATTGTTATGTAACTGCTTGGGGTGGGTAGAGGCGAGGTGGAGGGTCGGCATGCTGGCATCCCGGGCTAGCTCGTCGGTGGGTGGATCCTTTTCCACCTGCCTTTACCCACAGTTACACAAACAAAAAAAAGGTATTTATGCCTGTAGGTAGATAAAAAAAAAAGGAATGCTGAAAAGAAAGAAGTGATAAATAGTGGAAACCGAAAACCTGTCCCTGTCACGTCCGATGGAGTCTATCCCACCCTCTTCAGCGTGAACACGCGAAGCCATGGGCGCTGTGCTGACTCCTATTTCCTTACAGCGCCCCCAAGCTTTGTAAACATATGGTCAGAAGAGCGTCAGTCGCCGTCCATTTAGTCCATTCCTACTTCCCCTTTGTCACCAGAGCAACACCCACACCAAAACATTAATCGCTTTAGCTACGCATTTTTAGTTTACCTCTTCAATCAGTAAAAATGAAGACGAATATATACATCTCTATTTGCTTCACAAATTTCAATTCTTTATTATAATAGTAACTACTCTAAAACTTTACAATTCTTGAATTCCCTAATATTTAATCTTAAATATATGTATATATGTAAAAAGGTGTGTTCTAAAACAAAGAAATTCAATAATTTGCTCCTACTAGCTATACTCTACCAAAATTCAAAAACAATTCAAAATTTAAGCCACACCCTAATATTATAATATTCAAATCTATTCATGAGTAATATCAACAAGATTTCATCTACGAGGTTTCGTACTATTTACAAATATATGAGTATATCTCTTTATACCTGTATATATATATATAAATATGAACATATGTGACCAAACAAATATAGGTCACTAGCACGGAAATCGCTAGCAAAACAAAGCAATGTTCCACTTTCAGCCCACCAACAATTTCCGTGTAATAAGTAGGTATGTACGTATAAAGAAGAAATATGCAAAAGATAATGATTAAAACCAAAACTCACCTTAGTTCGGCCAGCGTTGAAGGTACCAACAATGCTTCGCAAACCTAGAGTGGGAGAAGAGAAAAACGTTCCAAATATTCTATACGTACCTACTTACTTAACATGTGCCTATATACATATACGTTGGCCTCTCTATTTTCTTGATGCACCTGTCAAAATCTGAACTCGATCACTCGTTAGAATTCATATGCGACGAGCACGGCAGCAGATGGCATCAAGAAAATATTGGCGACCAAAAAAAATTATTTAATAAAACTAAAAGTGGCCAAAAGAAGCATACGGTGGTAAATTATAAAGGCGGAATAAAACTACAAAAATCAAAAGTAAAAAATTCTTAACAAAATTTATAATTTGGGGAAGAAGCGGCCAATTAAATGGATTTCCTTAAATGCACACGCGGTGCAAAAACAACAACAACTTAAATCAGTATGTATGCCGGCAAAACTTTTCGTGCACGATTGCACCTGGCAACGCCTAATAAAAATGGGAAACCGCGTATGATCCAACAAAAAGGTAAAAAAAAAACTTATAAAAAAAATCAAATTAATTAAGACATATAAATAAATTATAAAAAGGTAAGATTAGGTAACACAAAATGATTGCCACTGCTCCTGCTGCCAATATATTCCTCTGCTTTCCTCCTGTTGTATGTATGAATCTGTTCAATCTTCTCCTCCTTTGTATGTTTGATGTTCGCTTCTGTTATCATCTGTTCGAAGTTCTCCTCTTTTGTCCCAAAAATGTTATTTATGCATGCCAGTACATATGTATGTATGTATGTTGATGCCGGCTGTGATTTAGGCCACAAACTCCAAAGTTTTCACAAATTATTTTTCGTGTTTGTAAGTATGTATGTATATGCGTATGTGTGGGTATGTCCATATATTTCCGTGCGCAGTGAATTTGATTGTGATCTTGGTGGTCGGCTGGGATTTGGACCACCAACCCAGAATACTCCAACAAATGCTGGTTCGATGCCGTCTATATTTGGGTGTTCGATGTATATATGTACGTTTGCAGGTATGTATATGGCTGTGAGGTGACTTGGCCAATTTGGAATTCGGCCGTTAGTATGCACGCATTTGCATGGACTCGGAAATGTAATTGAATGGAGATGGTAGCGAAAGTGTTAATACATGGTATGTGTGTATGTTGTTGTTGTGTCACTAATTTTGTGGTGCGAATGGGTGCCAAATATTTTTTTGTCTAGCCCAATCCTGGGGGAGGTCCTTTGATGGCGACCTGGAAAAACGAGAAGGATCGCCTATTGATTTGATTTATTCAATAGTAAGATCTGTACATATGTAAGTATGTCAGTGTGGATATACCAACATACGTATGTATGTCCATGTATCTGTCACCCTACAAGTCCTGAATAGTAACCTTTATTTCCTCTTACCTCTAATCCTTTGGATACTCCTGCTCCTAAGTTGTTAGTGTCCTGTACCCGGTTGTGTAGTATGTAGCGGTCACTATCACCAACACATTGGAGTGGGATTGCTGGCTCCACACAAAACTTTTTCTTTTTAAATTTTTGTTTTAGTTTTAATTATTCTCCAAGCACTTTAAAATCACCACACTGTTCATATTTTCTTCTTTTCTATTTAAAATCTATATCTTACTTTAAACTTTTAACACTACTTCTTTCACACCTTTTTTTTCTTTATCACTGCGAAACAGCTAATACCGCGCACGGACCGCAACTTCAACATTCTATCCCGTTTGCCATTTTTGCCTCCCTTTTATATCCTCCGAACCATAAAAGGGATTAACGGGCTTATATACTTAACAAAACGCTACTTTCTTCCAAGGAACGTTAACACGTACACATATATAAGCTCACATACAAATACATCTATTCCGTGTTCGATCTGAGGTTTGAAGATCAGACGTTAACATAACCACAACATTGAACATACAGAACGCTGTTACTAACAGAACCTCATTCGAACCAATTCACACATTCACACAAACCTTCACTCAGATACAAATTTTACATTTTGTGGCAAAGGCTGTCGTAACAATATAGACTTATATATATCAAAATGATCAGGGTGAAAAGAGAAATCGATTGAGCCATGTCCGTCCGTCCGTCCGTCTGTCCGTCTGTCCGTCTGTACGCACGATAACTCGCGCAAAAATTGAGATATTTTGATGAAATTTGGAATGCAAGTTGGTATCAAGACAGGAACGGACGGTATTGAAAATGGGCGAAATCGGACCATGACCACGCCCACCTCCCCTATATAGTAAAAATCGGAAATTTTGTATCTCAGTAACTAATAGAGCTGGAGTGATAAAATTTCACCCACGTATTGACCTCAGGCCCTTATGAAGAAATGTGGTGAAATTTTGGAAAATGGGCGGTGCCACGCCCACTTATTAAGGGGCAAACATTGAAAGTTTTGTGAGTCATAACTCAGAAACCGTTGAAGGTATATCGATGAAATTTGGTAGGCGTGATATACTTACTTAGACAAATGTTTGGACGAAAAATTGCCAAAATCGGTTGACGACCACGCCCACTTTTATATATGGGTATTATAAAGTGGCCTAATAAAAACATTTTAAGCCATATCTCTGTCAAATATAAAGATATATCATTGAAATTTTATGGCAGGAGTCCAACTATGGACATAAAACAAAAAACACAAAAATTTTGGAAAATGGGCGTGGCACCACCTCTTTTTAGAAACAGGAATATACGAGATTTCTTAGCCCATAACTCGACAAATAATTTATATATAATGACGAAACTTGGTGTGTACACTTTTATTACTTGTGGTAATACATGTTCAAAATTTTAGAGAAACCGGTTGACGGCCACGCCCACTTTTATATATGGGAACTATAAAGTGACTTAATGAAAACATTTTAAGCGATATCTTTGTCAAACGTAAAGATAATTCATTGAAATTTTGTGGTATGATTTCTACAATAGACCGGAAACAAAAAATATAAAAATTTTGGAAAATGGGCGTGGCACCGCCTCCTTTTAGATAAAGGAATCTACGAGATTTCGGAGCCCATAACTCGACAAATATTTCAGATATTATGATGAAACTTGGTTTGTACACTTTTATAACTTGTACTAATAGACACGCAAAAATTTATTGAAATCGGTTTATGACCACGCCTACTTTTTAGCAAAGATATTTCTGGAACACGCTTTGGAAATTTGTAACGTGACATCTTTGTAACTGGAAGTCATAAAGGAATGAAATTTTGCACAAAGAATAATATTCATATGCTTAGTTGGATGACTGATAAAAATTTTGAAAATGGGCGTGGCTACGCCCACTTTATGCAGCACTCGCTTTATATAAAATCCATCAAACGCAAACAAACAATGAAAACATACAGCTGAGTATCTAATGTTCGATTCCACTCGAACTTAGGCTTCCTTACTTGTTCAATTTATTTACAATATCTGGAAGGGTAAGTATTTTCCTAATATTATGAACAATCATTTTTCTTTTACTACAGAAATGAAAATTGGAAAATTATTTTTAAAGTTTAACCTCAGATATGTATATACCTATTTTTATATATTTTCGTCTATCTATAACCGAATTTTTCATACTCCAAACCTCTGAAAGTACTCTGGCCTTAGATTCATACATATCTCTATCTACGTACATATATATATATATATATATATATATATATATATATATATATATATATAAATTTCATGTAACATTCTTCGTGCGGAAATAAACTTTTTAACTACTCAAACAATTGTAATAATACATAATAATTTTTCTTTTACAACAGAAATTAAAATTGAAAAATTATTTTTAAAATTTGACTTTAGATATATACCTATCTTTATATATTTTGGTCTATCTATAACCGAAATACAATGCCGCTGAAATAGCTCTAACAAGTTGTAAGGACGAGCTTATCTCCCTAATTTGAGGCGCATTCCTTAATTTTTGTTTTTTCCTACTAATTGAGTGGACCTACAGTTTTATGCCGGCTCCGAACGGGGAATGCATTTTTTGTGGGAAGCATTTTCATGGCAGAAATACCCTATTTTTTGAAAATAGAAACCTTTCCAGTAATAAAAAATATGTTTTATCAGGATGGCGAAGCAGATCACAAAATAAAAATATCTTTTATTTTGAATATCAAATGATAACTGAAAGCCAATGCGAAGCTTGGCCCGGTATGCTAGTATATATATATATATGATAGGAAACCCAAAATCACCAGCATTACCAAACTTCTTACCTCGTGTTCCTTCTTACGCCGAATTCTGCCAGGTTGGGAAATCCTTTTAAGTATGAGAGAGTGTGGTCGCGAAACGAAAGTAATGTTAAAAAAAAAATCGTGGCCACTTTTGCCTTTACCGGATTGAACTTTTCCCGGCTTGATGTCAAAAATAATTCCGGATTTAGGCAGATTTACCTGATTTCATAAAAGTTTCGTCCACACTCCTCGGCAACCATTTATGAAAAGGCTGACGGAAGTCGCCATTGTATAGAGTTGGCTAAGATTTGTATTTTGTCAGTTTTGACATTTTTTGATGTGTTCGGCGAGAATTCTATTTTCCTAGCAGGGTTGTATTTTGTCATCGCTAATGTGTGAACCACAAGGTGACCGCAACAACATGTTTATAGATTATTCGCAAATCGGGTAAACGAGATTCGTTTTCACGGATGTGATTTTTCAATTTGTTGTATTCTTCAGAATCAAACTCGGGAGATTCAAGATCAATAAGCGGACGGACTTCAAGTTCACTTATGTAATTTTGTTTGAACGTCTCTTCAAAATTTTGTCGCGAAAGGCAGTCAGGAACCACATTTTGTGACCCTTTCCTGTGTTCTATTTCAAACCTAAATCCGTGTAGTTTCATCGACCAACGAGCCAAGCGGCCGGACAAATCTTACTTACTTACTTAATTGTCACGTAACCGTCTAGACGATTTTGGCCGAATCCAACATAGCGCGCCAGCTATTTCTGTTTCGTGCCGCGTGGCGCCATTTGGGAATACCTAGGGAGCCAGCATCACTGTCCACCTGATCTTCCCAACGCAGTGGAGGTCTCCCCTTTCTTCTGCGTTCAGCGGGTTTCGACAGAAATACTTTCTTGGCCGGAGTATCTTCGTCCATTCGCACGACATGACCTGCCCAGCGGAGCCGCTGAATCTTTATTCGCTGAACAATATCGATGCCTGCGTAAAGCTTGTACAGCTCATTGTTAAATCTCCGTCGATACTCGCCCTCGGCAACGCGCAAAGGTCCATAAATCCTCCGAAGAACTTCCTCTCGAATACTCCAAGCGCCATATCATCTGCTTTTGATATAGTCCATGCTTCTGCGCCGTACATGAGGACTGGAACGATGAGTGTCCTGTATAGTGTGATTTTGGTTCGTCGAGAGAGGACTTTACTTTTCAATTGCCTACTTAGTCCAAAGTAGCATTTATTGGCAAGAGTGATTCTTCGTTGGATTTCAGTGCAGACATTATTTTTGGTGTTAATGCTGGTTCCCAAATAGACGAAGTCCTTAACAGTTTCGAATTTGTAGCTATCAACATTGACGTGGCTGCCAAGGCGTGCGGTTTCTTTAAGTGATGATAGGAGGTACTTCGTCTTGTCCTCGTTTACCGCCAAACCCATTTTCTTAGTCTCTTTATCCAGCTTGGAGAAGGCAGAACATACGGCGCGCGTGTTAGTGCCAATGATGTCGATGTCATCGGCGTACGCCAGCAGTTGAACACTCTTGTGGTAGTATAAGATGCTTCCTGCACGGTGAAGTTCTGCAGCTCGTATTATCTTTTCCAGCAACAAATTGAAGAAGTCACACGAAGGGGAGTCACCTTGTCTGAAACCTCGTTTGGTCTCGAACGGCTCGGAGAGGTCCATCCCAATTCTGACGGTGCTGGTGGTGTTAGTCAGCGTCATTTGGCATAGCCGTATAAGTTTAGCAGGGAAACCAAATTCAGACATTGCGGCATATAGTAGTGCTGGAAAACCATCGATAGTGGTCCCATCGATTGACCATCGATAGGTTTAAAGGCAACCATCGATAGTATCGATGGTTTAATATATGTATATAAACTTTTATTAGAAATATTATAAAATTAATTAAAAACCAATGTTTATGTAAAAAGTTCAATACAAAAAATAAATCAATAACTATTCAAAGTAAGAATACTACATACACACATTTGTACATATACAGTTGTCCACAAAAATAGAAGAGCCGAAATCAAAATCTAAATTGCTCAATTCTCAATAAAAAAACCGTTTTATTTGCAAGTTTTTTCATAAAATTATTCACTAATCTTCTATTTACATATTCACAGCGCACATATTCCAATCAAGTACCTACCTTAAAAATTGTAAATCTCAGTTTTTTTGATTAATTTTTTTAAAAGACATTGGAGTTATGTACCAAGTAAAATACTACCGATGGCTAAAAAAAAACCATCGATAATCGCTATGGCATCGGCCCCATCGATAGTTCAATCGATGGTTTTCCAGCACTAGCATATAGGCAGTTCCTATTCATGCTATCAAAAGCGGCTTTAAAATCGACAAAAAGATGGTGTGTGTCGGTTCCTTTTTCATGAGTTTTTTCCAGGATTTGGCGTATTGTGAAGATCTGGTCGATGGTAGATTTACCAGGTCTGAAGCCACACTGATAAGGTCCAATCAGCTTGTTGACGGTGGGCTTCAGTCTTTCGCACAATACACTTGCTAATACTTTATATGCGATATTCAGAAGGCTTATCCCACGATAGTTGGCGCGTACTGTCGAGTCTCCTTTTTTGTGGATTGGGCAGAGCACACTTAAGTTCCAATCGTCGGGCATGCGCTCGTCCGACCATATTCTGCATAGGAGTTGATGCATGCTCCTTATAAACTCTTCCCCGCCATGTTTGAATAGCTCGGCTGGCAAGCCGTCAGCTCCCGGGGCTTTGTTATTTTTAAGCCGAGACATTGCTATTCGCACTTCGTCATGATCGGGTGGTGGAACATTCCTATCATCATCTGCTATTGGGGATTCGGGTCGAAAAATCAGTTTGTCGCATTAACCATTGCAAACTGGCATGGTCTGTTACTATTTTAAAATCCTGCCACTCAACGTATGCTCGAAATTTCCTAACACTTAGCACTGCAGCCAAACATTCCAACTCTGTGACGCTATAGTTGGTTTGAGCCTTATTTAGCTTTTGCGAAAAATAAGCAATAGGAACTTCGATTCCGTCTTCGTTTTCTTGGGCCAGAACTGCACCAACACCAAGTTTACTAGCATCACACTGTATAATAAAACGTTTCGAATAATTTGGATTGGCTAAAACTGGAGCCGAACATAACTTTTCTTTCAAGGTGTCAAAAGCATTTCGTGCATCGGCGTTCCAGTTAAATTTTGTAGTCTTTTTCAACAGATTTGTCAGAGGAGCTGTGATTGCAGCGAAATTGTTGACAAACCTGCGGTACCATCCTGCCATACCTAAAAATCTTCTTAGCTGCTTTACGTTCGATGGTGCAGGAAAATCTACGACAGACGCTATTTTGTCGGGATCTGTACGTAATGTACCATTACCTACTACACATCCTAATTATTTCACTTCGCGGATGCAGAATTTGCTTTTGCTTATGTTGATTGTCAATCCAGCTTTCTTCAAATGATTCGCAACTTCATTAAGTACGTGAACATGATTTTCAAAATTTTCAGATACTACTAAGAGATCATCCAAATATACAAAAACTTGGTCCTTAAGGTTTGCTGGTATAACTTTATCCATTAATCTACATAGGGCTTGCGGTGCGTTGCAGAGACCAAATGGCATAACATGATAGCGATAAAGCGGGCGGTTTGGAACTGTGAAACATGTATAATCTCTCGATTTCTCGGACAGAGGTATTTGCCAAGAAGTTCGCCGAAGATCAAGGGAGCTTATGAATTGTGCTTTTGGCAACCTGCTTAAGATACCATCAATACGTGGCAGCGGATAAGCATCTTTAATAGTTAAGGAATTGACTTTTCTAGAGTCTAGACACAGACGGACTTTGTTTCCCTTTTTAACCAAAACTACCGGACTGGACCATGGACTGTGAGGTGATTCTTCGATTACTCCTAACTGAAGCATTTCGTCGATTTCAGCATGTACAAGCTTTTCAACAGCTGGCGATATAGGAAAATAACGCTGCTTTATAGGTCTAGCGTTTGGCTCTAACTCAATAACGTGCTCTATTAAATCTGTTTTCCCTAATCCATCTTTTTCATAGCGGGAAAGCGGTCCTTGAGGCAATTAATTTCCGGAATAAGGTTAGGAGCGATTTTGAATTTCATCCAAAAATCTGTACCTAAAATAACTTTCTGACTAATACTAGGTATTATAAAAAAATCAATAATTTCTTCCCGGTTATTACATTTTACGTTAACTTTAATATTACCAAATACAACTTGTTGACGGCCATCTGCTGTGCAAACGGACGCTTTATGTTGACGCAGTTGATTCTTGTTACATATTTCATCTGCTAACGAATCTCCTATGCATGAAACCTGAGCTCCACTATCTAGTAATCCTAAATACTTATTCGCAAACATTTCAACTTCTGCATATGGTCTTATGTCTTTCTTATTTTGATGGATTGAACTTACGAGATTATCAACCGTCTTTCTATTGCTTTTCACTGTTCCAAAACTGTTTAATTCTATTGGATGAACGACTATTAGGTTTAGTTGTATTATCTTTATCTTCGCCAAAAATTTTTGCTCGAATATTGTTATAATTTTGTAAACGGATTTCAACGGCACTATGTGCGATGGTGCGACATGGCGTATGAGTGATTTATTTATGCCTTCTCTTTTGAGAGTTTTCCGAATTACATCTACTGCAATTGGGCTTGTATATACCCGGTAATCCACAACCATAACAGAAAACTTGCCTTTCCGCTAAACAGTCGAAGAATCTATGCCCTTCACTGCGGCAATTCCAACAAAGCAATTTGCCACTATTCGCTCGTTTAATAATTTCATCGACTTCAGCTTCTGTTGCTATGTCTTCTACTAACTCACTGCTCAACTCATTTATGTGACGACGTGGTATCTGTCGAGAAGTTTGAACAGGATTTGACACAACGCTAGATTTTGAAATCTCGTTTAAAAGATTTTCGCCTTTAAGACACAACTCACATAAACCTGCAAGTGAGTTAATGGGTACGTACAAAAGTTGCTGACGGATATGCGGACACAGATTTCTTTGAATAATTTCAACCAATTCCGGTTCAGGTAGTGGACACTTTAAACCTTCAACTAACTTTAAAATTGAGTTACGGAAGTCATCGAAACTTTCAGTTGGACCTTGTTTCCTAGCTCGAATAAGTTCTTTGATTTCGGTATCGGTTCTGTGCTCTTGGAAGTTGGTCCTAAGACACAAAGTTGGCCAAGTCACACGTTCAACGGAGCGTCTATAACGCCAATACCAGTCTTTGGCATCCTTCAGAAAAAGACTCTGAACATGTTCGCAAAGTAAATTAAAATTGCCTGCTAACGTGTCTACCACTTGTGACTCAATTCGGTAAATAAAATTGTCTACAGAAAGTTTAGCTGTGCCATCAAATTTTATATCCCAACTGGCTATAAGTTGCGCTATCCTTGCCAGTGCTTTGAATGATTAGGATTGTCACGAGCCGGAAAAGGTGTTGAGTTATATCCATTACGATTAGGCAACATTGAAGTGCGATCACGTAAGGGAGAGTTAGGAGCTTGATTTGCGTTTTGTGCTACTACGGGCTGAGAAATAACGTTCGGTGGAGGTACATTCGGAGTAGAAAGCAAATTTAGCCTACCCAAAACATTAACGAGAGAATCTTCCAATTTTCGCTCAATTACTTGCGATATACGATTGTCCAAATTTTCAAAAATTGTTTCCTGTCTAGCCGACATCATTGCAGATATTATATTACGTAGGCGATTTTCTTCATCTACGTTGATACCAGTAGGTGGATTAAGGTTAACTGCTTGGTTTTGTAATGGCAAACTAGCAGCTCCTTGCATATCTAAATTGTCCTGTTGGATGTTCGTTAACGTTCGATTGGTCATACTATTGTTTCCGGTGTTTTACAAAGATGTGGTCTGCGATCTCGTTTGTGGACCATCTCTTTTAACACACGTAGCTTTGCATTGGGGACATGTGGGGTTACTTTTAAGCCAGTCGATTAGGCATGCTCTGTGAAATATGTGGGAACAAACGGTCTTCAACAATTCTTCACCTTCAACAAGTTTTTCGCCACATACTAAACATGTATCTGTAGCAGCGGGTAAGTTTTCGTTACTGTGCCTAGTCGACATTTTGCGTATTTGTTTTAACAAATTTGCAATACTTAAAAAAAAATAGATAGATTGATTTTTTTTTCTTTGAACTAATTATAAAAAGCGTTTCTATAGATTTTCTTTCTCAAATTATCAATAAAAAATGTTTGTCTTACTCCTTATGGGTTTTGTTGGTGGTTTAGGGTGAATCGTTCTGGTTAATAGATAAAGGTCCAAATAGGTTTGCAAAAGAAACTGATTGGTGAAAATAAACTCTGGTTACACTAAATTTGTATATGTACTTTTCCAAAGTTACATTTTCCTGGATTTATTTAACAAAATAATAAAATTACTATTTCCGTGAAGGAGATTGTTGTTTGAGTTTAATCCGCTTCCGGTTAGTAACTGGTGGCAGAACCAAGATAAACTAAAATTCCATAAAGGGATTCAAACAAACTACATTTACATATCAAAATTGTACTTTCCTCAGTGGTCTATTTTGGTTAAGCATATAGCTTCCAAAATAGCAGTTCCTATGCTGTAGTTAGCACAACAGAGTGTAAACTAAATTACTCTCAACTACTTACAAAAATAAATCTATACGGTCAAGTACCAAACTATAAGTTTCAACTTCGTACTGATTTCCATTATAGAATTTCTATCTTTTATACAAAACAGCAGACTGACAATAAACTGGATATTTCGAAATGAAATATGGGACAGAAGAATCTCTACTCGCTTGTACTAATATATACACAACGAAAAATACGTCTTGCCCCACGTTGGGCGCCATTTTCTATTATATTTCTGTTATGAACTTACCCTTGTTGCAACAACCTCAAGAAGATGTTGCTCAATGACGTCTCTTTAGCTACGGCGTGTGCACTGGCATCAGCCCGGAGCTTCAGTAGCGAGGGTTCCGAAAATGTAGCTTTTGTGGCAAGACACCAAGATTTGCTCAAACGATATAATAAAAAGAGATTGCACACTAAAGGAGAAACACGACAACCCCCATTTGACCCCTCAATCTACAAACCAATGATCAACCATTATGCGGCAGCTCCAGAAATTGTTATTGGCTGCCCCTAGCCCTCCCTACCATGGCTTATTAGATGTAAACTAAGCCCCAAAATTCAGAGTTAAGGTTTTAACCCCTAGTTAACCGCCTTGACTCCAAACCAACCAACCAAAACTCCATAAGTTTTAGACACTTTCAATTTCTGTTTAACAATACATTGTACTTACTTTATTCAACAATTTAAGCCAAACAATATTTCAATTTTGTGGCATGAAGCCGTGATATTTACACAAATGTTCGACCTATCTCTTATGATATATAACATATTACTTCAAATTACTTTGAAAAGAGTACATACAATTTTAAATTCAAGGAATGTAATTGGAAAGTTACGAAGAAAAAAAAACATATCCGTATATAAATGTATAATTGTATTTTTGTTTTTCCTGGGTGGAAACCAGAGGATACAACAAAGAAAAGTATATATCGAGAAAAATGCTATTAAGAACATATGTATATGTATATATGCATATATATAGTTACATATATTGATGAATGTGCATACGTATGTAACTATCCATATATACACAGAAATACATACATATATATGTACATAGAAGACAAATGCGGTGAAAATTAAACCTATGTGAATTAACACATGTGTAGTTATATGCCTCACTGTATGTACATAAAAATTTATATATATATGTATATATGACAAAAAAGTAAATGTGACTTACGTTACGTTGTCGGTAATGAAGCTCGAATTTTCTCCGTTGTAGAGGCCTCCAAAACGTTGTTGTTGTTGTTCATTTTTTTTGCTGGCTAAATATTATTATTTAATAACATATATATAAAAATATGAACATAAACAAGCATAACACCTCACTTTTTTCCCGCGCCTATCGTTTTTTTTTGTTGTACTAGCAGACTACGTGTACGCATAACCTTTTTTTTTTTCTTCGCACTACCTTATCGGCTTATTTTCTATATTCTTCTTTATACATAACTTTTAACTTACACAAATGAATTTTAATATGAATTTCTTATAATATTTCGTTTTTCTCTCTTTTCTTTTCTGTTTCACATGCTTATACGTGGATAAATTTCACTTTCTGGCTTTAAATATATAGATATATAACCATTCTTTTTATACTCAGCTGTACTAGTACACAGACTATTATACTCTGATTTTGATTTCATAACGGTGGATTGTAACATAAAGAAATAATCGAGATAGATATAGACTTATATATATCAAAATGATCAGGGTGAAAAGAGAAATCGATTGAGCCATGTCCGTCCGTCCGTCCGTCCGTCCGTCCGTCCGTCCGTCCGTACGCACGATAACTCGCGTAAAAATTGAGATATTTTGATGAAATTTGAAATGCAAGTTGGTATCGAGACTGGGACGGTTGGTATTGAAAATGGGCGATATCGGACCATGGCCACGCCCACTTTTCCTATATAGAAAAAATCGGAAATTTGGTATCTCTGTCACTATTATAGATGGAGCGATGAAATTTTACCCACGTGTTGATCTCAGGCCCCTATGAAGAAATTTGATGAAATTTTGGAAAATGGGCGGTGCCACGCCCACTTATTAAGGGTCAAACATTGAAAGTTGTATATGTCATAACTCAGAAACCATTGAAGATATATCGATGAAATTTGGTATGCGTCATTTACTTACTTAGGCAAACATTTGGACGGAAAATAGTAAAAATCGGTTGACGGCCACGCCCACTTTTATATATTTGTATTATAAAGTGACCTAATAAAAACATTTTAAGTCATATCTCTGTCAAATATAAAGATCTATCATTGAAATTTTGTCGCATGAGTCCAACTATGGACATAAAACAAAACACACAAAAATTTTGGAAAATGGGCGGTGCCACGCCCACTTATTAAGGGGCAAACATTGAAAGTTTTATGAGTCATAACTCAGAAACCGTTGAAGGTATATCGATGAAATTTGGTATGCGTGATATACTTACTTAGGCAAATGTTTGGAATAAAAATTGCCAAAATCGGTAGACGACCACGCCCACTTTTATATATGGGTATTATGAAGTGACCCAATAAAAATATTTTAAGCTATATCTCTGTCAAATATAAAGATATATCATTGAAATTTTATGGCAGGAGACCACCTGCGGACATAAAACTAAAAACACAAAAATTTTGGAAAATGGGCGTGGCATCGCCTCTTTTTAGAAGCAGGGATATACGAGATTTCTGAGCCCATAACTCGATAAATAATTGATATATAATGATGAAACTTGGTGTATACACTTTCATTACTTGTGGTAATACATGTTCAAAATTTTACCGAAATTGGTTGACGGCCACGCCCACTTTTATATATGGGAACTATTAAGGGGCCTAATAAGAACATTTTAAGCGATATCTTTGTCAAATATAAAGATAATTCATTGAAATTTTGTGGCATGAGTTCCACAATAGACCGGAAACAAAAAATATAAAAATTTTGGAAAATGGGCGTGGCACCGCCTCTTTTTAGATAAAGGGATATACGAGATTTCTTAGCCTATAACTCGACAAATAATTGAGATATTATGACGATACTTGGTTTATACATTTTTATAACTTGTGTTAATAGACACGCAAAAATTTATTCAAATCGGTTTATGACCACGCCTACTTTTTAACAGAGATATTTCTGGAACACCCTTTAGGAATTTGCAACGTGACATCGTTGTAACTAGAAGTCATAAAGGAATGAGATGTTGCACAAAGAATAATATTCATATGCTTAGTTGGATGACTGATAAAACTGTTGAAAATGGGCGTGGCTACGCCCACTTTATGCAGCACTCGCTTTATATAAAATACGCCGTGTTTCCATCAAACTCAAACAAACAATGAAAGCATACAGCTGAGTATCTAATGTTCGATTCCACTCGAACTTAGGCTTCCTTACTTGTTTCTTCTAATTTTTCTTGAATAATAAAAAAAATACGATTGTTTACATGTTGCGAGGCAGTAGAGAACTATCAAATACAGCGAAGAGGAATTCTAACAAAAATATATAAGCCAATGCTTCCAATACTAAAGTGACCACGTGTCTGGAAAATTTTTACGTAATATGAGTTCTCACGTATTATGTACACGATTGCTTTCTTTTAGAAATTCTCATTCTTAATTAATTTTTTTCTCTAATTAAAAAAAAAGTTTAATTCGGAGTATCTAAGTGCTAACACACGAAAAAAAAAGGTGATACCATACTTATATATATGACACTTAGGCTCCTCTGCTGTACCACGTTATAGGCCAATCTTCTCCAATCCTGCGAATCCGTGAATCCGGCAAATCAGAATGTAAGTAATCCGCCTTCCATATACCTTTCGCAACTTTACCCCGGTTATTTATTATATTTTTGTTGAATATGAAATATTTCCCTAAATGATATTCATTTTAGACGTAGGTTAAAGAAACTTTTATTTTCGTTGGCACAACGTGCTGTGTCGGCAGTCCAAAGTCAAAAAAAAAAGAAACCAAATCTCTCCTCGTGACATGAAAAAGTCTCGATCGGTTCTACTTCGTTCATGGGTTGCCCTAGTACTCCAAAAATAGTACTAATTACTTGACATTTGCAAGGAGAGAATTGAACGAAAAAAATTAAATTCGCGTAGTTGGCAACGTACTTGTACCTAAATATGTACTTTGTAAAATCGAATGACTCATTTTCCAAAATGAAATGTACTCGTACAATCTGCATAGTGATTTCTATGTACATGCCATGAACGCTTTTAAGGATATTTAGCCTTAAAAATTAAGAACGCGTGGGAGGTGCCACGACCCCTTTTCCCAAAACTACTGTTTTTTTCATAAGCACGCTATTGATATCGTTAATCTCGTGAACAATTTTCAGGTCCCAACCTTAAACGCTTTTATAGATATTCAGCTTGAAAAATTAAGTTTGTATGGGAGGTGCAACGCCCCCTTTTCCGATAACCTACACTTTTATGCGCAAAAATTGTTTTGATATCATATAGCTCTGTACCAATTTCCAGGTCCCTGACTTAAATCCTTTTAAAGATATTCAGCTTAAAAAATTAAGTGTTGTTGGGAAGTGCCACGACCGCTTTTCGTACAACTCCTATTATTTTGCGTTAATATGGAATTGTTATCGTTTATCTCAACACCAATTTCCAAGCCCCTAGCGTAAACAATTTTAGAGATATTCAGCATGAAAAATTAAGTTTGTATGGGAGGTGCAACGCCCCTTTTTCCGATAACCCCCACTTTTATGCGTGGGAAGGGTTTTGATATCACCTACCTCTATACCAATTTTCAGCTCCCTACCTTAAACTGTTTTAGAGATAATCAGCTTTAAAAATTAAGGTTGTATGGGAGGTGCACGCCCCCTTTTCTGATAACCCCCAATTTTCTGAATGAGAAGGGTTTTGATATCACCTACCTCTATACCAATTTTCAGCTCCCTACCTTAAACTGTTTTAGAGATAATCAGCTTTAAAAATTAAGGTTGTATGGGAGGTGCCGCGCCCCCCTTTTTTGATAACATTCAATTTTCTGAATGAGAAGGGTTTTGATATCACCTACCTCTATACCAATTTTCAGCTCCCTACCTTGAACTGTTTTAGAGATAATCAGCTTTAAAAATTAAGGTTGTATGGGAGGTGCCACGCCCCCTTTTCTGATAACCCCCAATTTTCTGAATGAGAAGGGCTTTGATATCACCTACCTCTATACCAATTTTCAGCTCCCTACCTTGAACTGTTTTAGAGATAATCAGCTTTAAAAGTTAAGGTTGTATGGGAGGTGCCACGCCCCCCTAACATTTTTTAATTTTTTCTTCGACTAAACCTTCGCGGCGTAACAACAAACAAACTCCCCTAAGGAAGTATTTGATTTGGTTCAGCCGTTTTCAAGTTTTAGCGTTACAATTAAATACCAAATCAGTTTTATACTCAGCTGTACTAGTACACAGAGTATTATAGTTTTAATCACATAACGGTGGATTGTAACAGAATGAAATAATCGAGATAGATATAGACTTATATATATCAAAATGATCAGGGTGAAAAGAGAAATCGATTGAGCCATGTCCGTCCGTCCGTCCGTCTGTCCGTCCGTCCGTCTGTCCGTCCGTCTGTAAACACTCTAACTCGCTCAAAAACTGAGATATTTTGATGAAATTTGAAATGCAAGTTGGTATCGAGACTGGGACGGTTGGTATTGAAAATGGGCGAAATCGGACCATGACCACGCCCACTTTTCCTATATAGATAAAATCGGAAATTTGGTATCTCAGTCACAAATATAGCTGGAGCGATGAAATTTTTGGAAAATGGGCGGTGCCACGCCCACTTATTAAGGGTCAAACATGGAAAGTTTTATATGTCATAACTCAGAAACCATTGAAGATATATCGATGAAATTTGGTACGCGTGATTTACTTACTTAGCAAAACGTTTGGACGGAAAATAGTTAAAATCGGTTGACGGCCGCGCCCACTTTTATATATGTGTATTACAAAGTGACCTAATAAAAACATTTTAAGCCATATCTCTGTCAAATATAAAGATCTATCATTGAAATTTTGTCGCATGAGTCCAACTATGGACATAAAACAAAAAACACAAAAATTTTGGAAAATGGGCGGTGCCACGCCCACTTATTAAGGGGCAAACATTGAAAGTTTTATGAGTCATAACTCAGAAGCCGTTGAAGATATATCGATGAAATTCCGTACACGTGATATACTTACTAAGGCAAATTTTCGGACGAAAAATTTCCAAAGTCGGTTGACGGCCACGCCCACTTTTATATATGTGTATTATAAAGTGGCCTAATAGAAACATTTTAAGCGATATCTCTGTCAAATATAAAGATATGTCATAGAAATTTTATAGCAGAAGTCCAACTGCGGACATAAAACGAAAAACACAAAAATTTTGGAAAATGGGCGTGGCACCGCCTCTTTTTAGAAACAGGAATATACGAGATTTGTGAGCCCATAACTCGACATATAATTTATATATAATGACGAAACTTGGTGTGTACACTTTTATTACTTGTGGTAATACATGTTCAAAATTTTAGCGAAATCGGTTTGACGACCACTCCCACTTTTATACATGGGAACTATAAAGTGGCCTAATAAAAACATTTTAAGCGATATCTTTGTCAAATATAGAGATAATTCATAGATATTTTGTGGCATGAGTTCCACAATAGACCGGAAACAAAAAATATAAAAATTTTGGAAGATGGGCGTGGCACCGCCTCTTTTTAGACAAAGGAATATACGTGATTTCTTAGCCTATAACTCGACAAATTATTGAGATATTATGACGAAACTTGGTTTATACACTTTTATAACTTGTGTTAATAGACACGCAAAAATTTATTGAAATCGGTTTATGACCACCCTTTGGGAATTTGTAACGTGACATCTTTGTAACTAGAAGTCAAAAAGGAATGAAATTTTGCACAAAGAATAATATTCATATGCTTAGTTGGATGACTGATAAAAATGTTGAAAACGGGCGTGGCTACGCCCACTTTATGCGGCACTCTCTTTATATAAAATACGCCGTGTTTCCATGAAACGCAAACAAACAATGAAAACATACAGCTGAGTATCTAATGTTCGATTCCACTCGAACTTAGGATTCCTTACTTGTTATATATATAGATAAAGATAATGACGTACCAACCGCTTTGGTATTCATTTTGATCTCTTTGTTTTGTTTACTTTTGTTCATTACATGTAGAGTGACGTCATCATGGAGCTCGTGTGCCCATGACTGCTGTATATGCGTAATCTTGTAGGTATTTCGTTCATGTATTGCCAGAGTGTTGCCACTCTTTTCCATTCGAATTGCAAATTTTTTCGAAGATTGCAGGGTTTTTTAGCATTTACATCCAAAATGCAGAATTGAAGTTGAATTTGGTTGCATTTCGGTAGAGAATTTTGTATGGATAAATGTAAAATTTAAAATGCGAAAATATCTCCGAAATGGTAAATTCAGGCTCAGCATGAACATAGTATAAGACGATTATAAAATCAGCCTCTGTTATTAATCATTTTTATACAAAAATTCTGAAAATTCGAGAAAATTGTTAGAATTTTTGTATATGCTTGGATACACTGATTTAAACATTCTCCATCGAAATATTACGTATAATTTTGTGAGAAATTAGCAAATTAATTTTATCTAGCTAATGAATTTTATGCATCTGGAGCATTTTGTCAATTTTTTCATGGAATTGGGGCACCTCTAAATAACAGACTAGGCCAATATTATTTTACAGTGTTACTTCTGTGCTAGACAGCAACTTTCTGCAGGTACATCAATAATGATTTCAAACAGGCCCTGCTAGCTCCACCCTGATGTACATTAGGCATATAACTTTTTACACTTTTTGCAAATACGAAAAACGGCATACCATAGTCGAATAGAGCATAAAAAAGTATGAACCCCATTTTTTTTTTTTTTTGCGAAATTGCAAAAAAGTTTCCGCGCAAAACGAGATTACTTTTTTTTATCAGAACTGCTGAAAAAAACAAAAAAAGTTTTGTACAGTGTACACGTTTTTCTTCATAATAATAGATATTTATTTAACTAATAATCTTCCTATTATTCCAAACGCCTTTTAATGGACCTAAGGGAAGTGCCCCACCCACCCCAAACTAATTTTTCTTCAGAAAATTCTGATTCAATACGAGGGTTGCTCGATATATTTTTATACTCAGCTGTACTAGCACACAGAGTATTATAGTTTTAATCACATAACGGTGGATTGTAACAGAATGAAATAATCGAGATAGATATAGACTTATATATATCAAAATGATCAGGGTGAAAAGAGAAATCGATTGAGCCATGTCCGTCCGTCCGTCCGTCCGTCCGTCCGTCTGTCCGTCCGTCCGTCTGTCCGTCTGTCCGTCCGTCTGTAAACACTCTAACTCGCGCAAAACTTGATATATTTTGATGAAATTTGAAATGCAAGTTGGTACCGAGACTGGGACGGTTGGTATTGAAAATGGGCGAAATCGGACCATGACCACGCCCACTTTTCCTATATAGAAAAAATCGGAAATTTGGTATCTCAGCCACTAATATAGCTAGAGCGATGAAATTTTACCCACGTGTTGAGCTCAGGCCCCTATGAAGAAATTTGGTGAAATTTTAGAAAATGGGCGGTGCCACGCCCACTTATTAAGGGTCAAACATTGAGGGTTTTATAAGCCATAACTCAGAAACCATTGAAGATATATCGATGAAATTTGGTACGCGTGATATACTTACTTAGGTAAATGTTTGGACGAAAAATTGTTAAAATCGGTTGACGGCCACGCCCACTTTTATATATGGGTCTTATAAAGTGACCTAATAAAAACATTTTAAGCGATATCTCTGTAAAATATAAAGATCTATCACTGAAATTTTGTGGCATGAGTCCAACTATGGACATAAAACAAAAAACACAAAAATTTTGGAAAATGGGCGGTGCCACGCCCACTTATTAAGGGGCAAATATTGAAAGCTTTATGAGTCATAACTCAGAAACCATTGAAGATATATCAATGAAATTTAGTACGCGTGATATACTTACTTAGGCAAATGTTTGAACGAAAAATTTCCAAAATCGGTTGACGACCACGCCCACTTTTATATATGGGTCTTATAAAGTGACCTAATAAAAACATTTTAAGCGATATCTCTGTCAAATATAAAGATATATCATTAAACTTTTATGGCAGGAGTCTAACTATGAACATAAGACAAAAACCGTAAAAATTTTGGAAAATGGGCGTAGCACCGCCTTCTTTTAGAAGCAGGAATATACGAGATTTCTTAGCCTATAACTCCAAAAATAATTGAGATATTATGACGAAACTTTGTTTATACGTTTTATAACTTGTGGTAATATACACGCAAACATTTATTGAAATCGGTTTATGACCACGCCTACTTTTTAACAAAGATATTTCTGGAACACCCTTTTGGAATTTGTAACGTGAAGTCTTTGTAACTAGAAGTCAAAAAGGAATGAAATTTTGCACAAAGAATAATATTCATATGCTTAGTTGATCGACTGATAAAAATGTTGAAAATGGGCGTGGCTACGCCCACTTTATGCAGCACTCGCTTTATATAAAATACACCGTGTTTCCATCAAACGCAAACAAACAATGAAAGCATACAGCTGAGTATCTAATGTTCGATTCCACTCGAACTTAGGCTTCCTTACTTGTTTTAGCCTAGTAATGAAAATGCGAATATTAATCATCAAAAATTGTTTTGTTGTTTTTTAAAGTATTCTCCAGCATGACTTATACACTTTTGCATGCGCTCAATCCAATTGTCGAAGCACTTTTTCCACTCCGATTGAGACACCTCCAAAACATGGTTTTTGAACGCTGAACATCATCTTCTGGCGACGAAAATCGTTGACCACGCATTTTTTTCTTGATGAGCGGGAATAATAAGAAGTCATTGGGTGTCAAGTCAGGGCTGTACGGTGGATGACCCATCAATTCGACGTTTTTGCCCGCCAAAAAGGCGTTGGTTTGAGCCGATGTGTGAGAGCTCGCATTGTCATGGTGAACTTGAACTTCTCTTGTTCGTTTTTCGAATTTCTCCGAAGACGCCAGGCAAACAAATTGTGATGTACCAGTCAGAATTGACCGTCTTCCGTTGCTCAAGCGGAACAGTCGCCACATGACCAGATTTGCCGAAGAAACAGGCGACCATTTGCTTCGAAGTGCTTCTTCCACGAACAACTTTCGTTGTATTTGGCTCGTCTTCGAAGACCCACATGGTCGATTGTTGTTTTGTTTCATGTTCATACGCATAGATCCATGATTCGTCTCCTGTGACGATCTTATAAACATCTTTTGAAGCACCGCGATTGTATTTTTGCAACATTTCTTTGCACCAATCGACACGAGCTTTTTTTTGAGCGACAGTCAAATTGTGCGGGATCCAACGAGAACAAACCTTTTTTACGGCCAGGTGTTTATGCATGTGGGAGAAATGTCCGAGGATGTCTCTATCTCACGGTATGTCACATGACGATCTTGCATTATGAGTTCACGCACGGCATCAATGTACTCTGGCTTAACCGCCGTTTTTGGACGACCTTCACGGAATTGGTATTTGAGCGAGCGTCGGCCACCATTGAATGCATTATACCAATTTTTCACAGTGCCATAGGATGGTGCTTCATCGCCATATAAAGATTTAAATTCATCAATGCACTCTTGTCGTGATAATCCACGTCGAAATTTGTGAAAAATGATCGCACGAAAATGTTCACGAGTTAATTCCATTTTTTTGCCAAATTAAATTTTTCAAGTCACTGTAAACAACACAAATGATGGTCGTACGCCAAAAAGTTCTGAGTACGATTATGCTAAAAAATTTCAGACTTTCCAATGGAAATGTCAGATTTCACCTGGCAACACTTTTTCATTGTTGGGCTAAAAATATATCGAGCAGCCCTCGTATAATAATAACACAGATGAACGCGGAACGTTTTTGAACCGAAATCACCTAAAAAAGTGATATTCAGTACTTGTACAATATTTGTCACCACGTGGTGGCATGCCAAATTTTTCGTCAACAGTTCTACAGACTACTTCTACAGACTACTCATACAGCCATATCTTCTACAGACTACTCATTGTGGCGGTCACTGAAAACTTTCAAAAGGCCAGTTTTGCAGGATCCTCCAGTACGAATCGAAAACGGTGACTTTGCTCGAAGCGACCAGCAAAAAGGAACCGCATTTGCAGCCCACCTTTCGCGGGTATTTACTCCTAACCCAGGGAGCAATTTCCTCCCAGAACATGCCCTTCGCTTACCAACAGTCTCTCTCCAATTCAATATAAATGACCTGAATAATGTTATCTGTAACGACATCCAGAAAAATAAGGCACCCGGACACGACAAAATAACCGGTGAAATGGTAAAACAACTCCCTCCAGTTACTACCAAGTTATTATTATACGTTTTCAATAGCCTCCTGCGACTAAACTACTTTCCTGAATCTTGGAAACTTTCCGAAATCATTATGATTCCAAAACCAGGGAAAAACCCAACCCTGTTAAACTCTTACAGGCCAATTAGCTTAATTTCAATATTTTCCAAACTATTCGAAAAGTTGTTGCTGAAAAAAATGCAGCCCATCCTAGACACACGCGGGATAATACCAAGTCACCAATTTGGTTTTAGGGAGAAACACGGTACGATAGAGCAAGTGCATAGAATCGTAACTCAAATACGGTCAGCTTTTGAAACCAAAAAGTATTGCACTGCACTCTTCCTAGACGTAGCACAAGCTTTCGACAAGGTATGGCTAGAAGGACTATTATTTAAAATAAGACGTACACTTCCGTACAATATATGCTTTATTTTAGAGAACTTACTAACGGGAAGAAAGTTTCGAGTAAGGCAAAAAAGTTATACCACTGAAAGCTATCCAATCTTCGCCGGAGTTCCACAAGGTAGTGTTTTGGGACCCATTCTATATTTAATATTCACAAGTGACTTGCCCACTAATGAAAATCTCCTTACTTCAACATTTGCGGATGACACAGCAATACTCAGTGTGCACTCAAATCCCTCAACGGCTGCCAGACGGTTGCAAAGCCATCTAAGAATTGTAGAACAATGGCTTTCAGATTGGAGAATTAAAGTCAACGAATCTAAGTGTGTACAAGTCACTTTTACTCTAAAAAAAGATACCTGCCCCTCTGTCTCAATTAATGGCAAAATAGTAACCCAAAAAGATTACGTCGCCTACCTTGGTGTTACCTTAGACAGAAGACTTACTTGGAAATATCATATTGATAATAAGTTAAGGCAAGCAAATCTGAAAATAAACAATCTACAATGGACCATTGGTCCAAAATCTAAATTAAGCCTAGACAACAAAATACTTTTATTTAATATGGTGATAAAACCATCCTGGATATATGGAATACAGCTTTGGGGTTCAGCATCCAAATCCAGTCTAGAAAGAATACAAAGCCTACAATCTAAGATATTAAGATCAATATGCCGGGCGCCTTGGTACGTGAAAAATTCCGCTATACACAGGGATCTAAAGATTAACACAGTTGTTGAAGAAGTAAAAAATATACAAACCAACTACGCCACAAGACTAGGAAATCATCCAAACATACTGGCTAAAAGCCTGTTAGAACAGAGATACCCCAGGCGGTTAAAGAGAAAGGATATCCAGCTAAATTGTGACCAAGGCTAGAGCCACTAAAATTAAAACCTCGTATAGCCTAATCTATTAGGCCGAAAAACCTCTAAATTACAAAATGCAGCTTACTGAAATTCCTTCCATTCAGAAAGCTACAACAGCATTTACTAATACACATGTATAACATATGTATGACTGTGTTCCGGACGAGCCTATCCCATTAGGCCGTAAAAATTCCTGAGTTCATACACGCAGCTTATTGGAATTCCTTCCATTCCGAAAGCTGCAACAGCACTTACTAATGCAACACATGATTGTGTCATCGATAAGCCTGTCCTGTCAAGCCGTAGGAACTTTTAATACTATACAATCAGCTGCTTGGAATTCCATTCCATTCCATTCCGACGGCATAAATACATATATAATGAAAATGAATAACATAATGAACGAATCTATCCCTGCAGAAAACGGAACTAGTCCATACATGCATGTACAAACCAGCCGCTTGTGGCAATCAACTAGCCCAAAACCTGCCACATTTCATATAAAAATATTGGTCCAATTAACATTGCAATGTCCTAGCACAGGACCACATGGTACATCGCTCGATCGCATCAAACTTGTTTAAAAACTAACTTGCCGTAGCTGTTTTGCAAACCACCTACAAGAGGTTACTTTTTAAACTAGCTACGGCAAGTTACTTTTTAAGCTACTCTAAAGAGTTAGTCCATAAACCAGATACGGAAAACTGCTTTTAAAACTACCCCGAAGGATTACTTTATAGTAGAGCTGCAAAACCATCGATAGTCGGACCACTCGATAGTTTCGATAGTCGAAAAAAAAAACTATCGATACTATCGATAGTTTTTATGAATATTTCACTAAAATAAAAAGAGGGATGGTTTTGTTTACAGTTTTCTTTCCAAAAAGTCTTTAATTTTTTACGCAAAACGATAATTAAATAAAAGATCAAATAAGAATTAGATACTTCACTTACACTGAGAGAAAAACAACCAAAAGTTGGTTAATAGTACTAATTTCACACTTGAAATGGAATCAATGTGAATTTTGTTTAATATTACCATTACCATTGTTGATATATTAGACAGTGTTCTTGGTTATATTAACCATGATGTTTGTTGATATAACAAAATGTTCGTTCAAATCTTCAACCAATTTCTTGTTACTATTAAACAATTTGTTGGTTATATTTTTATGCCAGTAGCAGCACTGCTATGTATGATCTATAAGAGAGTGTTAATATGTTAACTGAATAACAAAGAAAATTCCAAATACTCACTCTCTCGCTCTCTGCAATTCGGGTCCAGCCATTCAACTTCGTCAAGCACAAACGGTGTTGAAGGCGATGGTAACAACAGAGCCGAAGCCATAAAGCTTCGTAAATATTTTTACTTTTTTATACTCAGCTGTACTAGTACACAGAGTATTATAGTTTTAATCACATAACGGTGGATTGTAACAGAATGAAATAATCGAGATAGATATAGACTTATATATATCAAAATGATCAGGGTGAAAAGAGAAATCGATTGAGCCATGTCCGTCCGTCTGTCCGTCTGTCCATCTGTCCGTCCGTCCGTCTGCAAACACTCTAACTCGCGCAAAAATTGAGATATTTTGATGAAATTTGAAATGCAAGTTGGTATCGACACTGGGACGGTTGGTACTGAAAATGGGCGAAATCGGACCATGACCACGCCCCCTTTTCCTATATAGAAAAAATCGGAAATTTGGTATCTCAGCCACTAATATAGCTAGAGTGATGAAATTTTACCCACGTGTTGAGCTCAGGCACCTAAGAAGAAATTTGATTGAAGTTTGGAAAATGGGCGGTGCCACGCCCACTTATTAAGGAGCAAACATTGAAAGCTTTATGAGTCATAACTCAGAAACTGTTGAAGATATATCGATGAAATTTGGTACGCGTGATATACTTACTTAGGCAAATGTTTGGACGAAAAATTGTCAAAATCGGTTGACGACCACGCCCACTTTTATATATGGGTATTATAAAGTGACCTAATAAAAACATTTTAAGCGATATCTTTGTCAAATGTAAAGATGATTCATTGAAATTTTGTGGTATGATTTCTACAATAGACCGGAAACAACAAATAGAAAAATTTTGGAAAATGGGCGTGGCACCGCCTCTTTTTACACAAAGGGATATACGAGATTTCTTAGCCTATAACTCGACAAATAATTGAGATATTATGACGAAACTTGGTTTATACACTTTTATAACTTGTGTTAATAGCCACGCAAAAATTTATTGAAATCGGTTTATGTAACTAGAAGTCATAAAGGAATGAAATTTTGCACAAGGAATAATATTAATATGCTTAGTTGGATGACTGATAAAAATTTTGAAAATGGGCGCGGCTACGCCCACTTTATGCACCACTTGCTTTATATAAAGTACCTACACCGTGTTTCCATCAAACGCAAACAAACAATGAAAGCATACAGCTGAGTATCTAATGTTCGATTCCACTCGAACTTAGGCTTCCTTACTTGTTTTAGATATGAATTAACCAATATTTTCCAACTTTCTGTTTGATATTGATTGTTACCAAACTACAATGAAAATGTACATATTACATTTTTTCTTTTTGACATGAATAAATCAACCAATAAAACATTAACCAAGAAGTTGGTTGAAAAAACCATTGTACTTTTTTCTCTGTGTAAGTATATAACATTTTCTGGTTAAATTAAACCTTAAAAAGAGGGATGGTTTTGTTTACATTTTCCTTTTCAAAGTCTTTAATTTTTTTTTTAACGCATAACATTAATTAATTAACAAAAGAACAACAAATAGGAATTAAATACTTCACTTATATATATAGCATTTTTTGGTTAAATTAAACCTTTTTCAATTTAAAATTTGCACTTGATTTGGAAAAGGTTTCATTTGACTTGAAAACGCTATAGTAATAAAACTAAAAGTAGAACATTTGTTGTTTAGCATCTTTGGCGCTGACTAATACATAAGGCACATTGTTTATACATTTCATTAATGTAAAGTACCGATAATCAAAAGGTACACTGTTTAAACATTTAATTAATGTAGAATACACTATGCTTTAAATAAATCAAAAAAATAGGTAAAAAAACTTTTTAAGTTAAACAGTTTTATGTTATACATACATTGCAATGCTTAAGATAAATGTACTAAAAACCCAAAAATAATAAAATAGATACAGTCGTGGGAATTATAAACATTTGCATAGACTAGACTAAAATAAAATCGTGGGGCACGTTAATTGTCTACAAATTATCGACTTAATGTGCGATAGAAGAATCGTTTAATTCGTCGTTAGGCAGTTGGCCCGCAGACGGTGAGGAAATTACATACCATTTTCTTGCTCATGGAAATTCCAATAGTTATACACTCCATGTTAATAAAAGAGATGTTTCAACTAGTTTATCGTTGGACATTCACACGAGGAATCGTTTCACTGCTCGTAGTTTGTCTTTAATCGACAAAACATGTGATAAAAATACTACTCGCTCACCACTATGAAACCCTAAAACTCGCTTATAATCGAGCTTGCTGGCTTTTTTCCACATTCTAGCCCTACTTATCACACGTCCATCGTTGTCGGTTGAACAACTGCCTAATTATACTCGTAGTGTAACATTACAAAACAAACATTTTAATCAACGATTGTAGACAATTGACGTGCCCCACGGTTTTATTTTAGTCTAGTCTATGCAAATGTTTATAATTCCCACGACTGTATCTATTTTATTATTTTTTGGTTTTCAGTACATTTATCTTAAGCATTGCAATGTATGTATAACATAAAACTGTTTAACTTAAAAAGTTTTTTTACCTATTTTTATTTTCTAGTTTTTATTTTTTATTTCGCATTCTGTTTAATTCATTTAGTGCTTCATTATTGCAAGGTTTCTTGCCCGTTAGTTTATTGCAGTCCAACGCCTCTATACGTAGTCCCTGCAAATAGGATTTTCAGTTTTAATTACCCCGATCTCAGCTCCACCTAGCGGAATTTTTTTTGAAGAAAATATTTCTTTTCAAGGTAGTAATACATGTTCCGAATTTCAGCCAAATCGGACCATAAATGCGATTTTTCTAAATATAGCGACCCACGCGCCACCTATCGGAAGTTTTTTTTAGGAAAATATTTCCTTTCAAGGTAGTAATACATGTTCCGAATTTCAGCCAAATCGGACCATAAATGCGATTTTTGTAAATATAGCGACCCACGCGCCACCTAGCGGAATTTTTTTTTTACGAAAATATTTCTTTTCAAGGTAGTAATACATGTTCCGAATTTCAGCCAAATCGGACCATAAATGCGATTTTTGTAAATATAGCGACCCACGCGCCACCTAGCGGATTTTTTTTAAAGAAAATATTTCTTTTCAAGGAAGTAATACATGTTCCGAATTTCAGCCAAATCGGACCATAAATGCGATTTTTGTAAATATAGCGACCCACGCGCCACCTATCGGAATTTTTTTTTCATAATATTGCATTGTCATCGGGGTTATACATGCGTACAAAATTTCAGATTAATCGGTTGACAGGAAGAGGGTGAAATTTGAATTACTAAATTTGACCCAACAATAAAACAAACGGGGTGAGCTAAATAAAACCGTTTAAAAACAAAAAAATACGAAGAATTTCAGTTATGTGGGAGGATAGGTATGGGCCTACTGAGCACAGAACAATTTCTTTTTTTTTAACTTTTTTGTATGGTTACGTTTTTGAGATAACGGTAATTTTGTGTTTTTTGTTATCACGTTATTCAAAAATTATATTCGCTGGAGTTACGCTTCTAACAATATACAACTTGTAGTAATTGAACCACACCTCGCTAAATGACATCTGGTCATTGTCAAAATTTTTAATTTTTTGCGATTTTTGAAAAAGTTTTGATTTTCAAGTTAAGTTTTTTATAAAAACTTGTAAAAATCAGAAAAGTTTTATTTTTTAAAAATTAGCCCGTTTAATTGTTAACGTAATATCAAGGATATCTGATAAAAACATTATTTTTAGCGATTTCTTTCATGTGAAACAAAAAGGATATTTTATGGACGAAAAACTCGGTTAGATGACTTATCCGTGTATAGATAAAAGATAAAATTTGTTTGTGACTTCACCCTCTCATAGGGTTAGCGTTAATCAGAGGTTGAGTAAACGGCCCTTAAGCTAAAGATATAGATACTTATGTATTGTGGAACGATTTTTTCACAAGGGATGACGGAAAACCAAGCAAAACAAGTAAGGAAGCCTAAGTCCGAGTGGAATCGAACATTAGATACTCAGCTGTATGCTTTCATTGTTTGTTTGAGTTTGATGGAAACACTGCGTATTTTATATAAAGCGAGTGCTGCATAAAGTGGGCGTAGCCACGCCCATTTTCAACAGTTTTATCAATCATCCAACTAAGCATATGAATATTATTCTTTGTGCAACATTTCATTCCTTTATGACTTCTAGTTACAAAGATGTCACGTTACAAATTCCTAAAGGGTGTTCCAGAAATATCTCTGTTAAAAAGTAGGCGTGGTCATAAACCGATTTGAATAAATGTTTGCGTGTCTATTAACACAAGTTATAAAAGTGTATAAACCAAGTTCCGTCATAATATCTCAATTATTTGACGAGTTATAGGCTAAGAAATCTCGTATATTTCTTTGTCTAAAAAGAGGCGGGGCCACGCCCATTTTCCAAAATTTTTATATTTTTTGTTTCCGGTCTATTGCGGAACTCATGCCACAAAATTTCAATGAATTATCTTTATATTTGACAAAGATATCGCTTAAAATGTTCTTATTAGGCCCCTTAATAGTTCCCATATATAAAAGTGGGCGTGGTCGTCAACCGATTTCGTTAAAATTTTGAACATGTATTACCACAAGTAATGAAAGTGTATACACCAAGTTTCGTCATTATATATCAATTATTTGTCGAGTTATGGGCTCAGAAATCTCGTATATTCCTGCTTCTAAAAAGAGGCGTTGCCACGCCCATTTTCCAAAATTTTTGTGTTTTTAGTTTTAGGTCCGCAGTTGGACTCCTGCCATAAAATTTCAATGATAGATCTTTATATTTGACAGAGATATTGCTTAAAATATTTTTATTGGGTCACTTCATAATACCCATATATAAAAGTGGGCGTGGTCGTCAGCCGATTTTGGCAATTTTTAGTCCAAACATTTGCCTAAGTAAGTATATCACGCATACCCAATTTCATCGATATACCTTCAACGGTTTCTGAGTTATGACTCATAAAACTTTCAATGTTTGCCCCTTAATAAGTGGGCGTGGCACCGCCCATTTTCCAAAATTTTTATGTTTTCAGTTTTATGTCCATAGTCGAACTCTAGCGACAAAATTTCAGTGATATATCTTTATATTTGACAGAGATATCGCTTAAAATGTTTTTATTAGGTCATTTTATAATACACATATATAAAAGTGGGCGTGGCCGTCAACCGATTTTAACTATTTTCCGTCCAAATGTTTGCCTAAGTAAGTAAATCGCGCATACCAAATTTCATCGATATATCTTCAATGGTTTCTGAGTTATGACATATAAAACTTTCAATGTTTGACCCTTAATAAGTGGGCGTGGCACCGCCCATTTTCCAAAATTTTTGTGTTTTTAGTTTTATGTCCGCAGTTGGACTCCTGCCATAAAATTTCAATGATAGATCTTTATATTTGACAGAGATATTGCTTAAAATATTTTTATTAGGTCACTTTATAATACCCATATATAAAAGTGGGTGCATCCACTTCCGAAAAGAGTGCTGATGATCGAAAATGGTTTTTCGTGAAGTAGCTATACACTCAACCTTCGCTGTAAATAGTTGTTGAATTTTTTTCCACTTATCCCAACGATATATCTTTATATTTGACAGGAATATCGCGTAAAATGTTTTTATTAGGTCACTTTATAAGACCCATATATAAAAGTGGGCGTGGTCGTCAGCCGATTTTGGCAATTTTTAGTCCAAACATTTGCCTAAGTAAGTATATCACGCATACCAAATTTCATCGATATACCTTCAACGGTTTCTGAGTTATACTCATAATACACTCATAAAACTTTCAATGTTTGCCCCTTAATAAGTGGGCGTGGCACCGCCCATTTTCCAAACTTTCATCAAATTTCTTCCTAGGGGCCTGAGCTCAACACGTGGGTAAAATTTCATCGCTCCAGCTATATTAGTGACTGAGATACCAAATTTCCGATTTTATCTATATAGGAAAAGTGGGCGTGGCCATGGTCCGATTTCGCCCATTTTCAATACCAACCGTCCCAGTCTCGATACAAACTCGCATTTCAAATTTCATCAAAATATCTCAATTTTTACGCGAGTTATCGTGCTTCCGGCGGACGTACGGACGGACGGACATGGCTCAATCGATTTCTCTTTTCACCCTGATAATTTTGATATATATAAGTCTATATCTATCTCGATTATTTCATTATGTTACAATCCACCGTTATGAAATCAAAACTATTATACTCTGTGTACTAGTACAGCTGAGTATAAAAAAGGAATAATGAAAATTATTTAACTATTGCTTGTCATTTTATATCAGAAGATTTCAAATTGCGAGTAGACACAAAAGCTGCTGTCAGATACAAATCATTCCGCAGCTAATATATTGGAAACCTTGCACCATGTTCCATGAGAGTTACCGTGTTTTGCACCTTCATTGAATTTAGCTTTGCGAGCAAATTGTTTCTTATTTTAAAGGCAGTACTATTGAATATGAGAAGTTTAAGACCGCGCAAGAAGTCTATAGTGTTTTGCAAAAAAAAAATTTTTGTAAAACGACGCCCTATACACGGATGAGTCCTATAACCGAGTTTTTAGTCCATAATTTTTACAAGTTTTTATAAAAAACTTAATTTGAAAATCAATACTTTCAAAAATCGGAAAAAATTAAAAATTTTGACATTGACCAGCTGTCATTTAGCGAGGCGTGGTTCAATTACTACAAGTTGTATATCGTTAGAAGCGTGGATTTTAGTCGCCTCTTACGACAGACATTCCTTACCACGGGTATATTCTAAGCCCCCTAACCCGCTGGGGTATTAATTTGACCAATTTGATATCGAAATCCAACTCCTCCCTAACATTCAGTATTCTTCTCTTGGGACAAAACTACAAGAATGAATAGGGATAACCATCGATAGTGGAAAAAAACTATCGATACTATCGATAGTGCCATCGATAGTTTTGCAGCTCTACTTTATAGAGCACCTATGCCAAATTACTTTCGAAAGTAGTTACGGGAGAATAAAGCCGGAATTACAAGAAACACATTTTTGCTCATGCACACAGCAGAAAGACATACAATTTACATATCTAAATATATAATTTTTTCTTTATTCATATTTTTTTGTTCATTTTTTCTTAAATAGGTACTTATTTCTCATTTCTTATTGTGTAGTAGATACATATCGCCCGTTTTATGCAATAGGGATTTAACTCGAAATTTTCGATTTCTGAGATTTTGCCATATATTTCAATAACTGGTTAGTGCCTTTGAGTCTAGTCTTATAAAATACTCAAAAAGATAAAAATGGCGGAAATAGAAGTGATTTTGTAGTTAGCCGTAGAAGGAAACTATTTGAAATTATAAAACTTTTCCCAAAAAAATTTTGAGTTAAATCCCTATTGCATAAAACGTGCGATATGTAAATTGTAATTAATAAATTCTATTTCATAACTTTTTGGTTGCTTGTTTTTCCGACAGGGTAGGAATATGATGTATTGTGGAACGATTTTCCGTCATCCCTTGTCAAGTTTGGTTTGGAGACAAACCGGTTTCGGCTAATATGCGCCATCTTCAGTGTCTTCTTTCGTTCTGAGTTATTTTGTGTAAGTTCGATAGTATTTATAGTAACTAACTTCCGTCGTTTTGTTCAGGTACTTCGTGTTCATGTGCTGTGTTCATGCATTCGTGCGTTCGGGTGACGTGTGTGTGTGTGAGCCTGTGTTGTGTGTTTAGGTATGCAAATCTATTTTTAACACGCTTTTATTAGTTTCACCTGTATGTATGTATGTATGTATGTATGTATGTATGTGTGTATGTATGTATGTATGTATGTATGTATGTATGTATGTATGTATGTAACTTCATCCCATCCTAAAAGTTGTAAACATTTAACTAAATTAACTAAATTATTATATCTTTCAAACATTCACTTTTTTGTGTTCTCTTTATTATTTCTATTCTCCTCCGGATTCGAAACATGACATCAACAGCCCAACGGCATCATATAGTAGGACATTCAACATTATATTTTGTGCTTCATTGCGGCTTTTATGTTACCTTTCTTCAAAATAGCCTCAATGAATTTCAATTCACTCCCGTATACAGGCCAATAAATAACAAGCTTGCAGGGTACGGAAAAACTCACTCACGAACGCTCAAAAATACATTCTACTCAAATCACAAACAAATGTTCAAAGAAAAACGTATAACCACTCAAATAGCGAGCGAACTAACGCACAACAGCCAGCGATCGCTCATAGCGATGGCGATAAACTCAATGCATAAATTCACTCAAAACAAGTAAGGAAGCCTAAGTTCGAGTGGAATCGAACATTAGATACTCAGCTGTATGTTTTCATTGTTTGTTTGCGTTTTATGGATTTTATATAAAGCGGGTGCTGCATAAAGTGGGCGTAGCCACGCCCATTTTCAAAATTTTTATCAGTCATCCAACTAAGCATATGAATATTATTCTTTATGCAAAATTTCATTCCTTTATGACTTCCAGTTACAAATATGTCACGTTACAAATTTCCAAAGCGTGTTCCAGAAATATCTTTGTTAAAAAGTAGGCGTGGTCATAAACCGATTTCAATAAATTTTTGCGTGTTATACAAGTTGTTGCGTGTTACAAGTTATAAAAGTGTATAAACCAAGTTTCGTCATAATATCTCAATTATTTGTCGAGTTAAAGGCTAAGAAATCTCGTATATCCCTTTGTCCAAAAGGAGGCGGTGCCACGCCCATTTTCCAAAATTTTTCTATTTTTTGTTTCCGGTCTATTGTAGAAATCATACCACAAAATTTCAATAAATTATCTTTACATTTGACAAAGATATCGCTTAAAATGTTTTTATTAGGCCACTTTATGATACCCATATATAAAAGTGGGCGTGGTCGTCAACCGATTTCGCTAAAATTTTCAACATGTATTACCAGAAGTAATAAAAGTGTATACACCAAATTTCGTCTAATATATCGATTATTTGTCGAGTTATGGGCTCCGAAATCTCGTATATTCCTGCTTCTAAAAGGAGGCGGTGCCACGCCCATTTTCCAAAATTTTATATTTTTTGTTTTATGTCCATAGTTGGACACCTTCCATAAAATTTCAGTGATATTCTTTATATTTGACAGAGATATCGCTTCAAATGTTTTTATTAGGCCACTTTATAATACACATATATAAAAGTGGGCGTGGTCGTCAACCGATTTAGGAAATTTTTTGTCGAAACATTTGCCTAAGTAAGTATATCACGCGTACCGAATTTCATCGATATATCTTCAATGGTTTCTGAGTTATGACATATAAAACTTTCAAGGTTTGACCCTTAATAAGTGGGCGTGGCACCGCCCATTTTCCAAAATTTCATAAAATTTCTTCCTAGGGGCCTGAGCTCAACACGTGGGTAAAATTTCATCGCTCTAGCTATATTAGTGACTGAGATACCAAATTTCCAATTTTTTCTATATAGGAAAAGTGGGCGTGGTCATGGTCCGATTTCGCCCATTTTCAATACCAACCGTCCCAGTCTCGATAGCAACTTGCATTTCAAATTTCATCGAAATATCTCAATTTTTGCACGAGTTAGAGTGTTTACAGACGGCTGGACAGACGGACGGACGGACGGACAGACGGACGGACGGACGGACGGACATGGCTCAATCGATTTCTCTTTTCACCCTGATCATTTTGATATATATAAGTCTATATCTATCTCGATTATTTCATTCTGTTACAATCCACCGTTATGTGATTAAAACTATAATACTCTGTGTACTAGTACAGCTGAGTATAAAAAAAATGAAGCTTGTAGCTTTCTGTTTTGGGTTTGTTGTATTTGCAATGAAATCAGCCGCATGTACAATGTACATACATACATACGTATGCAGAGCAAGAACTGGTTTTGTGTTTTGTGTAACAACATTCTGTTTTGTCATTGTTGTGTTTGCAATAAAAACAATCGCATGTACATACATATGTATGCAAAGCAAGAACTGGTTTTGTTTGTAATTCATTTAATAGTAAGTTCTGAATTAACGAAAAGGAACCCTAATTACATTTTTATACAATGTTTTGTAAACGTGAGGTGAAAAAAATTTCTCTAAAAAAAAAAAAATAAAAAATAAAAATAAAACAAGTAAGGAAGCCTAAGTTCGAGTGGAATCGAACATTAGATACTCAGCTGTATGTTTTCATAGTTTGTTTGCGTTTGATGGAAACACGGTGTACTTTATATAAAGCGAGTGCTGCATAAAGTGGGCGTAGCCACGCCCATTTTCAACATTTTTATCAGTCATCCAACTAAGCATATGAATATTATTCTTTGTGCAAAATTTCATTCCTTTTTGACTTCTAGTTATAAAGATGTCACGTTACAAATTCCCAAAGAGTGTTCCAGATATATCTTTCTTAAAAAGTAGGCGTGGTCATAAACCGATTTCAATAAATTTTTGCGTGGCTATTAACACATGTTATTAAAGTGTATAAACCAAGTTTCGTCATAATATCTCAATTATTTGTCGAGTTATAGGCTAAGAAATCACGTATATCCCTTTGTGTAAAAAGAGGCGGTGCCACGCCCATTTTCCAAAATTTTTCTATTTGTTGTTTCTGGTCTATTGTAGAAATCAAACCACAAAATTTCAATGAATTATCTTTACATTTGGCAAAGATATCGCTTAAAATGTTTTTAAACGGTTTTATTTAGCTCACCCCGTTTGTTTTATTGTTGGGTCAAATTTGGTAATTCAAATTTCACCCTCTTCCTGTCAACCGATTAATCTGAAATTTTGTACGCATGTATAACCCCGATGACAATGCAATATTATGAAAAAAAAATTCCGATAGGTGGCGCGTGGGTCGCTATATTTACAAAAATCGCATTTATGGTCCGATTTGGCTGAAATTCGGAACATGTATTACTACCTTGAAAAGAAATATTTTCTTTAAAAAAAAATTCCGCTAGGTGGCGCGTGGGTCGCTATATTTACAAAAATCGCATTTATGGTCCGATTTGGCTGAAATTCGGAACATGTATTACTACCTTGAAAAGAAATATTTTCGTAAAAAAAAAATTCCGCTAGGTGGCGCGTGGGTCGCTATATTTACAAAAATCGCATTTATGGTCCGATTTGGCTGAAATTCGGAACATGTATTACTACCTTGAAAGGAAATATTTTCCTAAAAAAAACTTCCGATAGGTGGCGCGTGGGTCGCTATATTTAGAAAAATCGCATTTATGGTCCGATTTGGCTGAAATTCGGAACATGTATTACTACCTTGAAAAGAAATATTTTCTTCAAAAAAAATTCCGCTAGGTGGAGCTGAGATCGGGGTAATTAAAACTGAAAATCCTATTTGCAGGGACTACGTATAGAGGCGTTGGACTGCAATAAACTAACGGGCAAGAAACCTTGCAATAATGAAGCACTAAATGAATTAAACAGAATGCGAAATAAAAACTAAAAACTAGAAAATAAAAATAGGTAAAAAATCTTTTTAAGTTAAACAGTTTTATGTTATACATACATTGCAATGCTTAAGATAAATGTACTAAAAACCAAAAAATAATAAAATAGATACAGTCGTGGGAATTATAAACATTTGCATAGACTAGACTAAAATAAAACCGTGGGGCACGTCAATTGTCTACAATCGTTGATTAAAATGTTTGTTTTGTAATGTTACACTATAATTAGGCAGTTGTTCAACCGACAACGATGGACGTGTGATAAGTAGGGCTAGAATGTGGAAAAAAGCGAGCAAGCTCGATTATAAGCGAGTTTTAGGGTTTCATAGTGGTGAGCGAGTAGTACTTTTATCACATGTTTTGTCGATTAAAGACAAACTACGAGCAGTGAAACGATTCCTCGTGTGAATGTCCAACGATAAACTAGTTGAAACATCTCTTTTATTAACATGGAGTGTATAACTATTGGAATTTCCATGAGCAAGAAAATAGTATGTAATTTCCTCACCGTCTGCGGGCCAACTGCCTAACGACGAATTAAACGATTCTTCTATCGCACATTAAGTCGATAATTTGTAGACAATTAACGTGCCCCACGATTTTATTTTAGTCTAGTCTATGCAAATGTTTATAATTCCCACGACTGTATCTATTTTATTATTTTTTGGTTTTTAGTACATTTATCTTAAGCATTGCAATGTATGTATAACATAAAACTGTTTAACTTAAAAAGTTTTTTTACCTATTTTTATTATTAGGTCACTTTATAATACCCATATATAAAAGTGGGCGTGGTCGTCAACCGATTTCGCTAAAATTTTCAACATGTATTACCACAAGTAATAAAAGTGTACACTGCAAGTTTCGTCATTATATTTAAATTATTTGTCGAGTTATGGGCTCAGAAATCTCGCATATTCCTGCTTCTAAAAAGAGGCGGTGCCACGCCCATTTTCCAAATTTTTGTGCTTTTCGTTTTATGTCCGCAGTTGGACTCCTGCTATAAAATTTCAATGATATATCTTTATATTTGACAGAGATATCGCTTAAAATGTTTTTATTAGGTCACTTTATAAGAGCCATATATAAAAGTGGGCGTGGCCCTCAACCGATTTCGGAAATTTTTCGTCCAAATATTTGACTAAGTAAGTATATCACGCGTACCAAATTTCATCGATATGTCTTCAACGGTTTCTGAGTTATGACATATAAAACTTGCAAGGTTTGACCCTTAATAAGTGGGCGTGGCACCGCCCATTTTCCAAAATGTCATCAAATTTCTTCCTAGGGGCCTGAGCTCAACACGTGGATAAAATTTCATCGCTCCAGCTGTATTAGTGACTGAGATACCAAATTTCCGATTTTTTCTATATAGGAAAAGTGGACGTGGTCATGGTCCGTTTTCGCCCATTTTCAATACCAACCGTCCCAGTCTCGATACCAACCTGCATTTCAAATTTCATCAAAATATCTCAATTTTTGCGCGAGTTGGAGTGTTTACAGACGGACGGACAGACGGACGGACGGACAGACGGACGGACGGACGGACGGACATGGCTCAATCGATTTCTCTTTTCACCCTGATCATTTTGATATATATAAGTCTATATCTATATCGATTATTTCACTCTGTTACAATCCACCGTTATGTGATTAAAACTATAATACTCTGTGTACTTGTACAGCTGAGTATAAAAAAAAAATAAAAATGCGCCACTCGGGACTCGAACCTGAGCTCCTTGGTCCGTAGGCAGCATACCTCACCATTACGCTACAAACGTATTCGGAGCTTTATTGTCTAAATTCGAATTTATTCAATCAGGTTTCTTTTTTTTTTGTTCTTTTCAAATGCTTCACCTCAACTTCTCTTCACTTTCTGATTGTGAAATATAACAAAACGTTTGGGAAATTTTGTATTTCCAAACTAGTTTGGAAAACCTTGAATAAAAGGGTTTGGAAAATATTGCATAATAAGCTAGTTTACTTCACTGCATATTGGGACTTTTGGTAGAAGTTATAAATACATACATATGTATGTAGATCTATTTCGGAGAACACCACATCCCATCAGACTTCTTTTTACTTTTATTCTTGCGTCCGCATAAAACGTCCTTTAATGAAAAATTTCACTAAAAATTCAAAAATAAATAATAGCTTAAAAAACTAAAAAACACGCTTTAATCTTAAAAATCGTACTAAAAATTGAGAAATAATTTAATTAGAAACAAAATGATGAACGAAAATATAAGTATTTAAGGAAAAGCGTGGGGCTGCTCAATAATATTTGAACATGAAAATATTCGATTCGTACAACTAGTACAAAAATATACCTAGTTGCGAAATTAAAGAGTACGATATATGAAATCTCAAAAAAGTCAAAATAAAATTATTAGTAAAAAAACACCGATTTTAAATATTTTTTGACATACTGAGCACCCCACGCTTTTCCTTAAATACTTATATTTTCGTTCATCATTTTGTTTCTAATTAAATTATTTCTCAATTTTTAGTACGATTTTTAAGATTAAAGCGTGTTTTTTAGTTTTTTAAGCTATTATTTATTTTATACTCAGCTGTACTAGTACACAGAGTATTATAGTTTTAATCACATAACGGTGGATTGTAACACCATAAAATAATCGAGATAGATATTGACTTATATATATCAAATTGATCAGGGTGAAAAAAGAAATCGATTGAGCCATGTCCGTCCGTCTGTCCGTCTGTCCGTCTGTACGCACGATAACTCGCGCAAAAATTGAAATATTTTGATGAAATTTGGAATGCAAGTTGGTATCAAGACTGGAACGGATGGTATTGAAAATGGGCGAAATCGGAAAATGACCACGCCCACTTCCCCTATATAGTAAAAATCGGAAATTTGGTATCTCAGCCACTAATATAGCTAGAGTGATGAAATTTTACCCACGTGTTGAGCTCAGGCACCTAAGAAGAAATTTGATGGAATTTTGGAAAATGGGCGGTGCCACGCCCACTTATTAAGGGCCAAACATTGAAAGTTTTATATGTCATAACTCAGAAACCGTTGAAGATATATCGATAAAATTTGGTAGGCGTGATATACTTACTTAGGCAAATGTTTGGACGAAAAATTGCCAAAATCGGTTAACGACCACGCCCACTTTTATATATGGGTATTATAAAGTGGCCTAATAAAAACATTTTAAGCGATATCTCTGTCAAATATAAAGGTATATCATTGAAATTTTATGGCAGAAGTCCAACTGCGGATATAAAACGAAAAGCACAAAAATTTGGAAAATGGGCGTGGCACCGCCTCTTTTTAGAAGCAGGAATATACGAGATTTCTGAGCCCATAACTCGACAAATAATTTAAATATAATGACGAAACTTGCAGTGTACACTTTTATTAGTTGTGGTAATACATGTTCAAAATTTTAGCGAAATCGGTTGACGACCACGCCTACTTTTATATATGGGAACTATAAAGGGGCCTAATAAAAATATTTTAAGCGATATCTTTGTCAAATATAGAGATAATTCATAGAAATTTTGTGGCTTGAGTTCCACAATAGACCGGAAACAAAAAATATAAAAATTTTGGAAGATGGGCGTGGCACCGCCTCTTTTTAGACAAAGGAATATACGAGATTTCTTGGCCTATAACTCGACAAATAATTGAGATATTATAACGAAACTTGGTTTATATACTTTTATAACTTGTGTTAATAGACACACAAAAATTTATTCAAATCGGTTTATGACCACGCCTACTTTTTAACAAAGATATTTCTGGAACACCCTTTGGGAATTTGTAACGTGACATCTTTGTAATTAGAAGTCATAAAGGAATGAAATTTTGCACAAGAATAATATTCATATGCTTAGTTGGATGACTGATAAAAATATTGAGAATGGGCTACGCCCACTTTATGCAGCACTCGCTTTATATATAAAAATAGGTAAAAAAACTTTTTAAGTTAAACGGTTTTATGTTATACATACATTGCAATGTTTAAGATAAATGTACTAAAAACCAAAAAATAATAAAATAGATACAGTCGTGGGAATTATAAACATTTGCATAGACTAGACTAAAATAAAACCGTGGGGCACGTCAATTGTCTACAATCGTTGATTAAAATGTTTGTTTTGTAATGTTACACTATAATTAGGCAGTTGTTCAACCGACAACGATGGACGTGTGATAAGTAGGGCTAGAATGTGGAAAAAAGCTAGCAAGCTCGATTATAAGCGAGATTTAGGGTTTCATAGTGGTGAGCGAGTAGTACTTTTATCATATGTTTTGTCGATTAAAGACAAACTACGAGCAGTGAAACGATTCCTCGTGTGAATGTCCAACGATAAACTAGTTGCAACATCTCTTTTATTAACATGGAGTGTATAACTATTGGAATTTCCATGAGCAAGAAAATAGTAAGTATTTTCCTCACCGTCTGCGGGCCAACTGCCTAACGACGAATTAAACGATTCTTCTATCGCACATTAAGTCGATAATTTGTAGACAATTGACGTGCCCCCCGGTTTTATTTTAGTCTAGTCTATGCAAATGTTTATAATTCCCACGACTGTATCTATTTTATTATTTTTTGGTTTTTAGTACATTTATCTTAAACATTGCAATGTATGTATAACATAAAACCGTTTAACTTAAAAAGTTTTTTTACCTATTTTTATTTTCTAGTTTTTAGTTTTTATTTCGCATTCTGTTTAATTCATTTAGTGCTTCATTATTGCAAGGTTTCTTGCCCGTTAGTTTATTGCAGTCCAACGCCTCTATAGCGACCCACGCGCCACCTATCGGAAGTTTTTTTTAGGAAAATATTTCCTTTCAAGGTAGTAATACATGTTCCGAATTTCAGCCAAATCGGACCATAAATGCGATTTTTGTAAATATAGCGACCCACGCGCCACCTAGCGGAATTTTTTTTTTAAGAAAATATTTCTTTTCAAGGTAGTAATACATGTTCCGAATTTCAGCCAAATCGGACCATAAATGCGATTTTTGTAAATATAGCGACCCACGCGCCACCTAGCGGAATTTTTTTTAAGAAAAATATTTCTTTTCAAGGTAGTAATACATGTTCCGAATTTCAGCCATATCGGACCATAAATGCGATTTTTGTAAATATAGCGACCCACGCGCCACCTAGCGGAATTTTTTTTTTAAGAAAATATTTCTTTTCAAGGTAGTAATACATGTTCCGAATTTCAGCCAAATCGGACCATAAATGCGATTTTTGTAAATATAGCGACCCACGCGCCACCTAGCGGAATTTTTTTTTTAAGAAAATATTTCTTTTCAAGGTAGTAATACATGTTCCGAATTTCAGCCAAATAGGACCATAAATGCGATTTTTGTAAATATAGCGACCCACGAGCCACCTATCGGAATTTTTTTTTCATAATATTGCATTGTCATCGGGGTTATACATGCGTGCAAAATTTCAGATTAATCGGTTGACAGGAAGAGGGTGAAATTTGAATTACTAAATTTGACCCAAGAATAAAGAATAAATAATAAAACAAACGGGGTGAGCTAAATAAAACCGTTTAAAAATACATCGTGTTTTCATCAAACGCAAACAAACAATGAAAGCATACAGCTGAGTATCTAATGTTCGATTCCACTCAAACTTAGGCTTCCTTACTTGTTTTTTTTTTTTTTTTTTTTTCAGAAGACACTGAAGATGGCGCTTATTAGCCGAATTCTATTTCACTTCAAACAAAACAAATCGAATTTCAATAGTTTTCGCTTCGTTATAAATATCGAAACTCTTTTTGAACGGCGAATTTGACTGACTGTTATGTAACCGCCTGTTTGCCAATGACATTTAGGTTCGAATGAACTGATTTTTCACCACCCTCTCTTACAAGGCCGTGCAACATGTTGAGATGCACGGTTGGGCAACATTTTGATTGGTGGTGTTGCTAAGACTATTCTTGCCACTAAAAGCTCGCGTTACAGGCTCGCAACCACCGATTGTGCCTGCACGATGGAGTGTGTGCGTAAGAAAAATCAACCGCAGCTTTTCTATTAATTGTTTCCGCCCAATGTGTGGCCACGACCCACGACCAAATGCCGGGATAGTCACTATTTACATATAACATTTAACATATATTTCTACATATCACAGATAAACATTTACTAATAATTTTTCTTATCCTAACCTATACTCACTGGGAGAAATAACCTAAAGGAAAAATATCCTAAGTATATATACGTCCATATATGTAAATAAATTATTATAAAAAAAAAATATCACAGATGGGCTAATGTAAAAGTAAGTAAAAAAAATATCACAGCTATAAGAATAATAATAAAAAAATATCACAAAAAAAAAAAGGTGTAAAAAAAATTGACTAGATAATTAAATATAAATAAATAAATAAATAAATAAATAAATAGATATATAAATAAATATATAAATAAGTAAATAAAAATAATACGTACATAAATTAATAAATAAATATAACAATAATCAGGTACCAAAAGAAATAAAAAGATATAATAATCAAATAGTCAAGTTGTAAAATAATATAAATAAATAAATAATAATCTTTTTATAAAAAAAATCGTCAAATCCAATAAATAACTACTTGCTAGAAATTAAAGTTACACGTATGTCCAACAAAAAAAACTAAACCAATCACAACAAAAAGATATAAAATAAAGAACAACTCTTATTTAGCAAAAATATCTTTAGCGTGGTATACCCCGATTTTCTTACCATTAGAATCGCCTAGTTCATACATAGAGTTGCCTATTGCCTGCAAGATTATGCACTTTACTTGTTTAGGCGCTAGTTTGGCATTAAAATTATCAATTTTTGAACTCTGAGTAAAATTTCGGCGGTATACCACTTGTCCAATTTGAAATCTAACATCTCTACTTCGCGTGTCGTAAACCTTCTTACTTCGCTCATGTGCCAACTTCAGCTCTTTCTTTATTTTATTGCGTATAAGTTGCAATCTATCATTTTGTGCCTCAACCTCGCTATCTGTATCTTTTAGTGAGCCAAGCCTTCGGTATAGCTCATATGATGCAGCATGCTGTATCATAGGCATACCGAAGGTGGCATAGTATGGTGACATGTCTATAGCAGCGTGCGTTGCACTACGAAGTGCGAATGCCGCGTCACTCACATATTTATCCCAGTTTTTCTGGTTGTCTTTTATAAATGATCTGATTATTTGTAGCACTGAACGATTGACCCTCTCAGCCGCATTTCCTTGAGGCGAGTAGAATGCTGTTTTTATGTGTGTCGTGCCATACTTTCCTAAGAAATTTTTAAAAGTTTCAGAAACGAACTGTTTTCCATTGTCTGAATGTACGTATTCGGGAACTCCGAATATGTGGAAAACTTCTCTTTCTAAGTATTTGACAACATCTGCTGAAGTAGCTTTCCTCATAGGTTTAAGGAACACGAATTTAGAGAAATGGTCAAGACAAACAAATACATAGACATTACCATCACACGTACGAGGATACGGACCCATAAAATCTATAAACAAACGTTGGAAAGGTCGTTCCGTTATGTGCTGTTTTCCCATTAATGGCTTTTTAAAAACATTTTGAGTCTTGTTTGCTGTGCAAACTTCACATTTTTTCAAATGAGCACAGACATCTGAAACCATGCCTGGCCAATAATATTTCTCGCGTATTTTTGCTAAGGTCTTATGGATGCCACCATGCCCTGCTGAAAGCGAGCTGTGAGACGACTCTACCAAACCTTGCCGCAATTCTGACGGAACCCAAAGCTTCCAGGCTTGGTCCGCTTGAAGCTCGTTCCCCCGGTCAAATTGCGTCCGTTTATATACGTAGCCGTCCGATACGCACAAGTCCGGTAGTTTACCGTCATTTTCCGTCACAGTCTTTATTAGCTCAACATACTCGTCAGAGTTGAAAAACGGAGATTGTAAACAAACATCAGTAACTCTATCACTGGGAGTTATTTCTTCCATATTCATTCTGGATAGTGCATCCGGTACAATGTTTTGTGCTCCTTTGCGGTGCTCGATGTTGAAGTTAAACCCTTGTAATTTGAGACTCCATCTTGCCAATCTACCGGCTAAATCTTTTTGATTCATGTGCCACTTAAAGCTGGCATGATCGGTGATGATTGTGAATGGCAGACCTTCAACATATGGCCTAAACCTCTTGACACTTAATACAGCCGCATAACATTCGAGCTCCGTGATGCTGTAGTTTCGTTGTGCTTTATTCAGTTTCGCTGACATGTAAGCAATAGGTCTTTCATTATTGTCATCGTCTAATTGAAATAATACCCCGCCCACTCCGTCCGTAGGTGCATCGCATTGAATATAAAAGTGCTTATTAAAATCAGGGTGCGTAAGCACTGGCGCTGATATTAAACTTTGCTTTAATTTCTCGAAAGATTTTCGTGCATCGTCTGTCATGGCAAATTTCTTTATTTTGTCTTTCGTGAGGCAGTCGTGCAGTGGAGCTGCAATGGTTGCGTAGTCTTGGATAAAACGTCGGTACCAGCCTGACATGCCCAGGAACCGTCGTAATTGTTTCGGCGTTTTCGGTTCTGGAAAGTCCCTCACAGCTGCTATCTTATTTGCATCCGTCCGAATGCAACCATCACCCACTACATATCCTAAATATCGAACCTCTTTAAAACAAAACTTGCTCTTTTCTACATTTATCGTTAGCTTAGCATCGCGTAAACACCGAGCGACCTTTTCCAACAAACATATATGTGACGAAAAATCTTCTGAACATACTAACAAATCATCTAAATACACAAACACACATTCACGTAAAGAAGCGGGTATAACCTTGTCCATTAAACGACACATACGCTGTGCTGCGTTGCACAGACCAAAAGGCATCACAGTGAATTGGTAGAGAGGTCTACCTGGCACGGTAAATGCTGTCTTTTCTCTAGATTTCATCTCTAAGGGGATTTGCCAAAACGCATCCTTTAAGTCTATGGCTGATATATATCTCGTGTTCTGCAGCCGACTAAGAATACCATCAATGTTAGGCAACGGATATGCGTCTTTGATGGTTCTTTCGTTTACTTTCCGTGCATCAAGGCATAAACGATTTTTGGTTCCCTTAATCACCAGTGAAACAGGCGAGTTCCAGCTACTGTTGGACTCTTCAATTACTCCCATACTCAACATTCTATCTAACTCGGCGTAAACTAACTTCTGTATTGCGGGCGATATAGGGTAATGCCTTTGTTTCACTGGGAGATTTTCATCTATTACCTCAATAACGTGTTGTTCTAAATCTGTTTTACCTAACCCTAAGACAGCAAAAGACGGATACTGTGCCTTCACTTTTTCTAAAGCCACGGTTTGATCGGGGGTCAAGGTATGTTGCACTGCATCAAACGAAAGGTCACCCTCGCTGGGTACGAGCTCTGCAATGGTGGCTTGGGATGGCCGGGTAGTTGCTTTCTTACTTACAACATTTAGATCAAATACCTTCCAAAAGTCGATACCTAAATACACCTCTTGTTGTAGTCCTGGCACTATTAGGAACTCTAAGTCCTTCTTTATACCGTCCCACAAGACTAATATAATAATACATATTTTATCTTCCTTCCCTTCTACAAATTTTTCTGCATTTTTCCCAAGGCAGCAAGCACCTGCGCCCGAATCTAGTAAGGCAAGGACTTCTCTTCCTCCTATATTCGTTTGTGCAAAGCACCTATTATCCTCTGATCGTAACAATTGTAGCGACTATTTTGTTATGGATTCTCTTATACATTTTTCTCCTATCTCTCATTTTTGCTATTTTCTTGAAATTTCTCAGTCTTTTCTTCTCTACTATTGCCTCACAAAAAATTCTCTTTCTTGCTTCTTCATATTTTAACTTCCTTTCGTGTAAGCTAATGTGTACTTTCTGTTTGTCGTCACTCAATTCTCTCTGACTATCTTCATTCTCTTCTCTTCTTAAAATTTTTACTGGTGGTAGCCCGGGTTTTTCTCCTGGCTGAGGACCCCGGTCATCTCCGCCAGTTTCGCGTTTTCCTGTTGCGGTCTATATACACAAAATGAGTTATCTTTTCCGCAAGAAAAACAAAGCATGTCATGAAAATTGGACTTGCAACTACCCTCTTTCTTCACTTCTGCCGGATGTCTTTTGAAGTGATCAACCGGCATCCCACACGTGAAACACAACATTAAATGAAATGGTGAGGGACAGAAAGCATTTATGGTCTGGCCGGGATTGCCTACAGGTGCAGACGGCGGTACGCTGAGATGATTTGCATTGCCTCGAAACCCAGACAGTTGGTTGCTTTGATCAGTATTTTTAAAAGCCTTTCGGGCTGGAGCATTTATAGCTTCCACTGACTGATGGTAACTTGCTTCATCTTCAACATAAGTCAGTTCGTTAATGCCTTTACTTCTAGTCTTATTTTCCCTAATAACCTTCTCTGCCCGTTTGCACTCAGCCTTTAGCTCAGCTAGTGTGTCCATTCTAGACGCAAAAGTCAAATTTGCTAAATACGGTTTCAAGTTGCCTTTAATAATCCCTACCAATTCTTTTTCCGGTATCTTCTTGCGTAACCTAAACGTGAGATTATGAACTTCACCGTAAAATTCATCAAAACTTTCTTGTGCGGCTTGCTTTCGCTCCATCATCTGCCTTATGACCTCGTAGTCGGATTCCGCACTTCTGAAGTGGGCCAGCAGTTCCGCCTTTAACTCGATATAGCCGAAATTCGGATCATCAGCATGATCCTCGAGTACCTGCCAGTACCACTTCAGTGCAGAACCCACTACGAGACAGTGAAAATCGGAAAATAATTGTTGATAGGTAATTTGGTGCTGTTCCCTCATCTTCTCTATTCTAAAGAGAAAACTTTCTACGGTCATACCCTTATCCGTGCCGTCAAATTTAATATGCCACTTTTCCAAATTTGGTCTTTTCCATTGGTGACTTTCGAGCACTACAGTGTTATCTCCTTCCCTACGAGTTTCCCTACTCCTGTTGTCTCTACCCTCCGGCGTAGATGCGTGAGCGGAACGGTGGCCAAGCGACTGAGCTGCAGACGTCTCGATTTCAGCTACACGTCCGCTGAGGTTCCCCACATTGGTTTTCATGCTCCTCACTTCGTTCGTGCACTGAGCCATTAAGTCACCTTGTTGAGCCATCATAGCCATCATACGGCTCAGTTGCTCGACTAAGGCTTCCCCATCGTCAGGAACAGAAGCAGGAACATGACCACCAGGCCGATGCTCGCCGTCCGCCGAACCAACGCTCCCCTCAGCACCCACTCCTTCGTTTTGGGACATCTGGAAAATCTCGTCTATTTTCTTGTAAACACTTAAAGTATTCAGGGATTGATTGCTTGCCTCCTGTTCGGAATGTGACACACTAGCTTCGCTCTCAATACCCCCTTCAGTTGATCCTACTCCTAAACCAACTGCTTGGTTTTCGAGCGCACGTGCAACACTGCGCGTATACGGTCTATCTCTGGCAAACAAACCCAATCGACCAATAATTCTTTCTTCCCTATCAGATTGGTCAGCCATTCACCCAGAAATGACCCAAACACGAGATTGCAGATCGGATCGAACACTGAACGAACGTCCCGAAAAGAAAACCAAAAACAAATATACAAACAACAACAAAAAAACACAAAAGTATACGGAAATTTAACAAATTTCCCTTGAAAATCTTTAACTAAAATAAAATTTCCAACCGAAGAAATTTTCAAAAATAAGCTTTAATCAAACCCAAAAACTGTATATGAAAATTCAAGATTTGATCCAAATAAAAAAATTCAAAAAAATTTCAAATAAATTAAAAATTCACCAAAGAAATTTATTTACGTAAAAATTTAACTAAGACTTACAGAAAATAAAAAAATTACAAAAACTATAAAAGGATTTAAAATTCAAAAATAAATCTCCACTCAAAGATAAAAACAAATTAAGTTTAAATAAAATTCAAAAGTATTGAAACTTAGCAATTAAAAAAATATAATCAAACAAAATTTTATTGAAATAAAAGTTGTGGTAATATTAAATAAGACGTAAATGCGCAAAATTTAAATTTAAATATAATAAAAAAAAAAACCAGTAGGAATTTAATTGCAATTAGAAATTCAATTAAAACTTCAAAATTTTTTTAAAAGTAAAAGATTTATATTAAATGGTGGAGAAATGATACAAATATATATATATATATTTCAATTTCAAAGATAACTAATAACGAATATGCAAATTAAAGGTAAAGACAAATTTCAGGAATTTCTCAAAAGTAAAATTCATAAAAAAAATCTGTTAAGAAAAAATGAAAATAAAGTAACTTAGAATCAAAAATATAAAAAAAATAAAAAAAATCTTAAATAGTAGAAAACTCAAAAAAAATTAATCTTTTGAAAATAATTTAATTTCAAAGAAAATTTTAAATGAAGTTTCTAAATGGAATAAAAAATACAAAATGAAAAATCTCCAATTCTTAAAAAAAATAAAAAATGTTATTTGCAACCAAGCAAAAAAAAAGAAACTAATATAAATATAAAACAACAAAGCAAAATACAAAAAAAAATAATAAGTGCGTATTTAATTCTATATATATCTATATTTGTAATGAAAATTTTCTTATTACCAAAGACAATAAAAAAAAAGCAATTTATTCAATTTCACCAAAAATTTAATAAGATATAAAATTGGTATATGTACATATGGATATGTATATTAAAATTCAGGTGTATAATGCACAAAAAAACTAAGTATAAATATACGTGGTATTTAGGAATGATATATGTAATTGTATATAAAAAAAATAAAATGTGATAATAAATATATATATATATATATGTATGTGGTTTCTTCGGTGTGTCGGTGGTGTTGTCCTGGCGAAGTCATTATGAGAGTTTTTTATCCAATTGTCATTCGTCCAGTCTCGTCAAAAAAAATAAAAATTTCAAATACTGCGAAGTGTGCACTGCTATGCACGTTGCTAACATTCATGCACGGTTGCAACACTTCACACCCCCCTTTTACAGACAAATGATTTTACCCCTCACCCCCTTGTAGCATTTTTGAACCTCACCAGTAGTTGTTGCTGGAATAACCCCTGGGTAGCTCAAATAATATTACAAAAAAAATAAAAATACAAAAAAAAAACTTCACCCCCATGTACTACCTCAACTCCCAGATACCACTTAACCAAGCTCGAAAGCCTAGCTAAGGAACTCTGTGGAGTGAGTCAGTACACCCCCCGTATTTTTCATGATGACACATATCGCAACTGACTGGTCAATTGAGACGCTGTCATCATGAAATCTGTCCGGATAGAATTGTCAAAGAATGAAAAATTTAGAATAGCTTAGAAGGAGAAGAAAACAAAAAAAGACAAAAAAGGTAAAGAAAACTAATTGAAGAAATAAAAATTGAAAAATTAAAAAGATAATCGGGTTATCAATAAAAATTGATAATGAGGTTTGGCATGCCGTTGGGCGCCATTGTTATGTAACCGCCTGTTTGCCAATGACATTTAGGTTCGAATGAACTGATTTTTCACCACCCTCTCTTACAAGGCCGTGCAACATGTTGAGATGCACGGTTGGGCAACATTTTGATTGGTGGTGTTGCTAAGACTATTCTTGCCACTAAAAGCTCGCGTTACATGACTCAATGCGAGTTCACAAATAGCTTAAACAGAATCAGCGTCGGAGGAATTTTCGTCCATCGCGGCGTTCTGTCAAACGATTAAAATACACGGCAGTATACGAGAATGAACAGATCGAAAGCGCTGGCGAAAATTCGTCAGAATAGACTTATTTCTAATTTGGACGCTATCGTCTGTCAAATAAATTATTTGGAAATTGATAAAAACATGTAATAAAACAAAAATATACGTTTTTTGGTATGGAAAAGATTTATTTAAAATATTTAGAGAAGAGAGGAGTCAAAGGAAGAATTAAGGAAACATCGTAATTATAAAAATATGCATATGACAATTTCGCCTTGATTCTGTTTTACTGGGCGATATTCGCAAACAAATGTCATCGCCGCACCACGCGAAAACACGTCCGGCGATTGGTTCTCTATGCTGAAGCATAAATTCGAGGTTGCTGGGGCGAACATTTTACCAAAGTAAGTATACAGATGTATGCAACAGCTGATTTCAACCAATTGGTTGTGTGTTTACCTGACGTCAAACTGCTTAAAATTCTGACTGAGGCTTTAAACAGAATCAATCGCTGGGGGATTTTTCGCCTGGCGTTCCGATGATATTTGGCTGAGAATATCGCCCAGTTAATTAGAATCAAGCCATATGCATATTTTTTAATCCCGATGCTTCCTTATTCTTAAATTGATTTCTTTTCTGTCCATATTTTTAATCATTTTTGAAACTAAAATTTTTATATTTTTGTTTTGATATATTTTTTATCAAAAATTTAAAATAATCAAACACGAATCTACATACATACATATACATAAACTGGCCCAATGATTGGCTGCATGTGGCAGGTTCGTAGCTAGTTGAATGTGGCACAAATGTACCATATACGTGAACTGGCCCAATGATTGGCTACATGTGACAAGTTCGTAGCTAGTTGACTGTGGCACAAATGTACCAAGTGGTCCAACAATTTTTGCAGGGATTATATAAAAATGAATGTGTGTGTGTGTGTGTGTGTGTTATTTATGGACTCCCAAAGTAATCAACCGATCTTTATGAAATTTTCACAGTAGATTCATATGGTATATGCGCTGGTGATAGGGTATACAGTAGAGCGTATCGCCAAAAAAAGTTTAAAATGTTCCCCTCTGGTTCGAATGTTTACTCCTTGGAGATTTCATTTAGAATTACAGAGCCACCATGCTTGCAATTTTATTCTGATACGGACTTGCAGGAACTACAAAATTCTAATGATGTTATAAAAATACCTGATTAATATTTCCAAACAGCAGTGATTGATACTAATTATACTAATTATAGGGGTAAGTGGAAAAAAATTCAACAACTATTTACAGCGAAGGTTGAGTGTATAGCTATTTCACGAAAAACCATTTTCGATCATCAGCACTCTTTTCGGAAGTGGATGCACCGGGGATTGAACCCGAGTCCATTCCAACTTCAGCCGCAATGACCCAACGGATAAACACACTCGGCCATTGAGACTCTGTGCAAGCTGTTGGATTTTCCCCACTTTTGCCTTTTTCATTTTCAACATTAACGTTAGTGTGTATATGCTTTTGCATATATTCTCCACAAACGTGCTGAATTTTTGTTGTAGGCAGTTCGCAATGAACATTGTTGTTGGTATTTATTTTATGTATATACCAAACAACGTTAACAATTTTACTTGAAAGAGTTTTTAGTGCTTAGCACGAAATTTTTATTTTTAATTCAATTTTTAATTGTTGGGGTAAGTGGAAAAAAATTCAACAACTATTTACAGCGAAGGTTGAGTGTATAGCTATTTCACGAAAAACCATTTTCGATCATCAGCACTCTTTTCGGAAGTGGATGCACCGGGGATTGAACCCGAGTCCATTCCAACTTCAGCCGCAATGACCCAACGGATAAACACACTCGGCCATTGAGACTCTGTGCAAGCTGTTGGATTTTCCCCACTTTTGCCTTTTTCATTTTCAACATTAACGTTAGTGTGTATATGCTTTTGCATATATTCTCCACAAACGTGCTGAATTTTTGTTGTAGGCAGTTCGCAATGAACATTGTTGTTGGTATTTATTTTATGTATATACCAAACAACGTTAACAATTTTACTTGAAAGAGTTTTTAGTGCTTAGCACGAAATTTTTATTTTTAATTCAATTTTTAATTGTTGGGGTAAGTGGAAAAAAATTCAACAACTATTTACAGCGAAGGTTGAGTGTATAGCTATTTCACGAAAAACCATTTTCGATCATCAGCACTCTTTTCGGAAGTGGATGCACCGGGGATTGAACCCGAGTCCATTCCAACTTCAGCCGCAATGACCCAACGGATAAACACACTCGGCCATTGAGACTCTGTGCAAGCTGTTGGATTTTCCCCACTTTTGCCTTTTTCATTTTCAACATTAACGTTAGTGTGTATATGCTTTTGCATATATTCTCCACAAACGTGCTGAATTTTTGTTGTAGGCAGTTCGCAATGAACATTGTTGTTGGTATTTATTTTATGTATATACCAAACAACGTTAACAATTTTACTTGAAAGAGTTTTTAGTGCTTAGCACGAAATTTTTATTTTTAATTCAATTTTTAATTGTTGGGGTAAGTGGAAAAAAATTCAACAACTATTTACAGCGAAGGTTGAGTGTATAGCTATTTCACGAAAAACCATTTTCGATCATCAGCACTCTTTTCGGAAGTGGATGCACCGGGGATTGAACCCGAGTCCATTCCAACTTCAGCCGCAATGACCCAACGGATAAACACACTCGGCCATTGAGACTCTGTGCAAGCTGTTGGATTTTCCCCACTTTTGCCTTTTTCATTTTCAACATTAACGTTAGTGTGTATATGCTTTTGCATATATTCTCCACAAACGTGCTGAATTTTTGTTGTAGGCAGTTCGCAATGAACATTGTTGTTGGTATTTATTTTATGTATATACCAAACAACGTTAACAATTTTACTTGAAAGAGTTTTTAGTGCTTAGCACGAAATTTTTATTTTTAATTCAATTTTTAATTGTTGGGGTAAGTGGAAAAAAATTCAACAACTATTTACAGCGAAGGTTGAGTGTATAGCTATTTCACGAAAAACCATTTTCGATCATCAGCACTCTTTTCGGAAGTGGATGCACCGGGGATTGAACCCGAGTCCATTCCAACTTCAGCCGCAATGACCCAACGGATAAACACACTCGGCCATTGAGACTCTGTGCAAGCTGTTGGATTTTCCCCACTTTTGCCTTTTTCATTTTCAACATTAACGTTAGTGTGTATATGCTTTTGCATATATTCTCCACAAACGTGCTGAATTTTTGTTGTAGGCAGTTCGCAATGAACATTGTTGTTGGTATTTATTTTATGTATATACCAAACAACGTTAACAATTTTACTTGAAAGAGTTTTTAGTGCTTAGCACGAAATTTTTATTTTAATTCAATTTTAATTGTTGGGGTAAGTGGAAAAAAAAATTTCAACAACTATTTACAGCGAAGGTTGAGTGTATAGCTATTTCACGAAAAACCATTTTCGATCATCAGCACTCTTTTCGGAAGTGGATGCACCGGGGATTGAACCCGAGTCCATTCCATCTTCAGCCGCAATGACCCAACGGATAAACACACTCGGCCATTGAGACTCTGTGCAAGCTGTTGGATTTTCCCCACTTTTGCCTTTTTCATTTTCAACATTAACGTTAGTGTGTATATGCTTTTGCATATATTCTCCACAAACGTGCTGAATTTTTGTTGTAGGCAGTTCGCAATGAACATTGTTGTTGGTATTTATTTTATGTATATACCAAACAACGTTAACAATTTTACTTGAAAGAGTTTTTAGTGCTTAGCACGAAATTTTTATTTTTAATTCAATTTTTAATTGTTGGGGTAAGTGGAAAAAAATTCAACAACTATTTACAGCGAAGGTTGAGTGTATAGCTATTTCACGAAAAACCATTTTCGATCATCAGCACTCTTTTCGGAAGTGGATGCACCGGGGATTGAACCCGAGTCCATTCCAACTTCAGCCGCAATGACCCAACGGATAAACACACTCGGCCATTGAGACTCTGTGCAAGCTGTTGGATTTTCCCCACTTTTGCCTTTTTCATTTTCAACATTAACGTTAGTGTGTATATGCTTTTGCATATATTCTCCACAAACGTGCTGAATTTTTGTTGTAGGCAGTTCGCAATGAACATTGTTGTTGGTATTTATTTTATGTATATACCAAACAACGTTAACAATTTTACTTGAAAGAGTTTTTAGTGCTTAGCACGAAATTTTTATTTTTAATTCAATTTTTAATTGTTGGGGTAAGTGGAAAAAAATTCAACAACTATTTACAGCGAAGGTTGAGTGTATAGCTATTTCACGAAAAACCATTTTCGATCATCAGCACTCTTTTCGGAAGTGGATGCACCGGGGATTGAACCCGAGTCCATTCCAACTTCAGCCGCAATGACCCAACGGATAAACACACTCGGCCATTGAGACTCTGTGCAAGCTGTTGGATTTTCCCCACTTTTGCCTTTTTCATTTTCAACATTAACGTTAGTGTGTATATGCTTTTGCATATATTCTCCACAAACGTGCTGAATTTTTGTTGTAGGCAGTTCGCAATGAACATTGTTGTTGGTATTTATTTTATGTATATACCAAACAACGTTAACAATTTTACTTGAAAGAGTTTTTAGTGCTTAGCACGAAATTTTTATTTTTAATTCAATTTTTAATTGTTGGGGTAAGTGGAAAAAAATTCAACAACTATTTACAGCGAAGGTTGAGTGTATAGCTATTTCACGAAAAACCATTTTCGATCATCAGCACTCTTTTCGGAAGTGGATGCACCGGGGATTGAACCCGAGTCCATTCCAACTTCAGCCGCAATGACCCAACGGATAAACACACTCGGCCATTGAGACTCTGTGCAAGCTGTTGGATTTTCCCCACTTTTGCCTTTTTCATTTTCAACATTAACGTTAGTGTGTATATGCTTTTGCATATATTCTCCACAAACGTGCTGAATTTTTGTTGTAGGCAGTTCGCAATGAACATTGTTGTTGGTATTTATTTTATGTATATACCAAACAACGTTAACAATTTTACTTGAAAGAGTTTTTAGTGCTTAGCACGAAATTTTTATTTTTAATTCAATTTTTAATTGTTGGGGTAAGTGGAAAAAAATTCAACAACTATTTACAGCGAAGGTTGAGTGTATAGCTATTTCACGAAAAACCATTTTCGATCATCAGCACTCTTTTCGGAAGTGGATGCACCGGGGATTGAACCCGAGTCCATTCCAACTTCAGCCGCAATGACCCAACGGATAAACACACTCGGCCATTGAGACTCTGTGCAAGCTGTTGGATTTTCCCCACTTTTGCCTTTTTCATTTTCAACATTAACGTTAGTGTGTATATGCTTTTGCATATATTCTCCACAAACGTGCTGAATTTTTGTTGTAGGCAGTTCGCAATGAACATTGTTGTTGGTATTTATTTTATGTATATACCAAACAACGTTAACAATTTTACTTGAAAGAGTTTTTAGTGCTTAGCACGAAATTTTTATTTTTAATTCAATTTTTAATTGTTGGGGTAAGTGGAAAAAAATTCAACAACTATTTACAGCGAAGGTTGAGTGTATAGCTATTTCACGAAAAACCATTTTCGATCATCAGCACTCTTTTCGGAAGTGGATGCACCGGGGATTGAACCCGAGTCCATTCCAACTTCAGCCGCAATGACCCAACGGATAAACACACTCGGCCATTGAGACTCTGTGCAAGCTGTTGGATTTTCCCCACTTTTGCCTTTTTCATTTTCAACATTAACGTTAGTGTGTATATGCTTTTGCATATATTCTCCACAAACGTGCTGAATTTTTGTTGTAGGCAGTTCGCAATGAACATTGTTGTTGGTATTTATTTTATGTATATACCAAACAACGTTAACAATTTTACTTGAAAGAGTTTTTAGTGCTTAGCACGAAATTTTTATTTTTAATTCAATTTTTAATTGTTGGGGTAAGTGGAAAAAAATTCAACAACTATTTACAGCGAAGGTTGAGTGTATAGCTATTTCACGAAAAACCATTTTCGATCATCAGCACTCTTTTCGGAAGTGGATGCACCGGGGATTGAACCCGAGTCCATTCCAACTTCAGCCGCAATGACCCAACGGATAAACACACTCGGCCATTGAGACTCTGTGCAAGCTGTTGGATTTTCCCCACTTTTGCCTTTTTCATTTTCAACATTAACGTTAGTGTGTATATGCTTTTGCATATATTCTCCGTTGGGTCATTGCGGCTGAAGTTGGAATGGACTCGGGTTCAATCCCCGGTGCATCCACTTCCGAAAAGAGTGCTGATGATCGAAAATGGTTTTTCGTGAAATAGCTATACACTCAACCTTCGCTGTAAATAGTTGTTGAATTTTTTTCCACTTACCCCAACAATTAAAAATTGAATTAAAAATAAAAATTTCGTGCTAAGCACTAAAAACTCTTTCAAGTATACTAATTATAACCTATTAATTTACTTATGGCGTTTTCTTTTCTGCAAAAAAATGCTGCCCTTCTATATCCCAATTATCGAATTGCGTAACCTAACTTTCTATAAAATGGCTAGATTTGTAGATAATGGTGTCCTCTTGCTTAGTTGGAGGTCAATATTCGGTAAAATTACCATACAAGCTTACAAAATAGCTAAGAAAATCAAAAAGGGCAACATTTTTTCGAGAAAAGAAAACGGCATTAGATTTTCTATGCCATTCTCTAAATACTGAGCGATTAGAACAGGTAGTAAGTGATTCTTGTACAGAAGTTGCCGACGAGGAACGCCTAGGTTATATACTCGCTAAAGTAAGTAGCCGAGAACGTTACAGAAAATTAGAGCCAAGAAAAGATTTAGCATAAATGCATTACATTTATTTCCTCATTATATGCAGGTAAATATTCTTTTTATACCATTCATGGGAATGAAATGATATTATAACTTTGTACCGAAACACGAATGGTGAAAGTACCAGAACGAGGCGTTGCAGACCTACGAAAATATATACCAATATGATCAGGATCATGAGCTGAGTCGATTAAGCCATGTCCGTCTGTCTGTCTGTCTGTCTGTTTAATCGCAAACTAGTCCCTCAATTTTTGAGATATCTGCATGAAATTCGGAATGTGAGTGTATTTTTAGGAGAAGCTTATCATTTGTGGCCGCTGTGGTGCAGTGGGTAGAGTGCTCGCCTGCTATGCCAGAGGTCTCGGGTTCGAACCACGGTCCGAGAAAAAACACCAAAACAATTTTTCTAATTAGTATAAATCCAATCATTGGATTTTTTAAGAGCAGCGGTCACCTCTCGGCAGTGGGCGGCATACCCTCCGAGTGTATTTCTGCCATGAAAAAGCTTCTCACAAAAAATGCATTCGCCGTTCGGAGCCGGCATAAAACTGTAGGTCCACCCAATTAGTAGGAAAAACAAAAAAGGGGCACACCTCGAAACTCGTCTGAGTTATAATAGCGCCATTGTATTATATTATTATCATTTGTCGGAATCGGCGGAATCGGACCACTATATCATATAGCTGCCATACAACCGATTGTTCAGATATATATATTTTAGGGTATAAATTCTCCATCTAAATAGTGACACTTCTTTTTCTAAGGAATCTTTGTATAAATCCCCATTCATGAAAGGTATGCAGTCTTTGGTACGTCCGAAGTCAGCCGCGCTCTTACTTGTTTTTCTTAGTATTCAGGAAACAATTTTTTTTTTTCAAATACAGGGTGTTGGATTTAGTAAAAATAGAATAAAAGCTGAACTTGGCATGATGGGCTAAAAGTTTCTATGGATGAAATATTGCCTTGGTGAATACCTTTCTAAAAATGTATCACTTTTGAAAATCGAACGTAAAATATAGAAATTATAGAAAAAAAACAAATTTCGCTGTTTTTACAGGGTGGCAAAAAAATTAAAAAAGTTTTTTTTGAAAACCTCATAAGGTAAGTGTTCAAACTGGGGGGGAACATTTTCAACTTTTTTTTCCTCCATACACCGTGATACGCTCTAGTATACAGACTTTCGGAAAAGTGGGAACTTCCCGGAATATGGGCCCAAATGTGGACCCAGAGTGACCCAGCAAGTCTTTGAGCAATATTGGTATCAAATGAAAGGTGCTGAGCAGGCCTTCTATATAGAGTTATTTTCATTACGATGCCTAGGCCAGGTCCCGAGATATGGGTCAAAACATGGACCTGGATGACCCCTGAATAATTCCGAGCGATATTGATAGCAAAGGAAAGCTGTTGAGGAGGACTTCAACAAAAAGCTCTTTAAATAGTTACACCTAGGCTGCTCTCCAAGATATGGGTCAAATCATGAAACGGAATGACCCTTAATGCTTCCGAGCGATATTGGTAGCAAATGAAAGGCGTTGAGCAGGGCTTCAACCTACAGGCTGGCTCAAATAGTGGGCCCAGATGGTGATGGATGGTCTCGGTAATGTAAAGGTAAAGGTAAAGGTAAAGGTAAAGGTAAAGGTAAAGGTAAAGGTAAAGGTAAAGGTAAAGGTAAAGGTAAAGGTAAAGGTAAAGGTAAAGGTAAAGGTAAAGGTAAAGGTAAAGGTAAAGGTAAAGGTAAAGGTAAAGGTAAAGGTAAAGGTAAAGGTAAAGGTAAAGGTAAAGGTAAAGGTATAGGTAAAGGTAAAGGTAAAGCTAAAGGTAAAGGTAAAGGTAAAGGTAAAGGTAAAGGTAAAGGTAAAGGTAAAGGTAAAGGTAAAGGTAAAGGTAAAGGTAAAGGTAAAGGTAAAGGTAAAGGTAAAGGTAAAGGTAAATGTAAAGGTAAATGTAAAGGTAAAGGTAAAGGTAAAGGTAATGGTAATGGTAAAGGTAAAGGTAAAGGTAAAGGTAAAGGTAAAGGTAAAGGTAAAGGTAAAGGTAAAGGTAAAGGTAAAGGTAAAGGTAAAGGTAAAGGTACAGGTAAAGGTAAAGGTAAAGGTAAAGGTAAAGGTAAAGGTAAAGGTAAAGGTAAAGGTAAAGGTAAAGGTAAAGGTAAAGGTAAAGGTAAAGGTAAAGGTAAAGGTAAAGGTAAAGGTAAAGGTAAAGGTAAAGGTAAAAGTAAAGGTAAAGGTAAAGGTAAAGGTAAAGGTAAAGGTAAAGGTAAAGGTAAAGGTAAAGGTAAAGGTAAAGGTAAAGGTAAAGGTAAAGGTAAAGGTAAAGGTAAAGGTAAAGGTAAAGGTAAAGGTAAAGGTAAAGGTAAAGGTAAAGGTAAAGGTAAAGGTAAAGGTAAAGTTTAAGGTTAAGGTTAAGGTTAAGGTAAAGGTAAAATTAAAGGAAAGGGAAAGAGAAAGGTAAAGGTAAAACTAAATGAAAAAGAAAGAGAAAGGGAAATGTTGAGGGAAACCCTCATTATAACATACAAATTTTTTCGTCGCTGCGAGCGGGACGGGTATCTGCTAGTATAAAATAAAATAACGTACATACTCTTAGTAAAAAGCCAAAACAATCACATACACATAATAAATGTATTCATAAGTATTTATTTTATATCAAATAAAATTTTCATCCATATGTTATTTGAAGCAGTGGCAACGAATAACGTCATTGTATTCTAGGTTAAGATTCTATAAAAATTGTCATATTCTCTAAGAATGATACAATAAAAACTATATCCGAAAAAAAAAATTTGTTATATGCCTAATGTACATACATAAACATTGAATTATTTGCCGCAGCTGTACTAGTATACAGAGTATTATAATTTTGATTTCATAAAGGTGGATTGTAACCAGCGTTGCCACTTAAAAAATTTAAAATTTACCAAAATACAAAATAAAAGTAACCAAAACCAGAAACAGGTAACCAAAATAAATAAATAATATAAGTATATGCTCCATTAACGTTAGAGCTATTTATTTGAAAGCAAGAAAATATATACGGTTAACAAAAACTAAAATATATCAATTGTTTTACATCTTTAAGCCTTAAAAAGATCCAACGTCGAGCGAAATATCGTCCGGTCGTAGCGTTCTATCAACATTTAAAAATACGGCCAGATATGAGAATGAACAGAACCAAAAAGCTGACGAAAATCACCCGACGAAAATTCGCTAGAATAGATTTATTTCTAATGTTGTCGCTGGCTCCTGTCAAATAAATTATTTTGACTTAAAAGCTTTTTGTGCTTAGCACGAAAATTATTTAATTTCATTTTTTATTATTTTGTATGTTAGTGTCTAGCATGAAATTATTATTTTTTAATTTTAATTTTTATTCTTTGGGACAAGCGGAAAAAATCCAATTAGCACATATAGCGATGGTAGATGTGATAGCTATTTCGAAGAAAACTACTTTCTGCATCATCAGACATCTTTTCGGGAGCACCAGGCATTGAACATAGGCTCCAGCCATCAGTAGTCGAATATTAGCGAAACACTAAGCACCGCGGATTTTTCCCTTATATATGCCATTGTTCTATTCAATCTAACCTTTCTTAGTGTACGATTTTCGTACATAAGATATGAAAGTTTAATTTTTTATTGTTGGGGGTAAATGAAAAAATTTCAACAACTATTACCAGCGAAGGTTGAGTATAGCTATTTCACGAAAAACCATTTTCGATCATTGGCACCCTTTTCGGAAGTGTATGCTCATCACGAGGTCGAACCCGTGATACATTCGATCTTCAGCCGCAATGTGCGAACGCTTTTACACGTTCGACCACTGACTGTGAAAGCTGTTGAATTTTTCCCACCTTTGCCTTATTCATTTTCGTGAAACAGCTATACACTCAACATTCGCTGGAAATAGTGGTAGAATTTTTTTTCATTTACCCCCAACAATAAATTATTTGGAATTTGATAAAAAACAAATATTTTATAATTTGGAAAAATTAATAGCGTATTCCTAACAAGTAAGGAAGCCTAAGTTCGAGTGGAATCGAACATTAGATACTCATCTGTATGCTTTCATTGTTTGTTTGAGTTTGATGGAAACACTGCGTATTTTATATAAAGCGAGTGCTGCATAAAGTGGGCGTAGCCACGCCCATTTTCAACAGTTTTATCAGTCATCCAACTAAGCATATGAATATTATTCTTTGTGCAACATTTCATTCCTTTATGACTTCTAGTTACAAAGATGTCACGTTACAAATTCCTAAAGGGTGTTCCAGAAATATCTCTGTTAAAAAGTAGAAGTGGTCATAAACCGATTTGAATAAATTTTTGCGTGTCTATTAACACAAGTTATAAAAGTGTATAAACCAAGTTTCGTTATAATATCTCAATTATTTGTCGAGTTATAGGCGAAGAAATCTCGTATATTCCCTTGTCTAAAAAGAGGCGGTGCCACGCCCATTTTCCAAAATTTTTATATTTTTTGTTTCCGGTCTATTGCGGAACTCATGCCACAAAATTTCAATGAATTATCTTTATATTTGACAAAGATATCGCTTAAAATTTTCTTATTAGGCCCCTTAATAGTTCCCATATATAAAAGTGGGCGTGGTCGTCAACCGATTTCGTTAAAATTTTGAACATGTATTACCGCAAGTGGTGAAAGTGTATACACCAAGTTTCATCATTATATATCAATTATTTGTCGAGTTATGGGCTAAGAAATCTCGTATATTCCCTTGTCTAAAAAGAGGCGGGGTCACGCCCATTTTCCAAAATTTTTATATTTTTTGTTTCCGGTCTATTGCGGAACTCATGCCACAAAATTTCAATGAATTATCTTTATATTTGACAAAGATATCGCTTAAAATGTTCTTATTAGGCCCCTTAATAGTTCCCATATATAAAAGTGGGCGTGGTCGTCAACCGATTTCGTTAAAATTTTGAACATGTATTACCACAAGTAGTGAAAGTGTATACACCGAGTTTCATCATTATATATCAATTATTTGTCGAGTTATGGGCTCAGAAATCTCGTATATTCCCTTTTCTAAAAAGAGGCGTTGCCAAGCCCATTTTCCAAAATTTTTGTGTTTCTAGTTTTATGTCCGCAGTTGGACTCCTGCCATAAAATTTCAATGATAGATCTTTATATTTGACAGAGATATTGCTTAAAATATTTTTATTGGGTCACTTCATAATACCCATATATAAAAGTGGGCGTGGTCGTCAGCCGATTTTGGCAATTTTTAGTCCAAACATTTGCCTAAGTAAGTATATCACGCATACCAAATTTCATCGATATATCTTCAACGGTTTCTGAGTTATGACTCATAAAACTTTCAATGTTTGACCCTTAATAAGTGGGCGTGGCAACGCCCATTTTCCAAAATTTTTATGTTTTCTGTTTTATGTCCATAGTCGGACTCTAGCGACAAAATTTCAGTGATATATCTTTATATTTGACAGAAATATCGCTTAAAATGTTTTTATTAGGTCATTTTATAATACACACATATAAAAGTGGGCGTGGCCGTCAACCGATTTTAACTATTTTCCGTCCAAATGTTTGCCTAAGTAAGTAAATCGCGCATACGAAATTTCATCGATATATCTTCAATGGTTTCTGAGTTATGACATATAAAACTTTCAATGTTTGACCCTTAATAAGTGGGCGTGGCACCGCCCATTTTCCAAAATTTTTGTGTTTTTAGTTTTATGTCCGCAGTTGGACTCCTGCCATAAAATTTCAATGATAGATCTTTATATTTGACAGAGATATTGCTTAAAATATTTTTATTGGGTCACTTCATAATACCCATATATAAAAGTGGGCGTGGTCGTCAGCCGATTTTGGCAATTTTTAGTCCAAACATTTGCCTAAGTAAGTATATCAGGCATACCAAATTTCATCGATATACCTTCAACGGTTTCTGAGTTATACTCATAATATACTCATAAAACTTTCAATGTTTGCCCCTTAATAAGTGGGCGTGGCACCGCCCATTTTCCAAAATGTCATCAAATTTCTTCCTAGGGGCCTGAGCTCAACACGTGGGTAAAATTTCATCGCTCCAGCTATATTAGTGACTGAGATACCAAATTTCCGATTTTATCTATATAGGAAAAGTGGGCGTGGTCATGGTCCGATTTCGCCCATTTTCAATACCAACCGTCCCAGTCTCGATACCAACTTGCATTTCAAATTTCATTAAAATATCTCAATTTTTACGCGAGTTATCGTGCGTACGGACGGACATGGCTCAATCGATTTCTCTTTTCACCCTGATCATTTTGATATATATAAGTCTATATCTATCTCGATTATTTCATTATGTTACAATCCACCGTTATGAAATCAAAACTATTATACTCTGTGTACTAGTACAGCTGAGTATAAAAATTGAATGTAACCATAATATACTGAATACATGGACCTTGAAGGTAACCAAAATCGGCCGAAAGTAACCACGTAACCAAACGAAGAAATTGTAACCAATTTTGGTAAAAAGTAACCAAAGTGGGTAAAATGGTGTAAAAAATTTTACTAACCTCATCAGATGAGAACGGCTGGGCCAATTTCTGTAAAATTTTTGCCAGTTCGTATTCTCGAGAAGAAGGTTCCTACGGAAGAAATTTTTTTAAAATCCCTCCGGAAAAGTCCGAAAGTTGGTAAAATCCGTGTGCATGGTGTGTATGTGTGCATGTGTGTCCTTTATAGACTCCCAAAGTAATCAACCGATCATTATGAAATTTTCACAGCAGATTCATGTGGTGTTAGCGCACATAATAGGTTCTATAGAATTTCGAAAAAGCGCGAGCTTTCCGGAATACAGACCCAGATCGACTCAGGAAGTCGCAATATTGGTATCAAATGAAAGGTGTTGAACAGGCCTTCAACATAAAGTTGTTTTCATTGCGAAGCTAGGCCGGGTCCCCAGATATGGATCAAAACGTGGGACCGAGTGACCCTGGAAAGTTTCTGAGCGATATTGGTATCAAATGAAAGCTGTTGAGGAGGACTTCAAGAAAGAGCTCTTTAAATAGTGATGCCTAGGCCGGGTTCCAAGATTTGGGTCAAAGCGTGGACCCGGATAACCCCTGAATGTTTTCGATCGATATTGGTAGCAAATGAAAGGCGTTGAGCAGGGCTTCCACATACAGCTATTTTCATTGTGATTTCTAAGGCTGTTTCCCAGAGATGGCTAAAGTAGTGGGCCTGGATGGTGATGGATGGTCCCGGTAAGGTAAATGTAGATAGATATAGGGATAGGGGTAGGGATAAGGATAAGGATAAGGATAGGGATAGGGATAGGGATAGGGATAGGGATAGGGATAGGGATAGGGATAGGGAAAGGGAAAGGGAAAGGGATAGGGATAGAGATAGAGATAGGGATAGGGATAGGGATAGGGATAGGGATAGGGATAGGGATATGGATAGGGATAGGGATAGGGATAGGGATAGGGATAGGGATAGGGATAGGGATAGGGATAGGGATAGGGATAGGGATAGGGATAGGGATAGGGATAGGGATAGGGATAGGGATAGGGATAGGGATAGGGATAGGGATAGGGATAGGGATAGGGATAGGGATAGGGATAGGGATAGGGATAGGGATAGGGATAGGGATAGGGATAGGGATAGGGATAGGGATAGGGATAGGGATAGGGATAGGTATCGGGATAGGAATAGGGATAGGGATAGGGATAGGGATAGAGATAGGGATAGGGATAGGGATTGGGATAGGGATAGGGATAGGGATAGGGATAGGAATACGGATAGGGATAGGGATAGGGATAGGGATAGGGATAGGGATAGGGATAGGGATAGGGATAAGGATAAGTATAGGTATAGGGATAGAGTTAGGGATAGGGATAGGGATAGGGATTGAGACTGAGACTGAGACTGAGACTGAGACTGAGATTGAGATTGAGATTGAGATTGAGATTGAGATTGAGATTGAGACTGAGATTGATATTGAGATTGAGATTAAGATTGAGATTGAGATTGAGATTGAGATTGAGATTGAAATAGAGATAGGGATTGAGATAGCGATAGGGATCGGGGGAAGTAGGTTTGTCGCGGCGAATATAACTATAACTTTTATTCAGAGAATAGACAATTTTTTATTATTCGCAGTCATTAAAATGGACTCTAAGATAATGGTTAGCAATACGGAAATCAAAGACTTTTCCTTAGGCTTCATAGGAATAAATTTTAGCAGAACAACGTCTGCCGGGTCAGCTAGTAACAGATAAATATGGACTTATAAATATCAAAATGGTCAGGGTGAAAAGAGAAATCGATTGAGCTATGTCCGTCCGTCCGGCGCACTCTAACTAGCGCAAAAATTGAAATATTTTGATGAAATTTGGAATGCAAGTTGGTATCAAAACTGCGACGGTTGGTATTGAAAATGGGCGAAATCGGACCATGACCACGCCCACTTTCCCTATATAGTCAAAATCGGAAATTTTGTATCTCAGTCACTAATATAGCTGGAGTGATAAAATTTCACGCACGTATTGAGCTCAGGCCCTTATGAAGAGATATGGTGAAATTTTGGAAAATGGCCGGTGCCACGCCCACTTATTAAGGGGCAAACATTGAAAGTTTTATAGGTCATAACTCAGAAACCGTAGCAAATATATCGATGAAATTTGGTACGCGCTTAGGCAAATGTTTGGAGGAAAAATTGCAAAAAATCGGTTAAGGGTCACGCCCACTTTTATATATGGTTATTATAAAGGGGCCTAATAAACACATTTTAAGCGATATATCTGTCAAATATAAAGATATGTATATCATTGAAATTTTGTGGCGATTGTCCAGTTACAGACATAAAACAAACAAGTAAAAGCGCGTCTGTCTTCGGCCGTACCGAAGACTTCATACCTTTCATGAGTGGGGAAATGAAAAGTTACCTACATATGTATGTACATAGCCGGATTAAGTTTAATTTATAATTTTAATTCTGTGGGTTATTTATGGAAAGATTTATTAGAAAAAATGGTGTCTTGGCTATTTAAATGGAGGAGTTATACACCAAAATGTCCATATCTGAACAATCGGTTGTATGGGAGCTATATGTTATAATGGTCCGATCTTGACAATTTTCGGTAACCCCGTTTGGGCCCATATGGGTACAAATACTTAAAAATTTCACGCCGTTAGCTGTTAAAATGGAGGAGTTATACACCAAAATGTCCATATCTGAACAATCGGTTGTAGAGGAGCTATAGGTTATAGTGGTCCGATCTTAACAATTTTCGGTAATCCCGTTTGGGCCCATATGGGTACAAATACTTCAAAATTTCACGCCGTTAGCTGTTAAAATGGAGGAACTATACACCAAAATGTCCATATCTGAACAATCGGTTGTAGGGGAGCTATATGTTATAGTCGTCCGATCTTGACAATTTTCGGTAACCCTGTTTGGGCCCATATGGGTACAAATACTTAAAAATTTCACGCCGTTAGCTGTTAAAATGGAGGAGTTATACACCAAAATGTCTATATCTGAACAATCGCTTGTAGGGGAGCTATATGTTATAGTCGTCCGATCTTGACAATTTTCGGTAATCCTGTTTGGGCCCATATGGGTACAAATACTTAAAAATTTCACGCCGTTAGCTGTTAAAATGGAGGAGTTATACACCAAAATGTCCATATCTGAACAATCGGTTGTAGGGGAGCTATAGGTTATAGTTGTCCGATCTTAACAATTTTCGGTAATCCAGTTTGGGCCCATATGGGTACAAATACTTCAAAATTTCAAGCCGTTAGCTGTTAAAATGGAGGAGTTATACACCAAAATGTCCATATCTGAACAATCGGTTGTAGGGGAGCTATATGTTATAGTGATCCGATCTTGACAATTTTCGGTAACCCTGTTTGGGCCCATATGGGTACAAATACTTCAAAATTTCACGCCGTTAGCTGTTAAAATGGAGGAGTTATACACCAAAATGTCCATATCTGAACAATCGGTTGTAGGGGAGCTATAGGTTATAGTGGTCCGATCTTAACAATTTTCGGCAATCCAGTTTGGGTCCATATGGGTACAAATACTTCAAAATTTCAGGCCGTTAGCTGTTAAAATGGAGGAGTTATACACCAAAATGTGTATATCTGAATAATCGGATGTTGTGGAACTATATGTTATAGTGGTCTGATCTTGACAATTTTCGGTAACCTTGTTTGGGCCAAAATGGGCACGTCTACTTCAAAGTTTCATGTCCTTAGCTGTTTAAATGGGGAAGTTATGCACAAATTACATCCAAAAATTTCATGTATATCTGAATAATCGGTTGTTTTCTATATGTTATAGTGGTCCGATTCGGAAGGTTCCGACAAATGATCAGCTGCATATAACAACATACCCGTATTCCGAATTTCATTCAGATATCTCAAAAACTGAGGGACTAGTTTGCGTTCACACAGACGGACGGACGGACAGACGGACAGACGGACATGGCTTAATCGACTCAGCTCGTGATTCTGAACATATCGGTATATATTTTGGTGGGTCCCCCACGCTTCCTTCTGGTACTTTCGACAAAAATTTTTTGGCACTAAGTTATAATACCATTTCATTCTCATGAAAGGTATAAAAATGCAAAAATTTTGGAAAATGGGCGTAGCATCGCCTCCGTTTAGAAGCAGGAATATACGAGATTTCGGAGCCCATAACTCGACAAATAATTGAGATATTATGATAAAACAAGTAAGAAAGCCTAAGTTCGAGTGGAATCGAACATTAGATACTCAGCTGTATGCTTTCATTGTTTGTTTGCGTTTGATGGAAACACGGCGTATCTTATATAAAGCTAGTGCTACATAAAGTGGGCGTAGCCAAGCCCATTTTCAATATTTTTATCAGTCATCCAACTAAGCATATAAATATTATTCTTTGTGCAACATTTCATTCCTTTACGACTTCTAGTTACAAAGATGTCACGTTACAAATTCCCAAAGGATATTCCAGGAATATCTTTGTTAAAAAGTAGGCGTGGTCACAAACCGATTTGAATAAATTTTTTCATCTCTATTAACACAAGTTATAAAAGTGTATAAACCAAGTTTCGTCATAATATCTCAATTATTTGCCGAGGTATAGGCTAAGAAATCTCGTATATTCCTGCTTCTAAAAAGAGGCGGTGCCACGCCCATTTTCCAAAATTTTTGTGTTTTTAGTTTTATGTCCGCAGTTGGACTCCTGCCATAAAATTTCAATGATATATCTTTATATTTGACAGAGATATCGCTTAAAATGTTTTTATTAGGCCCCTTTATAGTTCACATATATAAAAGTGGGCGTGGCCGTCAACCGATTTTGACAATTTTCCGTCAAAACGTTTGTAAATAACGCGTAAGTAAATAACGCGTACCAAATTTCATCGATATATCTTCAACGGTTTCTGAGTTATGACTCATAAAACTTTCAATGTTTGACCCTTAATAAGTGGGCGTGGCACTTCCCATTTTCCAAGATCTCATCAAATTTCTTCATAGGGGCCCGAGCTCAACACGTGGGTAAAATTTCATCGCTCCAGCTATATTAGGGACTGAGATACCAAATTTCCAATTTTTTCTATATAGGAAAAGTGGGCGTGGTCATGGTCCGATTTCGCCCATTTTCAATACCAACCGTCCCAGTCTCGATACCAACTTGCATTTCAAATTTCATAAAAATATCTCAATTTTTGCGCGAGTTAGAGTGTTTACAGACGGACGGACGGACGGACGGACATGGCTCAATCGATTTTTCTTTTCACTCTGATCATTTTGATATATATAAGTCTATATCTATCTCGATTATTTCATTCATTAAAACTATAATACTCTGTGTACTAGTACAGCTGAGTATAACTATATACTTTGATAACTTGTAATACATTTTCCAAATTTTAGCGAAATCGGTTGACGGCCACGCCCAATTTTATATATGCGAACTATAAAGCGATATCTTTGTCAGATATAAAGATAATTCACTGAAATTTTGTCTCACGAACATTGAGAGATTTGCGCAATAATGGTGGCGGGCGACTTCAGACAAACACTACCCGTGATTCCAAAATCAACAACGGCGGATGAGATAAACATATGTGTGAAGTCATCGCATTTGTGGTTTGTTAAAACCATTTCATTGACCATCAATATGCGAGTTTTGCTGCAGCACGATAGCACTGCGGAGGCTTTTTCAAAAGAGCTGCTGCGAATAGGCAATGGACAAGTTCCGATAGATCCTTGCAGTGGATTAATATCGATCCCAACTTCGATTGGCCAATTCGCTTCAAGTAAGGACGAACTAATTAGCGGTGTATATCCAAATATCGCTCAAAATTATGGTAACTACGAATGTTTAGCGCAATTTTAGCAGCAAAAATATTGATGTCAACGACTTGAATTGGACGATTCAAAACACTGGTCGACAGATTTTTGTTACAGAAATAAGATTATACTTTTCTAAAGGATTTCGGTGCAATTAATCCAAATCTGAAGTCAGATTTTCGGTAATACGTACAGTTCTTGAGATATTCATATCTAAAGAGGCGAAAAACGCATTTTTTGGCTATATTCTTTCCTCAATATCTTTTCAATTGCTTAATTTCTTTTAAAAATTGATTAAAGGTATTGAAACGCGGACATTTCTCTTGAAGAAACCGTTTTAATTTTTCAGACATTCTTCTAACTTATAATATTGCATATTAAGCCTCATTAGTTTTGCAATATTTTCTCCATACAAAAATAATTAAAAAATTTCAAGCACGCTTTTAGGCGGTTTATTACATCACTAGCAAATACCCGTTCGCAATGAGGAATAATAGTTAGGTAACCAAAGTCAAGTCAAGTCAAGTCAAGTCAAGTCAAGTCAGGTCAGGTCAGGTCAAGTCAAGTTAATTTAAGTTAAGTTAAGTTATTCCGGGACCTTGTCTAGCCATCACTACAGCTCTATGTTGAAGCCGTTCCCAACACTTTTCATTTGATACCAATATTGCACCGAAACATTCCGGGTTAATCCGGGGTCACATTGTGACCCATATTTGAGGACCCGGCCCAGGCATCACAAATAAAATAATTCTACGTCGAAGTCCTCATCAATACCTTTAATTTGGTAGCAATATCGCTCAGAAATATTCGAGGGTCATCCGGTTCACCCCTTGACCCTTATCTGGAGACCCAGCCTAGGCATCACTATTAAAATACCTCTATATTGAAGTCCAGATCATCATTCGATACCAATATCGCTCAGACACATCCCGACGTCATCCAGATCCACGTTTTGGCCCATATAAGGAGAGCCAGCATGGAAATCACAATGAATATAGGTCTGTGTTAAAGCCCTGCTCAATACATTTAATTTCATACCAATATCGTTCAAAAACATTCCGGAGTTATCTGGGTCCATATTCTTACCCCACTGCGGAGGATGTCTAGGCATCACCATTAAACTAACTCTATGTGAAAGCCCTGCTCAACACCTTTCATTTGATACCAATATCGCACGTGTAGGTGCAGGCGTTCTTGAGTTATAGCATAGTATGCATGTGCAAACAGGTTTTTGATTGCCACCGACACAAACAACAAACCGTGCAAAAACAAACATATGAGTCGCCTACGCTGCGCTGCCTGGCACGACTGCGACGCCTCCACTGAACACGGCAAATGACCAAACGAATCTGTCTATGCTTGCGCTTTTTTGAGTTTTTCGAAATTTAAAACCGGGAAAAAGGTATTAAAGTCTTAGAAATGTGCAAAAAAAAGTACATGGTTGTAGAGATTTTACCATTAGTGACATTTTAGAAAAAGAATTATTAAAAGCGGTCCAGTACTTTTTGAGTTATCACGTTACATACATTCTCCATACAATCAATTTTATATAATTAGTACCTATATATCATGGATGTATGTAAATGGCTTCGTAAAAAAAATAGTTCTGCTGAGCAACTACAAAATTTGATCGCGCCTAAAACATGCTACAAATGCTACCGGTGTTTTCGATGACAAATACCTTATTGTACAAAAACATATATTTCTATATACCTAAATTAGATATCCGAAAAATTAAAACGTTGTCTTCAAGAGAAATGACCGAACTTTCAATAGCTTTAATCAATTTTTAAAATAAGTAATTAATTTAAAAGATATTTCGGAGTGAATATACCCAAAAAAGGCGTTTTTCGCCTATTTGGACATGAATATATTAAAAACTGTACGTACTGACTTCAGATTCAGATTCAGCGCACCGAAATACTTTAGAAAAGTAGAATTTTATTTCTGTAACAAAAATGTGTTGAAATTTTTTCGACCAGTGAAATCAAATTCCGGGAGATCTGCGTTCTTATAAATCTATTGATCGCATTGAAAATGAAGACGAAGTAGTAAATTACTCAGTGGAGTTATTAAACTTTCTGGATTTGCCTGCAATGCATCCTCATCATTTGCGTCTCAAAGTTGGGTCTGTTGTTATTATGCTACACAATCTTCATGCTCCTAAACTGTGCAATGGTACACGACTGATTGTTACGAAGCTAATGGACAATTTAATAGTGGCAAGCATTTTGAAAGGCCCGTTCAAGGGAGAGGAATGCTTACTTCCCCGTATTCCCTTATCTTCAACAGATTTGCCCTTCCAATGCAAACGTATGCAGTTCCCAGTGAAACTTGCATTTGCGATGACAATTAACAAGTCACAATGGCAGCCGTTGGATGTATGCGGCATAAACCTAGAAATGCCATGCTTTTCACATGGTCAGCTCTATGTACTGTGTTCCCGTGTTGGAAAACCGTCCTCGCTATTTATTTACGCTCCGTAACAGAAAACTAAAAATGTTGTGTATCGTGCAGCCTTAAACTGAATACTAAAATTATATATGTTTGAAGTTGTATACACAATGAAGTAGTGAAAAATCGTTAATTTTCTATTAAAAATAATACCGGTGTAATAACAATTTTTGAAATGAAATTAATAAAAACAAATCTATTTTGGGCAGAACGAAGTTTGCCGGGTCAGCTAGTTAATTAATAACACTGTAGGTAAATTTTCAACTTTTGAAATATCACAGAGAAACGCCGAAACAAGTAAACTTAATTTTTGACTATAGAATACAATGGCGTTTTCAGAAAGTCAAAGTTAGCTCTCGTTTTCGAGAAATTTAGGAAAGAATTTTCAGAGCTCCGAATGTAATTTTTTTCCCGTCTATAAATTTTACTTAGGTTTTGAGCCCTTTTCCCGCGTAAAGCTTTTGACGATTGTTCTTACTTAATTGAGGCATTATTAATTCAATGCCATCATTAGTTTTTCCAAACTGGCTATGGTTTATGAGATAACGGCATTTAAATATTACCGTTAATTTGGACTTTTTTGTTAATAACTCAGTCAGTTTATGAGTTAAATTGCCCAAGCTTTGCACATAACCATATTTCAGCATTACCTTAACTTGTTCTGAAAATAGTTGAAATCGGGTGACTATAACATATAGCTGCCATACAACCGATTGTTCAAATGTGGACATTTTGATGTATAGCTCCGCTATTTAAACAGCTAAGAACATGAAACTGGAGAATTTCTACTCGTATTGACCTTAATCTATTTCCTGAAAATTGTCGGGTCACTATAACATATAGCTCCCATACAACTGATTGTTCAGATATATGGTTTTGCACCTTTATTTTTTTATAACTCCGAAAATCGTCATTCTGCGTGAAAAAGTAACATAAACACTTTCATTCAAAATGAATATGTGAAAAATTTTCTCATATACGATTTCCACGTATCTGCATCAGTTATTGCACTTTTGTGCAACCAAATTTGAAATTTCACCATAGGCATTTTTTTCAACCTTTTTTGACCCTTAATAAGTGGACGGACATGGCTCAATCGATTTCTCTTTTCACCCTGATCATTTTGATATATATGAGTCTATATCTATCTCGATTATTTCATTCTGTTACAATCCACCGTTATGTGATTAAAACTATAATACTCTGTGTACTAGTATAGCTGAGTATAAAAATTTTTAGGGAAATAAGAAAAATTTACTTAATTATTACTGGAAATAAGAAATTGAGTTTTCCAAAAATGAGACAATTATTTTCTTATTCAAGAACACTAACAAAATCTATAGAAAAACAAGTAAGGAATCCTAAGTTCGAGTGGAATCGAACATTAGATACTCAGCTGTATGTTTTCATTGTTTGTTTGCGTTTCATGGAAACACGGCGTATTTTATATAAAGCGAGTGCCGCATAAAGTGGGCGTAGCCACGCCCATTTTCAACATTTTTATCAGTCATCCAACTAAGCATATGAATATTATTTTTGTGCAACATTTCATTCTTTTTGACTTCTAGTTACAAAGATGTCACGTTACAAATTCCCAAAGGGTGTTCCAGAAATATCTTTGTTAAAAAGTAGGCGTGGTCATAAACCGATTTCAATACATTTTTGCGTGTCTATTAACACAAGTTATAAAAGTGTATAAACCAAGTTTCGTCATAATATCTCAATTATTTGTCGAGTTATAGGCTAATAAATCACGTATATTCCTTTGTCTAAAAAGAGGCGGTGCCACGCCCATCTTGCAAAATTTTTAAAATTTTTGGTTCCGGTCTATTGTGGAACTCATGCCACAAAATTTCTATGAATTATCTCTATATTTGACAAAGATATCGCTTAAAATGTTTTTATTAGGCCCTTTATAGTTCCCATGTATAAAAGTGGGAGTGGTCGTCAAACCGATTTCGCTAAAATTTTGAACATGTATTACCACAAGTAATAAAAGTGTACACACCAAGTTTCGTCATTATATATAAATTATATGTCGAGTTATGGGCTCACAAATCTCGTATATTCCTGTTTTTAAAAAGAGGCGGTGCCACGCCCATTTTCCAAAATTTTTGTGTTTTTCGTTTTATGTCCGCAGTTGGACTTCTGCTATAAAATTTCAATGACATATCTTTATATTTGACAGAGATATCGCTTAAAATGTTTCTATTAGGCCACTTTATAATACACATATATAAAAGTGGGCGTGGCCGTCAACCGACTTTGGAAATTTTTCGTCCAAACATTTGCCTTAGTAAGTATATCACGTGTACGGAATTTCATCGATATATCTTCAACGGTTTCTGAGTTATGACTCATAAAACTTTCAATGTTTGTCCCTTAATAAGTAGGCGTGGCACCGCCTATTTTCCAAAATTTTTGTGTTTTTTGTTTTATGTCCATAGTAGGACTCATGCGACAAAATTTCAATGATAGATCTTTATATTTGACAGAGATATGGCTTAAAATGCTTTTATTAGGTCACTTTGTAATACACATATATAAAAGTGGGCGTGGCCGTCAACCGATTTTAACTATTTTCCATCCAAACGTTTGGCTAAGTAAGTAAATCACGCGTACCAAATTTCATCGATATATCTTCAATGGTTTCTGAGTTATGACATATAAAACTTTCCATGTTTGAACCTTAATAAGTGGGCGTGGCACCGCCCATTTTCCATAATTTCACCAAATTTCTTCCTAGGGGCCTGAGCTCAACACGTTTGTAAAATTTCATCGCTCCAGCTATATTAGTGACTGAGATACCAAATTTCCGATTTTTTCTATATAGGAAAAGTGGGCGTGGTCATGGTCCGATTTCGCCCATTTTCCATACCAACCGTCCCAGTATCGATACCAACTTGCATTTCAAATTTCATCAAAATATCTCAGTTTTTGAGCGAGTTAGAGTGTTTACAGACGGACGGACGGACGGACGGACATGCCTCAATCGATTTCTCTTTTCACCCTGATCATTTTGATATATATAAGTCTATATCTATCTCGATTATTTCATTCTGTTACAATCCACCGTTATGTGATTAAAACTATAATACTCTGTGTACTGGTACAGCTGAGTATAAAAATGTTGAAAAAAATTTTTAAATAAATAAGAACATCTTTTCTTAAATTTACTTAAATGAAGAAAATCTTTTTGCTAATATCAAGAAGAATTTAAGAAAATTGTGTTTCGACGAATTGGAACAACAAAATACAGCGAAAAAAAATTGAAAATAAATAAGAAAACGTTTTCTTGACCGAAGTAAAATATTTATTGCTCAATTTGAACACCAAAGTTCTTTGAGCATATCAGCAAACTACGGCAAAAAAAATGTAAAATAAATAAGAAAACGTTTTCTTGAGCGAAGTAAAATTTTTCTTGCTGAATTTGCATTTCCAAAGTTACATGTATTTTTTTCATTTGCCATCCGCTTTGCATATTTCTGAATATTTTTGCAATTCTCAGATTGTTAGTGAAGCATTTGGTATAAGGAGTTCACTATTTACATCTACATTTATATTAAATAAAATGTCATTTCATTAAACAAGTCCTAGGAAAATACTAGTTGACTAATTATGGTTTTCTAATCCCTCATGATTAGTTTTCATTTTGCTTATTTTTTACGTTTTTAATATTTTTAGAAAATATTTACTTAATTTAATATTTAATATTTTCTTACTTACTTAAGCTCGTATAAGAAAAGTTTTACTTGCAACAAAAAAATAATTTCTTAATTATTTATTTCAAAAAACAAGAAAAAAAGCACTTACCCTAAGTAAATTATTTCTTATTTATTTAAAATCCAATTTTACTTGAAGCAAGAAAATGTTTTCTTATTTATTTAAAATCCAATTTCACTTGAAGCAAGAAATTTTTTACTTATTTATTTAAAATCCAATTTTCTTGGATTTTCTATTAAGAAATTATTTTCTAAGTTCAAAATCAAGTCTAATGTTTCTTGTCTCGGCATTGATTCTAGTAAAAAATTCTTTCCGTGTACTATTCAGGACCTGGTTAACTAGGTTTTGATGAATCATAATGAGTTTCATAAAAGTTAGGGAACATTTAAATTTATGGTGTATGGGTCTGGATATCTGTTTCAGCAAATATGTTTATCTTAGCGAAAAATGTATGCGAATGCAAACCAAAATTAAACCCCCCCAAGGCTAATTCCTGCGCACGGCCCTGTATGCCAATGCAATGTTATCCAGCACTTATCTAATGGATGAAAAACTCAAAGTTTCTATTCAACAGAATAAGCGTGGGAATAAATTTATTCGTTGGATTGCTATCTGGGGTTTTGCCTGAGCTTTGAAAATCCGACCCCTAAGTAAAGAAAAAAGCTGTAAATAAACTGGCGGATCAGAAGAAGGAGGGATGTAACAAATTGCTAGGTAAGTGTGACCCTTGCCTACTTTGATACGGATGCACGTAAATTCAAAAGATTCAGGGGAGTTTAAATTAATTTCTTCAGATGGTATTGAAGAATGGACGGCAATCAAAACACTTCCGCCGACTATCTAGACGATAATTTCTGTACACTTGATATACGTTACTAAAACTTCTGAATTAAAAGTGTGTGGTTTAAGCCAAGTTTCTGTAAAACAAACGACATGAAAATAACACCCAAAAGATTTTAAAGAGGTCAGATAATTTTACTCTGACTTCCTGATAGTAAATTTTTAAAGAAGATTTATATTCTAGTTTTTTGGAACCGTATTATGAACAGAAATTGTGGCTAAGTTTTTGTTACGTGATCTTGGCCTGTGTTCAAATTCACGGACAAAAGCTCCGGACGGCCAAAGAGACGTGCTCAAAGTATTCGGAAAGAAATATCTCGCTATGGGAAAATATGCATTTTGCACAGTTCCAAATAATCTTTATATATATTACGCTAAGAGATTTTTTGTAAACACCATAACTTTTACACCGTTATACCGATTTTCGAGAATGTGGTGTCAAATGAAAGGGCTTGGCCTGTAGATGTGCAGGAAGGTTTAATTTTTTTGAAAAGGGTTGCAGCTGTTCGAAAATTTAATTTTCCTGTATAGTTTGTTTGATTTTAAAATTTTTGGTACCATATCAAAAGGCTTGACCTGATATTGGGTAATTTAATAAAATTTTTACAAAAGGCTGCCACCTGTTCAAAAATCCATTTTTGCGCTACAGTTTATCTCATCTTCTCATCTTTATATATATTACGCTAAGCGATTTTTTGTACGCACCATAACATTTACACCGTTATACCGATTTTCGAAAATGGGGCGTCATATGAAAGGACTTGGCCTGTAGATGTGCAGGAAGGTTTAATTTTATTGAAAAGGGTTGCCACCTGTTTAAAAATTGAATTGTCCTGTATAGTTTGCTTAATTTATAAATTTCAGGTACCATATGAAAGGGCTTCAGCTGGAAATTAGTAATTTATTACAATTTTTACAACAAGGGTTTCCACCTGTTCAAAAATTCAGTTTTACGCTATAGTTTGTGTGATTTTTAAATTTGATGTGTCATATGAAAGGAACCTGCGTGAAAATAAGTAATTTATTATACTTTTTATAAAGAGGGATGCTACCTGTTCACAATTTAATTTTTACCATAATTTTTTCAAAGAGGGTTGCAACCTTCTACAAAAGTTAATTTTAGGAGAAGGTTACTTTTTAAATTCAAAGTGTCATATGAAATGGCTTTTTCGGGCATATGAAAATGCTTGGCCTGAAAAAGAGTAATTTATTACGATTTTTACAAAACGATTTGCCACCTGTTCAAAAATTTATTTTTACTCTACAGTTTGTCCGGTTTTCAAATTTTAAGTGCGATGAAAGGTTTTGCCCTATAATAAAAAGAAAGGGAAGGGGAAAATGAAAGGAACGGAAATGGCGAAGGAAGGGAAGAGGATAAAGGGAAGAGGAAGCGCAAATAAAAGGGAAAGGGGAAGAGAAAGTGAAGTACGACAAATGACCTTTTGGAGGTAGCTATATGGATAAAATCTTGTAGAAAATTATTCGCATTAAAACTTTAATATGGGACTCCTCGGAAAAAATCTTTGTATACAAAATCTACGTCGACGGAAAATAAAAGTAACCACACGGAAAAAACTATATTGATGTCACATCCATATTTATGGATAGTTCTGTCTGGTCTATAAACTATGGATGTCATATCCGTATAATGGGTGTTATATCCAAAAACTATTTGTAATATATGGATATGACATCCATAGCTTATGGGTTACACAGGATTATCCATAAATATGGATGTGACATCAATATAGTTTTCTCCGTGCAGTAATTATGTATATGCTTAATTTTATATTTTACTAGCTGACCCGCCAGACGTTGTTCTGCCTAAAATTTATTCCTATAAAGCCTAAGGGAAAAGTCCTAGATTACCGTGTTGCCGTATCCCTATCCCTAATCCCTATCCCTATTCCTATTCCGTTAGCGAGGGCGAGTATCGACGAAGATTTAACGACGAGCTGTACTCAGACATCGACATTGTTCAGCGAATAAAGATCCAGCGGCTGCGCTGGACAGGTCATGTCGTGAGAATGGACGAAGGTGCTCCAGCCAAGAAAGTATTTTTATCGAAACCCGCTGACCGCAGAAGAAAAGGGAGGACTCCACTGCGTTGGGAAGATCAGGTGGACAGTGATGCTGACTCCCTAGGTATTCCCAAGTGGCGCCATGCTGCGCGAAACAGAAATAGCTGGCGCGCTTTATTGAACTCGGCCAGAATCGTCTAGACGGTTACGTGCCAATCAAGTAGTAGTAATCCCTATCCCTATCATTATCCCTATCCCTATCCCAATCCCTATCCCTATCCCTATCCCTATCCCTATCCCTATCCCTATCCCTATCCCTATCCCTATACCTATCCCTATCCCTATCCCTATCCCTATACCTATCCATATCCCTATCCCTATCCCTATCCCTATCCCTATCCCTATCCCTATCCCTAATCCCTATACCTATCCCTATCCCTATCCTTATACCTATCCATATTCCAATTCCTATTCCTATTCCTATTCCTGTTCCTATTCCTATTCCTATTCCTATTCCTATCCCCATCCCTATCCCTATCCCTATCCCTATCCCTAACCCTATCCCTATCCCTATCCCTATCCCTATCCCTATCCCTATCCCTATCCCTAATCCCTATCCCTATCCCTATCCCTATCCATATCCCTAGCCCTATCCCTATCCCTATCCCTATCCTTATACCTATCCCTATCCATATTCCTATTCCTATTCCTATTCCTATTCCTATTCCTATTCCTATTCCTATCCCCATCCCTATCCCTATCCCTATCCCTAATCCCTATCCTTATACCTATCCCTATCCCTATCCATATTCCTATTCCTATTCCTATCCCTATCCCTATCCCTATCCCTATCCCTATCCCTATCCCTATCCCTATCCCTATCCCTATCCCTATCCCTATCCCTATCCCTATCCCTATCCCTATCCCTATCCCTATCCCTATCCCTATTTCTATCCCTATCCCTATCCCTATCCCTATCCCTATCCCTATCCCTATCCCTCTCCCTATCCCTATCCCTAATCCATAATCCCGAATCCCTAATCCCTATCCCTATGCCTATCCCTATCAATATTCCTATTCATATTCCTATCCCTATTCCTATTCCTATTCCTATCCCCATCCCTATCCCTATCCCTATCCCTATCCCTATCCCTATCCCTATCCCTAATCCCTATCCTTATACCTATCCATATTCCTATTCATATTCATATTCCTATCCCTATCCATATTCCTATTCCTATTCCTATTCCTATCCCTATCCCTATCCCTATCCCTATCCCTATTTCTATCCCTATCCCTATCCCTATCCCTATCCCTATCCCTATCCCTATCCCTATCCCTATCCCTATCCCTATCCCTATCCCTATCCCTATCCCTATCCCTATCCCTATCCCTATCCCTATCCCTAATCCATAATGCCGAATCCCTAATCCCTAATCCCTATCCCTATCCATATTCCTATTCATATTCCTATCCCTATCCCTAATCCCTATCCTTATACCTATCCCTATCCCTATCCATATTCCTATTCCTATTCCTATCCCTATCCCTATCCCTATCCCTATCCCTATCCCTATCCCTATCCCTATCCCTATCCCTATCCCTATCCCTATCCCTATCCCTATCCCTATCCCTATCCATCCCTATCCCTATCCCTATCCCTATTTCTATCCCTATCCCTATCCCTATCCCTATCCCTATCCCTATCCCTATCCCTATTCCTATCCCTATCCCTATCCCTAATCCATAATCCCGAATCCCTAATCCCTATCCCTATGCCTATCCCTATCCATATACCTATCCCTATACCAATCCCCATCCCCATCCCTATCCATATCTCTAGCCCTATCCCTATCCTTATACCTATCCCTATCCATATTCCTATTCCTATTCCTATCCCTATGCCTATGCCTATTCCTATCCCTATGCCTATGCCTATGCCTATGCCTATGCCTATGCCTATGCCTATGCCTATGCCTATGCCTATGCCTATGCCTATGCCTATGCCTATGCCTATGCCTATGCCTATGCCTATGCCTATGCCTATGCCTATGCCTATGCCTATGCCTATGCCTATGCCTATGCCTATGCCTATGCCTATGCCTATGCCTATGCCTATGCCTATGCCTATGCCTATGCCTATGCCTATGCCTATGCCTATGCCTATGCCTATGCCTATGCCTATGCCTATGCCTATGCCTATGCCTATGCCTATGCCTATGCCTATGCCTATGCCTATGCCTATGCCTATGCCTATGCCTATGCCTATGCCTATGCCTATGCCTATGCCTATGCCTATGCCTATGCCTATGCCTATGCCTATGCCTATGCCTATGCCTATGCCTATGCCTATGCCTATGCCTATGCCTATGCCTATGCCTATGCCTATGCCTATGCCTATGCCTATGCCTATGCCTATGCCTATGCCTATGCCTATGCCTATGCCTATGCCTATGCCTATGCCTATGCCTATGCCTATGCCTATGCCTATGCCTATGCCTATGCCTATGCCTATCCCTATACCTATCCCTATCCCTATCCCTATCCCTATCCCTATCCCTATCCCTATCCCTATCCCTATCCCTATCCCTATCCCTATCCCTACCCCTATCCCTATCCCTATCCCTATCCCTATCCCTATCCCTATCCCTATCCCTATCCCTATCCCAATCCCAATCCCAATCCCAATCCCTATCCATATCTCTAGCCCTATCCCTATGCCTATTCTATCCCTCCAGACTTTCTAGGGTCACCCCTGGTCCACATTTTGGTCGATATCTCGGAAAACGGGTCGCATAGGGTCTTGAAAATCACCTCTTTTTTAAATACTCACCAACACCTTTTATTTGATACCCATTTTGTAGAAAATTCGTTTGGGGTCACACCTGGTTCATATTTCAGGAAATACCTCGAATACGGGGTCTTATATGGGACCAATAACTACACCTTGTTCAAGCACTCGTCAACACCTTTCATTTGATACCCATATCGTACGAACCCGTTATAGGGTTACCCTGGTCCACATTTTATGGAATATCTCCAAAACCTTCCCGGATTCTTATACTTTTTTTTGGCCATAAACCATGTCGGGCTCAATCGAAAACTACGTGCAAAATTTTATTTAATTCAGTCCAGCCGTTCTGGAGTTAAATCATCAGGGAGGAAAATGCGACTTATTAACACGCTTTTATTAGCTTCACCTGTATGTATGTATGTATGTATGTATGTAAATTCATCCCATCCTAAAAGTTTTAGCATTTAACTAAATTATTATATCTTTCAAACATTCACTTTTATTGTGTTCTCTCTATTATTTCTATTCTCCTCCGGATTCGAAACATGACACCAACAGCCCAACGGCATCATATAGTAGGACATAATTAATAAATTTAACTATTTAATTTATTACTTTACAGTGAAAAATAACGATCTGTACAAAAAAACGGTTTAACTCTGAATGAAAAATTGCAATCTGGCAACAACGAGAATGCAAGCATCCATGAGTTTGGCAAAATAGAACTTTCTGTCAAGGGACGGTCGTTGCAGCTTTTAAAATGTTTCAGTCGCTGGCTTCGAAGCGATATTTTTACGTCAAAAGTCGTTGTCGTAACGTCATGTCGTTACGTTTTGATTCTGTTTTCACCCTCCATATGAACACGCATACTCGTACGTATGTATGTATATTTCACTAGTACTTCTCTATGTCAGATGTGTACATATTTACGAGTATGTAGACACCCTGTAGGGAAAATCTCTGGTTCTTAACTAGGTCGCTTCTAGTGCATTTTTCGACACTACTAGTGCGAGCTAAATCTCTTTTGCATGTTATCAACTGGCGAATTTAACACGGCGATGTCCTAGGCAGTGTCAATTGTCACCCTCTGCACTACATTTTCGATAGTTCCGAACTAGTACTAAATTCTACAGTTTACACTAGTTCGTTTATTGGCACATTTTCGATAGTTCTGAACTAGCTACAGGTATCTACAAATTCTACAGTTTTACATCTGCCGCTTAAGTGTAGCCTTTGACACACTTCATGCAAGTGGCGCGATGGCCGACTGCCTAACGCATGTGCCTTTCAATCTGAGGGGCGCGGGTTCGAATTCTGTCTGTGTCAAGGTGGATGATAATTTTTTTTTAACTAATTACTTTTTTTTAATTATTTATTTAATAAAAATTTACAATAATATTTAAAAAGTAATAAAATAAAAAAAATTAAAAATAATCCTGAGGGATCGGAAAAGCATAATTAGGGGAACATTTCCTTTCATACAAGTTAATATGCAAATAGAAAATTCCTTATATAAAACGCTTCACCAAACATCTGAAAATTGCAGAAATATAAAAAGTCGACGGAAATTGAACGAACGAAAAATTGTCATAGAATTTTTGTCACTTCGAAATTGCATACAAATCAAAGTGTGTCTTATAATGGTTACTCAATTCACTCCTCCTGAACTGGTCAGGGTCTAACTACAATTGATCTAGTTCCCTTTTGACACCTTTTCGCTAGTTCGGAACTAGAAATTTTGCTCACTAGTTATTGAGTTCCCTGCAAGGCACTTATGGGGTTATACTATCCCATCTACGGCTATACTGTATTTTTATGCTGTAAAGATTTTTTCATTATTGTTGAATTACCTTTTCTTTCTTGCAATACCGTCACCGTCGTACTTTAAAACACCTATGCACATTTACATATTATTCCAAAGTTTTTCTTACGATTCCGTAAAATGATGCACTTGGTGCTATTTTTCATGTGGGCACACACAAGAAATGAATTTGTAGTCACAAGTCTTTAGTAACGCGTGAAACAATAGGAATTTTAATGTTTTATTAGCGCATTAAGTGTTGCCACTATGAAACTAATACATTTGCTATAGTGGAGGTCCATTTCTAATCGATTTTATCGCGAAAGAAAATGAGGTTATTTTCAACCTAAATCTGGTTTTCAAATTACTGTATTTTGTCTTATTTTTAGGTAGTGAAATTTTAAATTATAAGTATAACTTAATGAGTTTTACTTCCGAGCTTCCCTTCTAATTCGAGGACTGGGGTTAAAACCCGATAACTCTGGTGTGGCAGACAAGCAATCTACCCACTACACCACAGCGGCCACATAATAATAAAAACTAGTATCGCCGGTGCTCGAAATTCGACCATGCAATTTATTTTTTCAACTTTGTATTGGTACAAAAATTATTCCTTTTCGCGGAGATAAGCAACACTTTCCAATTTCCAGTTGTACCGCAACACTGATTTGCCCTTTTGATCAAAGTCCGACGCGAAATCATGGTCACAATCAAGGCAGATCATGTATTTTGTTATTGTAATTGGCAGAGTGTAATGTCAAAATGATATTTCGCCGTAGTTAAGTTCTGAATTCGCTTGGGGCTCGTCCATTCCTATTGGCCATGATGTGAATTCGCTTTGATTTTGACATTACACTCTACCTTTGTATATAAAAAAAAAAGTTTTTCAATTCGCCGCCGAGCCTACCTGTTAGATACGCCTTGGTCAAAATTAAAATTACTCAGTGTGCTCTCCCGCCCTCTCTCTCATTTTTCGCTTTAATGGAAAAGCAATGGAGATAATTGGCCGCGTTCATTTAGATCTGAGCGTAAACTGGGCCAATGGATATAAAATAGAGAGAGCGCTTTTCAACTTCAACTGTATTTACGATATTTGTAAACACGTTTACGATATCTATTTCTCTTAACTAAAAACTTTATTTATTAATTATAAAGAAAGTAAATAATTTATAGAAAATATTATATGCCTATGCACTGCTCCTGACTCATACGAATACATCCATATCAATTTTATGTGGATATGAGTATGTTAAATGTGCTAAACAGCCTGGCAATTATTTGTATGGAAAAAATGTTAGCCTATTAATATATAGATAATAAAAATAATAATTATTTTATAAATTATTATATTATTTATGAGCCCAAGGCCACGATTACAAATTTTTAAACACAAATTTTTAATTTTAATTTAATTATTTCTTAAACAATTTGTAATGCCTATATGACACTACGTTTTTTTCTTGGTTTTTTTGGTTTGGAATCCCCACCGAAAGTCAAGATACAAAAACAATTCTTCTGTAGGTTGAAAAGAGACAATTACTCCCTCAAAAACCATTTGATTGACATTAAACTTCAAACTAAATGAATACAATATTAATTTCAAAAATTAATTTTTTTGGAAATTTGAATTGAAATTATTGAAATAAAAAATTTATGAAACTCAAATGGAGAGATAGCTGTGTATTCCATGTTATAAAGAGAAGCCAGTGCGCAGAATAATTTTTCTTCTGGACTTCTTCTTTCCCCTTACGGCCAAAGCAGAAGCTTACAAGAAGCAAATTAAAAATTTGTATTTCCATATATGTTTTATTTTAAATATAATTTATTTTACAAGCTGGTTCGTTGGTTTTTAACCGCCTAGATGGTATTTTGTTTGGTTTTTTTATACTCAGCTTTACTACACCTTTTCCAACTGTATTTCGGAAAAGTGAAAATGTATTTCAGAAAAGCTCAAATTGATATCAGAAAACACCAAATGGTTTTCAGAAAACCTCAAATGTATTTAAGAAATTCCAATTGTATTGCAGAATACTTCAATTTAATTTCCGAATAGCTCAAATGTATTTCATATTTTCCAAATATATTTCAGAAAACTAGAAATCTATTTCAGAAAACCACAAATGTATTTCAGAATAACACAAATGTTTTCAGAAGAATTCAAATGTATTTCAGAAAAGCTCAAATTAATATCAGAAAACACCAAATGGTTTTCAGAAAACCCCAAATGTATTTAAGAAGTTTCAATTGTATTTCAGAATACTTCAATTTCATTTCCGAATAGCTCAAATGTATTTCAGATTTTGCAAATCTATTTCAGAAAACCAAAAATGTATTTCAGAATAACACAAATGTATTTCAGAATAACACAAATGTATTTCAGAAGAAATCAAATGTATTTCAGAAAAACTCAAATGTTTTTCAGAACACCCAAATATATTTCAGAAAATATCAAAGTCGGTAAAAATTATATTTTGTTATGAATGAAATGTTAAACAAGTTGTTCTTCAACAAGTAAGGAAGCCTAAGTTCGAGTGGAATCGAACATTAGATACTCAGCTGTATGCTTTCATTGTTTGATTGCGTTTGATGTAAAGACGGTGTACTTTATATAAAGTGAGTGCTGCATAAAGTGGGCGTAGCCACGCCCATTTTCAACATTTTTATCAGTCATCCAACTAAGCATATGAATATTATTCTTTGTGCAAAATTTCATTCCTTTATGACTTCTAGTTACAAAGATGTCAGGTTACAAATTCCCAAAGGGTGTTCCAGAAATATCTTTGTTAAAAAGTAGGCGTGGTCATAAACCGATTTCAATAAATTTTTGCGTGTCTATTACCACAAGTTATAAAAGTGTATAAACCAAGTTTCGTTATAATCAGCCTTATCGTGAACTTCATGTGAACAAAATGTTCCCAAAAATTACAAAGCAAAACAAAAACAAAATGTGAAAAATTGTTATTGTTTTGCTTTATATTTTTCGAGGGTAATTTTTCACATGAAGTTCATGATAGGGCTGAATATCTCAATTATTTGTCGAGTTATAGGCTAAGAAATCTCGTATATTCCTTCTTCTAAAAGGAGGCGGTGCCACGCCCATTTTTCAAAATTTTGTGTTTTATGTTTTATGTCCATAGTTGGACTCCTTCCATAAAATTTCAATGATATATCTTTATATTTGCCAGAGATATCGCTTAAAATGTTTTTATTAGGTCACTTTATAATACACATATATATAAGTGGGCATGGTCGTCAACCGATTTTGGCAATTTTTCGTCCAAACATTTGCCTAAGTAAGTATATCACGCGTAATAAATTTCATCGCTATAACTTCAACGGTTTCTGAGTTAGGGCTTGTAAAAGTTTTACAGTAAAACCTTCAATAATTATGTTGTAAAGGCCAACTGCTTAGTAATTCATATAGTGGTATTCAGAGCTTTATGGCCGGTGAAGTGAAAAGCGAAACAAAGGTTTCCTTTTGTCCTCCCTCGCGTTTCGGTGCATATTTGCGCCTTCCTCAGGGAGTCTGATTTTATTTACATAAATTGAAAGATAAAACACAAACAAAAAAAAAATATAATTACATAATTGGTTAACGATTAACAAATTACACAATATAATATTAAACATTTATAACTATAATCACAACTTACTTTGGATAAATTAAATTTAAATTTGAACTATGCAATAAACATATCTATACCTGACGATCAATCAACACAACATATAAATATAAACATAGACATATTTTGTTTTCTACTGTCATTCGTATGGTTTGGCTTTATTTGTTATTGTTGCTCTATAAGCGCAGCTTATATTGTCTACGTCCTCTTTGAAGTTTATTGTGTCTTGTATTCGTTGTTGAATTCGTAGACTTTCTAGTGTTAGTCGTGTTGTTGTTCGTCTTTCTATGTCTAATATTTTTGTGTTGTCGAAGTCTGCTGCATGCCCAGTATTGGTCAAGTGTTGGGCTAGTGCAGTAGATGTTTTTTTATTTTTTGCATCTGTTTTATGTTCTCCTATTCTTGTGCCTAATGAACGTTTCGTAGTACCTATATAGATTTTGTTGCAAAGCTCATCTTTATTTCCCTTACATTTTATTTCATACACTAAGTTGTATTGGTCTTCTTTGTTAATTTTGTCTTTTGTCTTGCTATATATTTTTCTTAATGTTTGTTGTGGTCTATGTGCAAATGTAAGTTTTTCATTGGGAATACATTTTCGTAGAGTTTAGTTATCTGTCAATCCATGTATGTATGTTACTCCTCTAAAAGTTTTGTTTGCATTTTTGTCAGCTGTTTTTGCTTTCGTATGTATTGTTTGTCTGTATTTTGTTGTTGCTAACAGCCTTTGTATTGTTTTGGCAGGGTAGGCGTTTTTTAATAGTATGTTTTTTATTTTCATCTCATTTTCTTTTCTGAACGCCTGGTCGCGATGAAAATAAAAAACATACTATTAAAAAACGCCTACCCTGCCAAAACAATACAAAGGCTGTTAGCAACAACAAAATACAGACAAACAATACATACGAAAGCAAAAACAGCTGACAAAAATCCAAGCAAAACTTTTAGAGGAGTAACATACATACATGGATTGACAGATAACAAAACTCTACGAAAATGTATTCCCAATGAAAAACTAACATTTGCACATAGACCACAACAAACATTAAGAAAAATATATAGCAAGACAAAAGACAAAATTAACAAAGAAGACCAACACAACTTAGTGTATGAAATAAAATGTAAGGGAAATAAAGATGAGCTTTGCAACAAAATCTACATAGGTACTACGAAACGTTCATTAGGCACAAGAATAGGAGAACATAAAACAGATGCAAAAAATAAAAAAACATCTACTGCACTAGCCCAACACTTGACCAATACTGGGCATGCAGCAGACTTCGACAACACAAAAATATTAGACATAGAAAGGCGAACAACAACACGACTAACACCAGAAAGTCTACGAATTCAACAACGAATACAAGACACAATAAACTTCAAAGAGGACGTAGACAATATAAGCTGCGCTTACAGAGCAACAATAACAAATAAAGCCAAACCATACGAATGACAGTAGAAAACAAAATATGTATATGTTTATATTTATATGTTGTGTTGATTGATCGTCAGGTATAGATATGTTTATTGCATAGTTTAAATTTAAATTTAATTTATCCGAAGTAAGTTGTGATTATAGTTATAAATGTTTAATATTATATTGTGTAATTTGTTAATCGTTAACCAATTATGTAATTATATTTTTTTTGATGTGTAAACATCTTTGCTGTAGCTACGAGTGATTTCGAAAAACAGGTGTAGTTTACGCGTAAACGTAAATGACCTTTGTGTTAGTGCACTGCTGCGTCCGTGTGAATCGCTTGGCATTGTCAGTGCTAGGTAGGTAGATAGACATGTACTTACAAATGCTTGCATGCATAGCCGTGCAAATGCAAATATCAACAACAACAGCAACGAAGCGAAGTGAAGTTGTTGTTGTTGTTGTTTTCTGCAACAATGCGAAAAATAGGCAAAATAAAAAGGACCAACCTGTTTGAACATGTATGCAAATGTATGGATATGCACACCTACATCTACCTATCTAATTTTCTATGCAATATTGGTATCAAATGAAAGGTTTTGAGCAGGACTTCGATATGAAGCTCTTGTCATTGTGACCCCTAGGCCGGGTCTCCAGATATGGGTCAAAACGAGGACCCGGATGATCCTTGAATGTTTCTGAGCAATATTGGTATCGAATGAAGGTTTTGAGCAGGACTTCGATATGAAGCTCTATTCATTGTGACACCTAGGCCGGGTCTCCAGATATGGGGCAAAAGGAGGACCCGGATGATCCTTGAATATTTCTGAGCAATATTGGTATCAAATGAAAGGTTTTGAGCAGGACTTCGATATGAAGCTCTTTTCATTGTGACCCCTAGGCCGGGTCTCCAGATGTGGGTCAAACGTGGACTCGGATGATCTTTGCTGTTTCTGAGCAATACAAAACAACATAAAAAATCAAAAGTCAAAAACCAAAAACCAAAACAAACAAAAACAACAAAATAGTAGCAGTCACAATGACAACAAAAAATTACAAAAACGATAGTCGCCTTTTAATCCATAGAAAACCAGGAAAAAGGAATAAGGAAAAGGGAATAAATATCCGATTTCGAAACAGTTTACACATCAATATTCATGAATACCCGTTATTCACGCTTTAATTTTTTTTTTTGTGTTTTATCTTTCAATTTATGTAAATAAAATCATACTCCCTGAGGAAGGCGCAAATATGCACCAAAACGCGTAGGAGGACAAAAGGAAACCTTTGTTTCGCTTTTCACTTCACCGGCCATAAAGCTCTGAATACCACTATATGGAAAACTTTCAATAGTTGGCACCGCCCATTTTCCAAAATTTCATCATGATAGTTTATTTCTAATATCATTTGGTACTTAATTTAATCATTCTTGGAATTAAATTTGAATTTTAATGCCAAAAAATCCTATTTTTAAACTATGAGAAGTTTTACAATTTTATTTATTCCAAAATAGTTTCAAAATAAAGTCTTGAAAAGTATTAAAATTCTCTCTAAAGAAGTTTAGTCAATTATGGTTTAAAACCAAATCCTGAAAAGTATAAAAAACTTTCTCTTTCTCAATTTTATTACCATCAAAGCATTTTTGGTTTGAATTCAAAACAAAAAAAATATTAAGAAAAAATATCAGAACAAAAGTAAAAATAAATAAAAAAAAAATGTTTCTAAAAGTGCAATGCGGATGAAATAATTGTGCTAAAGAAGACATCTGTAGTGAGTTTCTGTAACTCATATCGATCAATGTTCTCTACTGAAATAGTCGATTTGACGTCATCATGACGTCATTCTCGATGCATGCGTTTCTGTATGAAAATGAGTCCAATGGATCGATAGAACTGACAAATCAGCTGATATGTTCCATTCCAATTCAGTAGGAATGATCGATTAAAGGTGTTTCTGTAAGCAAAATAGTCGATATATTATCTATCAATATACTCGCCAACTTTTTAAACGGTGAGAAAGCTTTCACCGGTCGAAAAAATGGACAAAACAGCCGAATTCAGCCAGAATGTGAGTATATTTTAATTAAAACAAATTATTTATGTATATATGTACATACTATATATTAATGAATATACATTTAAATATATTTAATATATATTTAAAGGATTTGTAGAGTCTCTTAAGGAGCGTCTTTGTACTTCCAAAATGCACACATACACACGTTTCTGCCTGTACATGCGCATTGTCGCTTGTCAAATTAGAAATAGGTCTATATTTGCGGCAGCGACAAATGCAACCCTTCTGCCGTGAAGTCGTGCTGGCGTTAAAATGTGTGCGCCCATAAGAACGTGTGCATTTTACTTTTGACAGCTGGCTGCTTTTCGCTCGCCGGTTCGAATGTGCTTAGACCATTACATTTATTTTGGCGTTTAAGTTCTCGATTGGCGTTTCATTTCCTACACTGTTCCGAATTTTATCGATTAATGCTTGTAGAAACACTCGCTATCGATCAATAGAGAAGTTTTGATAGAATCGACGTGACGTCATCAAAATAGACAAATCCACTCGATTTCTTACAGAAACTCACTACTGGTCTTATTGCACTAATATTATACTTTTAATAAATGAAATGAAATGCAAGTAAGTAATGAAGGAGATTAATAAAATATCATGGGGGTAAATTTTTCTTTATTTTTTCAGACATAAGGCAGCTGAAGGTCTCTCTTGCAGTATCCCTGCAAGAACCGCGACGGTGGTTCGGCTCCATACATTTTTCGGAAAAAAATAGGAGTGGTCCTAGGCCATTGAAATTTTGTACAGAGGTTATATATGAGCTAATTAAGAAATTTTCAAAAAATGGTTGAAATCGGTCAACCCCTAGGGGTACCTCCCTTGGACTTATAAAAAATGATTTAAATACAAATTTTAGTTTCAGCTAAAAAAAAATTAAGATATCTTCACGAAACTTGGTACATGAGTTACCCTCATTAAAGGTATTGACGGCACTAAAAATTGTTGAAATCGGCCACTCCCTAGGGGTACATCCCCTGGACCTATAGTAAAAATTTTTAAAGAAAAATTTTAATTTCAGTTCAAAAAATTAAGATATCTTCACGAAACTTGGCGCATAAGTTACTGTCATGAAAGATATCGACAGTACCAAATACATACATCTTTTATTCAAAAACAAATGAAGATATACATTTTCAGTAACTGAAAAAGAGCCATTGTAAAAATTTTATTTACTTAATGATTATATTTACAATATAATCAAAAATATAACTATGTATGTATATATGGAAGGAAAAAAAAACAAATATAAGAAAAATGTTTAATCATTTATCATATCCTTGACAACAGGATCCAATTCCCCACATTCAATAAGTCTTCTAGTTGTGTGATCAAGTAAACTTTGCAAATTAACAGCAGCATATGTTTCTGTTACTACAATTTCGTCGGGATAACATTTTTTTTCATCTAATACCTTAAAATAAGCTGGTAAAATGTTAAGACCTTCCGAGCTGAGGGCAATTCTGATAGTTTCATATTGAAATTTTGTTAAATCTGCATCCATTAATATTCCAAGTGCAACTGAAGCACTAATATGGGTTTGTTCACTGTTTCCTTTCTCCAGTCTTTTACTTGCCTTTGAAAGTTGCTATTGTGGATACTGATCAACTAAAGGAGCAACCTTGTATCGTTTAGCACGATCACTGCAATCACTGAACTCCTTACTCCTTCTTCCTCTCTTCTAACAAGTAGATTGGCTGCTACAAATATATTTAAGAATGGAAAACTCTATTAAATTTCACAAGTGTGTTGTGGCATTTCAAAACATACTTTTAAGCCAAAGTTCGTGTTTAAAAAAAGAGAAATATCTCCCTTCGAATCGTCCCATCGCTTTTTAAATTGACCTACGAATCGCTGCGATTTATTTCGTTTCACTACTACAATATCATCATTCGTTAGCACCTTGGTATGTAACTCGATAAAGTTCGTTAACGAATCCACATTTCGATCACATTTTATTAACTTCTCACTTAATTATTTATAATAAATATATAAACTGAAAATGCACTCATTGTTTTAATAAAAAATACATAAATGTGACTTCATATTCGTAAACAAAAAAATGTCACATAAGATGTAAACGTTAATATATACGCATGAGCCTAAAAGCATGCTACATTTTGTCAATTTTATCACAATTTGGTGGGACTTTCGACATTTAAATCAAGTTTACATCGTTTGGGGAAAACATGGGAAAAAATTTTTAACAGAAATTTCATTTTATTACAGTTAGCGAGTGTAGCACGCTGTAGCACACAAATTTTTTATCCATCGAAGTTAGAAAAGGTAGCATTTTTAAAGTACCATTTTTGCTGGCCTATATTTATACCTTTCATGAGAATGAAATGGTATTATAACTTTGTGCCGAAAATCAAATCTTGAAAGTACTAGAAGGAGGCGTGACAGACCCATCAATATATATACCGATATAATCAGAATCATGAGCTGAGTCGTTTAAGCCATGTCCGTCTGTCCGTCCGTCCGTCCGTCTGTGTGAACGCAAACTAGTCCCTCAGTTTTTGAGATATTTGATTGAAATTTGGAACACGGGTGAGTTTTGATGCTCAATCGATCATTTGTCGGAATTGGCCGAATCGGACCACTATAACATATAGCTCCCATACAACCGATTGTTCAGATTTATACATTTTGGGGTATAACTTCTCCCTTCTTACAGCTAAGGACACGAAACTTTGGAGTATTTGTACCCATATTGACCCAAACAAGGTTACTGAAAATTGTCAAGATCGAACCACTATAACATATAGCTACAATACAACCGATTGTTCATCATTTCCGATCATTTGTCGGAATTGTCCGGATCGAAGCACTATAACATATATATCCCATACAACCGATTGTTCAGATATGGACATTTTGGGGTATAACTTCTCCATTTTAACAGCTAAGGACATGCAACTTTAAAGTACTTGTACGCATATAGGCCCAAATAGAGTTACCGAAAATTTTCAAGATCGGACCACTATAACATATAGCTGCCATACAACCGATTGTTCAGATATACACATTTTGGTGTATAACTTCCCCATTTAAACAGCTAAGAACATAAAATTTTGAAGTATTTGTACAAATGTTGGCCTAAACAAGGTTACCGAAAATTGTCAAGATCAGACCACTATAACATATAGCTCCCATACAACCGATTGTTCAGATATACACATTTTGTCGTATAACTCCTCCATTTAAATAGCCCAGACACCATTTTTTCTAATAAACCGTTCCATAAATAACCCACAAAATTGAAATTATAAATTATACTAAATCAGGCTATGTACATACATACATAGGTAGCTTTTCATTTCCCCACTCATGAAAGGTATGAAGTCTTCGGTACGGCCGAAGACAGCCGCGCTCTTACTTGTTTTTTTTTAATATTTGGCCGATTGCACTGATTTTTTCTTTAATTAGTCAAGGAAGTGCTATATTTTATTTTAAACTCACAACAGAAACAATAGAGATATAAGTTATAAGGAAAATATATAGCTAAAAAGAGCAAAAATTCCAAGCAGTTTTTGTTGAATAAAATTTTTCTGACTTCTGATACCAATATTTCTTAAAAAAATTTCAACTTTTTACAAAGTAGTCATGAATTGTTCATATTTGGACATTTGTTTATAAGACTACATCATTAAAATCTGAAAATTAGGTATTGAAAAAAATTAATTTTTTCCGCGGCTGAACCACGTGCGGCTGAAATTTCTGTGGACATCTCCAAAGTATTGGTGTAAAAGTTGACAATATGTACATATATACATTAGATGAGTTTTTTTTTTGTATGGGATTCTCTAAACGTTCTCGGATCCTCCCTCCGGCACCGGAATATGAAAATAGGATGTTTTAGAGTAAGTAAACTGAAAAAAAAATTTCACTTTTCCAAAAACTGGATGGAGCTACACCGAAAACCGCGCAAATTCCCAGAATTTCAAGGTATGTTCAGATTTTTGTCTGAAAAAGGTTAGGATTTTGCACAAGATGAAATTGATACCCACCCATACGAAGAATTAACCGCTAAATCGAATGGCATATTCAGTTTTTTGGTACACTACCCAGGGAAGGTAATAACGCGTCCTAAAGTGACCATTTTCTTTTTTTTCTCATGAATCTTCAACTTCTTGCCCTATACTCTTCCCGAAAACGGAAATTATTTTTCAACTAAATCACACGGTAGGCTGCGTTATTTAATGCGCTTTCCATAAATGTATAGCTATTAAAAATCGAATAAAATTTGGATGAGTTCATCAAGTTTAAGTGAAGTAAAGTCGGGTAAAAATAATTTCCGATTTCGGGAAGAGTATAGGGCAAGAAGTTGAAGATTCATGAGAAAAAAAAGAAAATGGTCACTTTAGGCCGCGTTATTACCTTCCCTGGGTAGTCTACCAAAAAACTGAATATGCCATTCGATTTAGCGGTTAATTCTTCGTATGAGTGGGTATCAATTTTTTTTCTTGTGCAAAATCCTAACTTTTTTGAGACAAAAATCTAAACATACCTTGAAATTCTGGGAATTTGCGTGGTTTTCGGTGTAGCTCCATCCAGTTTTTGGAAAAGTGAAATTTTTTTTCAGTTTACTTACTCTAAAACATCCTATTTTCATATTCCGGTGCCGGAGGGAATATCTAAAAAAAAACTCATCTAATATACATATATCGAGTCCTAACCGCCATAAAAGTGTATCCAACAAAATTATCGATTTCTGCTATTTTATGGAAATCAACAATTTATTATCACATGCATCAACTTCCAAAATGTCATAGCTGTGAAATGTGCAGTTTCGAAGTTAGAGACTAAATAAGTTTCAAGGCTGCATACAAACTGTATGCAAAACAAATTAAAAAACTGTGTCCTGTAAAATATACTTTTTATTTGATACACTTGTATGGGGATTAGGGCTCGATATATAAGGTACTTTAGTGTTTGCTACTACTGTTTTGGATTTTTATGTAAATAAACAATGTTAACGTTATTCAATTTCTCATTAATTTTTGGGATAATGGGTTATTTGCGGTATATCCACTGGAAATTTTATGGGGGTTTATTTTTAAATCCAAAAAAGTATACAATTTATTCCAATATTCGGATAGATCCAGGGCCGTGCGCAGGAATTAGCCTTGGGGGGGGGGTTTTAATTTTGGTTTGCATTCGCATACATTTTTCGCTAAGATAAACATATTTGCTGAAGCAGATATCCAGACCCATACATCATAAATTTAAATGTTCTCTAACTTTTCTGAAACTGCATACTCTGATGCTTAAAATTATACCCAAGAAATTTTTTAGGTTGTAAAAATTTTTCTGTATTTGATAGAGAATTTGTGATATGGTGGCATATTATTCGCACTTTTATGAATACATGGCTATAATTAAAGTCCGTTTAACATTGCGATTCTTCGAGGTACGGAAAAGAATTCTGTCAAATATAAAGATAATTGAATGAAATTTTGTGGCATGAGTCCCACAATAGGCCGGAAACAAAAAACAGAAAAACTTTTGAAATGGGCGTGACACCGCCCCTTTTTGGACAAAGGAATCTACGAGATTTCGGAGCCCATAACTCAAAAAATAATTATTATAATTGATATGTTATGACGAATAATAATAATAATAATAATATAATACAATGGCGCTATTATAACTCTGACGAGTTTTATGGCCGAGCTTCTCTCCCAATTCGAGGTGTGTTCCTTTTTTGTTTTTCCTACTAATTGGGTGGACCTACAGTTTTATGCCGGCTCCGAACGGCGAATGCATTTTTTTGTGAGAAGCTTTTTCATGGCAGAAATACTCTCGGAGGGTATGCCGCCCACTGCCGAGAGGTGACCGCTGCTCTTAAACAAACCGAATAATTGGATTTTTACTAATTAGAAACATTTTTTTGGTGTTTGCTTGGACTGGGGTTTGAACCCGAGACCTCTGGTATAGCAGGCGAGCACTCTACCCACTGCACCACAGCGGCCACATGACGAAACTTAGGGTTAAACTTTTATTACTTGTACTAATATACGTTAAACAAGTAAGGAAGCCTAAGTTCGATTGGAATCGAACATTAGATACTCAGCTGTATGCTTTCATTGTTTGTTTGCGTTTGATGGAAACACGGTGTACTTTATATTAAGCGAGTGCTGCATAAAGTGGGCGTAGCCACGCCCATTTTCTAAATTTTTATCTGTCATCCAATTAAGCATATGAATATTATTCTTTGTACAAAATTTCATCCCTTTATGACTTTTAGTTACAAAGATGTCACGTTACAAATTCCCAAAGGGTGTTCCAGAAATATCTTTGTTAAAAAGTAGGCGTGGTCATAAACCGATTTCAATAAATTTTTGCGTGTCAATTAACACAAGTTATAAAAGTGTATAACCCAAGTTTCGTCATAATATCTCTATTATTTGTCGAGTTATGGGCTCCGAAATCTCGTTGATTCCTTTGTCTGAAAAGAGGCGGTGCCACGCCCATTTTCCGAAATTTTTCTATTTTTTGTTTCCGATCTATTGTAGAACTCATGCCACAAAATTTCAATGAATTATCTTTATATTTGACAAAGATATCGCTTAAAATGTTTTATTAGGTCACTTTATGATACCCATATATAAAAGTGGGCGTGGTCGTCAACCGATTTCGCTAAAATTTTGAACATGTATTACTACAAGTAGTGAAAGTGTATACACCAAGTTTCGTCATAATATATCGATTATTTGTCGAGTTATGGGCTCAGAAATCTCGTATATTCCTGCTTCTAAAAGGAGGCGGTGCCACTCCCATTTTCCAAAATTTTTGTATTTTTTGTTTTGTGTCCATAGTTGGACACCTTCCATAAAATTTCAATGATATATCTTTATATTTGACAGAGATATCGCTCAAAATGTTTTTATTAGGTCACTTTATAATACCCATATATAAAAGTGGGCGTGGTCGTCAACCGATTTTGGCAATTTTTCGTCCAAATATTTGCCTAAGTAAGTATATCACGCCTACCAAATTTCATCGATATATCTTCAACGGTTTCTGAGTTATGACTCATAAAACTTTCAATGTTTGCCCCTTAATAAGTGGGCGTGGCACCGCCCATTTTCCAAAATTTCACCATATTTCTTCATAAGGGCCTGAGCTCAATACGCGTGTGAAATTTTATCACTCTAGCTCTATTAGTGACTGAGATACAAAATTTGCGATTTTTACTATATAGGGGAGGTGGGCGTGCTCATGGTCCGATTTCGCCCATTTTCAATACCATCCGTTCCTGTCTTGATACCAACTTACATTTCAAATTTCACCAAAATATCTCAATTTTTACGCGAGTTATCGTGCGCACAGACGGACAGACGGACAGACGGACGGACATGGCTCAATCGATTTCTCTTTTCACCCTGATCATTTTGATATATATAAGTCTATATCTATCTCGATTATTTCATTCTGTTACAATCCACCGTTAGGAAATCAAAACTATAATACTCTGTGTACTAGTACAGCTGAGTATAAAAATTTAGCGAAATCGGTGTATAACCACGCCTACTTTTTTACAAAAACATTTCTAAAATGGCCTTGTGAAATTTGTGACGTGACATCTTTGTAACTAAAAGTCATAAAGGAATGAAATTTTGCACAAAGAGTAATATTCATATGCTTAGTCGGATAATTGATTTTGAAAATGGGTGTGGCTACGCCCACCTTACGCTGTATCCGCATTATATAAAATACACCGTGTTTCCGTCAAACGTAAACAAACAATGAGAACATCCCTTTGCCAAAATAGTTGACTTATCTGGTCTAATTCTGATTCATCAAAACCTAGTTAACCAGGTCCTGAATAGTACTGTTTACAGTACTTGTTAATTGAAACTGCTCACTGTTTTCACAAAATGAAAATTTTTTGTTATCAGTACAATTTTTTGAAAAATTTCAAACGAACATATGCTACACAACTTTGTAATTTCGGAAAGCTCCAAGTGCAATTCAAAGTGCCGAACTTATGTATTGGCCAACCTTATTTTTTGCAACTTTCACCAATTTCTTCTTCCGTAAAATTATTGTACTAATTATTGTCAAAAATTATGAGTCAAGATTCAATGCAAAATTTATAAACTGTGTTTTGAAAATTTTTGCAAAATCATTGCAACTTAGATTTGGTCATGGGGGGGGGTTTTAACCCCCAAACCCCCCCCCGTGCGCACGGCCCTGGATAGATCTAATACCATTTAGACTATTTTTATTACCAAAAATATTATAAAAATAATAAAAATTTGGTTTTGATTTAATTTCATAAAAGTATACAATTTATTCCAATTTTGGATTGATCTTATACCATTTCAACTATTTTTAATACCAGAAATATTCTAAAAATAATCAAAATTTGGTTTTGATTTAATTCCAAGAAAGTGTTAATTTGACACAAAGAATAATTTCTGTCTCTTAATATTCTCTTCTTTTTTCTAAACCAGAATGGTTTTAATTTTATGCTTTTTGGCATTGTTATATATAAATACCAAAATGGAAATAAAATTAAACTAAAATTTTTACTGTGTATGCAATCTGTGCACAATATGCCTAGTTTGTATATGGAAAAGTGGAGTACTGAACTAATTAATTAAATTTTTGTTGTACAAGAATACACCTCCTTCCCTAATTTTAAACGCTGAACATTTTAGGGAATCTAGAAATTGAAATTGCATTATGAGAAAATGAAATATCGTGGATTTTCGCAACAATGTGTGTTGTTGTTGATAACACCTCTTCTTACTCGTTTGTAGCTACGTCTGGTGTACCTCAAGGTAGCATTCTGGGTCCCCTACTCTTTAATATCTTCATTAATGATATTTGTGATTGCTTCTCCCATTCTAACTTTCTATTATATGCTGATGATCTTAAGATTTTCTCCACTGTTCAGAATCAATGTGATTCAATTAAGTTGCAGAGTGAAATTAACAACGTATCCCTGTGGTGTCAACGTAATGGCTTGAATCTGAACATCAGTAAATGTTTCCATGTATCTTTCTCTAAACGTCGTTCTCCTATCCCTACCTCTTACTATATTTGTGCTTCTTGCCTTTCTACCCTGTCTGAGATTACCGACTTGGGCATCATTTTTGATTCTAAGTTTTCATTCTTAAGCCACATCAACAGCACAATTGCTAAATCTTATGCCATGCTTGGCTTCATTCGCCGCTTTAGTCAAGACTTTAGTGACCCTTATACTCTTAAACTTCTTTACACGTCGCTAGTTCGCTCCAAGCTTGAATATGCGGTTTTCATCTGGAGACCCTATTTTGACTGTCATATAAGACGTTTGGAACGCGTCCAAAAAGTATTTCTGAGATTTGCTCTTCGTTCTCTAAATTTTGCTGACCTTTTTGTATGTATGGGTGTATGTTGTGGAATTTTGCAACGAACATTTAAGATACTTCTAGTTGAGCTAGGTACTAGAAATTTGGAACATAGTTCAGGACCCGAAGACAATGCAATGTGAAATAAAAAAAATCCGATAGATGGCGCTGGTTTCGATATATTAGTAAAATTCCTATTTATCGACCGAATTTGTTCATATTCGGTATATATATTTCCTATGAGAAAGTAAATACATCTGTGGAAAAAAATCGCCGCTAGGTGGCGCTGGTGTCAAGATATTTGTAAAATTCGTATTTACCGACCGAATTTGTTCATATTCGGTATATATATTGCCTATGAGAAAGTAAATACATCTGTGGAAAAAAGTCGCCGCTAGGTGGCGCTGATGTCAAGATATTTGTAAAATTCGTATTTACCGACCGAATTTGTTCATATTCGGTATATATATTGCCTATGAGAAAGTAAATACATCTGTGGAAAAAAGCGCCGCTAGGTGGCGCTGGTGTCAAGATATTTGTAAAATTCGTATTTACCGACCGAATTTGTTCATATTCGGTATATATATTGCCTATGAGAAAGTAAATACATCTGTGGAAAAAATCGCCGCTAGGTGGCGCTGGTGTCAAGATATTTGTAAAATTCGTATTTACCGACCGAATTTGTTCATATTCGGTATATATATTGCTTATGAGAAAGTAAATATATTTGTGGAAATAAATCGCCGCTAGGTGGCGCTAGTGTCAAGATATTTAGAAAATTAGTATTTATGAACCAATTTTGTTCCTATTTTGAACACGTATTACGAAGTAATCTATGTATTCAAAAAAGAGTATAGTAAAACCACTTAAAAGACTCCACAGGAATTGGATAATAAAATAAGGAACCATTAAAATGTTAAACATAGTGCACTTCATATTAAAAACTGCTGGACTATATTGATAGTAGGAGTGTTGACAAATGTTAGATGTAAAATGCATTGTAAAACTAAAAAGGCAAAAATAAAACAAGGTAAAAAATTTTTTTAAAAAGCTTTTATTAAATATTAATATAAAAATTTACTAAAAAGGAAAAAATAAATTTTTAATATTTTTGAACAAGATTTATATTAGTCCTTAGTTCATTTGGATCTTAATTTCAATCTAAGCATACCTTTAAATTATTTCTTCAAAGCATTTCTGTATATGTATCAACATATGTACATAAAAGCGCGGTTCTCATTACATATTCATGTTATAAAACAGTATTGATGAAACGGAATGAAGCGATAAAAACTTTAAATTCCAATTACGTAAGATATGCATGACGTAAAGAGCACCCACGCTTTTATGTACATATGTTGATACATATACATATATATATATATAAAATGAAATGAAATGAAGTGAATTTCGTAAAAAAAGGCGTCAGAATCCGAGAAAAAAATTCGAAAGTGCCCTGTAGTGGCCCTCAAAAGAAGAAATGAATGCCAACAAGTAAGGAAGCCTAAGTTCGAGTGGAATCGAACATTAGATACTCAGCTGAATGCGTTCATTGTTTGTTTGCGTTTGTTCGATATAGGGTGTATTTTATATAAATCGAGTGCCTCAAAATTTTTCTCAATCATCCAACTAAGCATACATATGAATATTATTCTTTGTGCAATATTTCATTCCTTTATGACTTCTAGTTACAAAGATGCCACGTTACAAATTCCAAAATGGTGTTCCAGAAATATCTTTGTTAAAGGTAGGCGTGGTCATACACCAATTCCGGTAAATGTTCACATGTCTATTACCGCAAGTGACAAAAGCTTATACACAAAGTTTTGTCATTATATCTCAATTATTTCTTGAGTTATGGGCTTCGAAATCTCGTAGATTCCTTCGTCTAAAAAGAGGCGATGCCATGCCCATTTTCCAAAATTTTTCTATTTTTTGTTTCCGGTCTATTGTGGGACTCATGACACAAAATTTCAATGAATTATCTTTATATTTGACAAAGATATCGCTTCAAATGTTTTTATTAGGCCCCTTTATAGTTTCCATATATAAAATTGGGCGTGGTCGTAAACCGATTTCGCTAAAATTTTGAACATGTATTACTACACGTTATAAAAGTGTATGCACCAAGTTTCGCAAAACTATCTATATATTAACAGGCTAACATTTTTTCCATACAAACAATTGCCAGGCTGCTTTGCACATTTAACATACTCATATCCACATTAAATTGATATGGATGTGTTCGTATGAGTCAGGAGCAGTGCATAGGCATATAATTTGTTCTATAAATTATTTAATTTCTTTATAATTAACTAGCTGTACCCGGCCAAGCTTTGCTTTGGCTCATTTCCTATTATGGGCATTTGAAGCGAAAACGGCACACTTTAAAATAAGTTGGAAGTATCTAGAAGCCGAACTTACTGCAGAGCTCAGCAAAAGTCAGATAACTTTAATAAAGTGAAGGAAAAAATTTATATTTTCAAAAGTTTACATAGCCCTGCATTCCACTTCTCATTTGACACCGTTGCTTAAAAACATTCCGTGGCATCCGGGTCCACTCTTTTACCTATTATTGGATACCGGGCCTAAGAATCACTATGAAAAGAGCTCTACGCAGCAGCCCTGGTCAACACCTTTCATTTTATATCAGTATTTCTCAGCAGCATCCCGCGGTCATCCAGGTCCACATACCTATTGACCCACATCTGGGGCCTTGACCTAGGAATCATAATGGGTACGGCTCGATATAAAATTCCTGCTCAACACATTTCATTTGATACCAATAGCAGTAAGAAATATCCCGGTGTCATCCGGGTCCACGTTTTGCCCATATCTGGGGATCCGACGTAGGAATCGAAATGAGTACAGCTCTATGTGCAAGCCATGCTCCACGTTTTTATCCATATCTGGGGACTTAACCAAGAAATCATAATAGGTACGGCTCTACATAAGAGTCTTGCTCAACAATTTTTATTTGGTACCAATATCCCTGAGAATTATCCCGGTGTTATCGGGGTCCACATATTGACCCACATCTTGGAATCCGACCTAGGAATCGTAATGAGTTCATTTCTATATAAAATCCCTGTTCAACGACCTTCATTTAATACCAATACGGCTGGGAAGTTTTCCAGGGCCATCCGGTCCACGTTTTGACCCAAATATGTAAAATCCCTGCTAAATATCTTTCATTTGATACCAAAATCCCTGAGAAATATCCCGGTGTTATCCGGGTCCACGTGTTGACCCACATCTTGGGACCCGACCTAGGAAATTTAATGAGTTCGTCTCTATGTAAAATCCCTGCTAAACACTTTTCATTTGATACCAATATCGCTCAGAAGTATTCGAGGTTCATCCGGGTTCACGTGTTGACCCATATTTGTAGACCCGGCCTAGGTATCACAAATAAGACACATCTATGTCGAAGTACTCATCAAGACCTTTCATTTGATACCAATATCGCTCAGAAGTATTCGAGGGTCACCCGGGTCCACGTGTTGACCCATATCTGGAGTCCCGGCCTAGGTATCACAAATGAGACACATCTATGTCGAAGTACTCATCAAGACCTTTCATTTGATACCAATATCGCTCATAAGTATTCGAGGGTCATCCGGGTCCACGTGTTGACCCATATCTAGAGACGCGGCCTAGGTATCACAAATAAAACACATCTGTGTCGAAGTACTCATCAAGACCTTTCATTTGATACCAATATCGCTCAGAAGTATTCGAGGGTTATCCGGGTCCACGTGTTGACCCATATCTGGAGACCCGGCCCAGGTATCACAAACAAACACATCTATGTCGAAGTACTCATCAAGACCTTTCATTTGATACGAATATAGCTCAGAAGTATTCGAGGGTCATCCGATCCACGTGTTGACCCATATCTGGAGACCCGGCCCAGGTATCACAAATAAAACACATCTATGTCGAAGTACTCATCAAGACCTTTCATTTGATACCAATATCGCTCAGAAGTATTCGAGGGTCATCCGGGTCCACGTGTTGACCCATATCTCGAGACCCGGCCTAGATATCACAAATAAGACACATATATGTCGAAGTACTCATCAGGACCTTTCATTTGATACCAATATCGCTTAGAAGTATTCGAGGGTCATCCGGGTCCACGTGTTGACCCATATCTGGAGACGCGGCCTAGGTATCACAAATAAAACACATCTATGTCGAAGTACTCATCAAGACCTTTCATTTGATACCGATATCGCTCAGAAGTATTCGAGGGACATCCGGGTCCACGTGTTGACCCATATCTGGAGACCCGACCTAGGAATCACAATGAGTACTATTCTATGTAAATTCTCTGATCAATGCCTTTCATTTGATACCAATATCGTCCAAAAATATTCATGGGTAAGCCGGATCCACGTTTTGACCTTTTGACCTATATCTCGGGAACCGACTTCCGGATTTGAAATAAATAATAGCTTAAAAAACTAAAAAACACGCTTTAATCTTAAAAATCGTACAAAAAATTGAGAAACAATTTAATTAGAAACAAAATGATGAACGAAAATATAAGTATTTAAGGAAAAGCGTAGGGTGCTCAGTATGTCAAAAAATATTTAAAATCGGTGTTTTTTTAATAATAATTTTATTTTGACTTTTTTGAGATTTCATATATTGTTTACGCCAACCTTCACATCCAGATGTCGCTGATGCTGTTAGTTGCTTCAACTGTGAATGGGCCTGAAATCAGCCACTCGTTGGCTATGAGTCACTCGTTGACAATGACTCAGTCGCTGTGAATGAATCACTCGCTGAGAGGGTTCGTTACTTGCCTTCCATTGTAATATATATATAATAAACTAATCCTGTTAGCATAGCCCGTTAGGTATTTTGTGGTTCCACCATCTGTGGGCCTATAAATACGGTAGCGCGCTACAGACTTGTCCTCTTGACATAGTGTTCATCAGACCGACAACATCAGCAGCATCTGGTAAGTGATCTTTGATCTCAATTATTGTACATATAAAAAGTGAAATCTGAAATAAAGATAGTTTAGTGAATTTCAAAGTGAATAAATTGATTCATTTATTTGCGTGAACTATTAATATTTGTGGTAAGTGATTGAATTGAAAGCCGGCTTCCCCAAGTTCCCCTATTCCAGGATTCATTAGGAATTTTCTGGCCTCAGTAGTCCCCGCTCGAACATGGTCCTTCGAGCCGGATTTCAAAACAATCACTTTTAATGTCTGTGCATATTTAAAAAGTTAATTTTCTTTAATCGGTGAAAAACACAAACAATTTGCCAAGTCGTCATTTGCGCCATTTACTTATTTTTAATACCAACAAATTGTTCGTACTCATTTTGATTACCAACAATTCATTTGCGCCATTTACTTATTTTGACTACCAACAATTCATTTGTACCATTTACTTATTTTTAATACCAACAAATCATTCGTACTCATTTTTTGAATACCAACAATTTGCTGGTGAGTACAAGCAAAAAACGCCACTGTGATCGCTGTGTTCAGAAAGAAGAAGAATCTGACATATACATACATTTTTTTCTCTACGCCATATTCGCGGTCGTGAAAATTTCAACCGTCTGAAATTTGGAAAAAACCCAGGTAAGATTATGTTTTATATAAAAAAAATCGGCATCGGCGTTTGCGGGCAAGAATAAAGCACCGACGGAGAAGCAAAAGGTGGTAAGTTTTGGCACCAGGAAAGGAAGCAAAACGGAATCCATTGTTGGTCACTATATGAGCATCGGGATTGAAGTCAAGTGCTCCAAAACACTCAGAAAGGCTATAAGGATACCTCAAGTAAGTCTCAAAAGGCTTCAAAGGTGAAATAAAAGTGAGTAAAAACGAAAAAAAAAAAAAATAACTAATAGCAATAGCAGGTGGTCATAACCAAAACAGTAGAAAATTTTTAGTTGAACGATATTTCATTATATCGAAGTTTTAATCTCGACGTTTTTCATGGTAGAAAAAGGACATCAAAATGTGCTACAAAACAATGAGAAGAGGTAAAATTTTGAGCTTAGGCTATGAGCAAAGTGAAATATATGTATGAATTTCTGTGAACATACAAGTTTATATACATCCATATACATATATACATCGAAATTAATATTTTTCTTTCTGTATCTCCAACACAATTGCTGAGCACCTAAAATCCACCGGACCCAAACGGAAGTGGCGAAGTATCAAATTTTTCCTGCACCATAAGTATTGGATGTCGGCATCAATTGCCATACAGTGAGGCATCAGTACCAACGAAGCCAAAGCACGCATAAATTAACCACAACCGGAAGGCAGTAAGGCCCCCATCAAGTGGCCCACCAAATAACCCAACAAAGTACGCTCCGCCGGCCAAAAGTGCCACCTGATCAGGCGTACATACCAACGTATAAAATAACATTTTGAAGCAAGGTGGGGATTGGTGTCCACCGGCAAAAAGTGCCATAGGTTAAGGTGACTCCACAATCAAAGTAAGTAGAGTGAAATTATATGTATAAAAGCGATGAAAGTGAAAGTGTAAAAAAGCACAGTGCATACATACGTCCAGGTAAAAGCCAAAAATTAAATTTCGGTTTCGTTGACTACGTCAACCAAATTTTCCATATTTTCTTTGATTCGTAGATAAATTGCAAAAAGAAACAAGTAAGGAAGCCTAAGTTCGAGTGGAATCGAACATTAGATACTCAGCTGTATGCTTTAATTGTTTGTTTGCGTTTGATGGAAACACGGTGTATTTTATATAAAGCGAGTGCTGCATAAAGTGGGCGTAGCCACGCCCATTTTCTAAATTTTTGTCAGTCATCCAACTAAGCTTATGAATATTATTCTTTGTGCAAAATTTCATCCCTTTATGAGTTACAAAGATGTCACGTTAGAAATTCCAAAAGGGTGTTCCAGAAATATCTTTGTTAAAAAGTAGGCGTGGTCATAAACCGATTTCAATAAATTTTTGCGTGTCTATTAACACAAGTTATAAAAGTGTATAAACCAAGTTTCGTCATAATATCTCAATTATTTGTCGAGTTATGGGCTCCGAAATCTCGTTGATTTCTTTGTCTGAAAAAAGGCGGTGCCACGCCCATTTTCCGAAATTTTTCTATTTTTTGTTTCCGATCTATTGTAGAACTCATGCCACAAAATTTCAATGAATTATCTTTATATTTGACAAAGATATCGCTTAAAATGTTTTTACTAGGCCACTTTATGATACCCATATATAAAAGTGGGCGTGGTCGTCAACCGATTTCGCTAAAATTTTGAACATGTATTACCACAAGTAATAAAAGTGTATACACCAAGTTTCGTCATAATATATCGATTATTTGTCGAGTTATGGGCTCAGAAATCTCGTATATTCCTGCTTCTAAAAGGAGGCGGTGCCACGCCCATTTTCCAAAATTTTTGTATTTTTTGTTTTATGTCCATAGTTGTACACCTTCCATAAAATTTCAGTGATATATCTTTATATTTGACAGAGATATCGCTTAAAATGTTTTTATTAGGTCACTTTATAATACCCATATATAAAAGTAGGCGTGGTCGTCAACCGATTTCGGCAATTTTTCGTCCAACCATTTGCCTAAGTAAGTATAGTATATCACGCCTACCAAATTTCATCGACATATCTTCAACGGTTTCTGAGTTATGACTCATAAAACTTTCAATGTTTGCCCCTTAATAAGTGGGCGTGGCACCGCCCATTTTCCAAAAGTTCACCATATTTCTTCATAAGGGCCTGAGCTCAATACGTGTGTGAAATTTTATCACTCTAGCTCTATTAGTGACTGAGATACAAAATTTCCGATTTTTACTATATAAGGGAGGTGGGCGTGGTCATGGTCCGATTTCGCCCATTTTCAATCCCATCCGTTCCTGTCTTGATACCAACTTACATTTCAAATTTCATCAAAATATCTCAATTTTTGCGCGAGTTATCGTGCTCACAGACGGACAGACGGACAGACGGACGGACATGGCTCAATCGATTTCTCTTTTCACCCTGATCATTTTGATATATATAAGTCTATATCTATCTCGATTATTTCATTCTGTTACAATCCACCGTTAGGAAATCAAAACTATAATACTCTGTGTACTAGTACAGCTGAGTATAAAAATTAAGGGTACATACATATGTACAAAAATATATATATATCACAACTAGTGGCTTAACCTGTAGCAACTCCACAACAAATATATAAACGGCATAACCAGAACAACCAACGGGAAAAAGACCGTAACAAAAAAGAGCACTAACCTCGGAGTTAGCGGTAGGAGATAACTGGGCTCTTTGGTACATAAGAAAGAAACCCAACATTTCCTATTTACATATTTTTACACGTATATGTACCCACGTCTATATCAGGTATATAAAATATAAAACGGCAAAGTGTTTTAGAATAAATAATTTTGTAGTGCGCGTGTAGATAGAGATCTGAGATATCGCTCAGAAGTATTCGAGGGTCATCCGGGTCCACGTGTTGACCCATATCTGGAGACCCGACCTAGGAATCACAATGAGTACTATTCTATGTAAATTCTCTGATCAATGCCTTTCATTTGATACCAATATCGTCCAAAAATATTCATGGGTAAGCCGGATCCACGTTTTGACCTTTTGACCTATATCTCGGGAACCGACTTCCGGATTTGAAATAAATAGCTTAAAAAAACTAAAAACACGCTTTAATCTTAAAAATCGTACTAAAAATTGAGAAATAATTTAATTACAAACAAAATGATGAACGAAAATATAAGTATTTAAGGAAAAGCGTAGGGTGCTCAGTATGTCAAAAAATATTTAAAATCGGTGTTTTTTTACTAATAATTTTATTTTGACTTTTTTGAGATTTCATATATTGTTTACGCCAACCTTCACATCCAGATGTCGCTGATGCTGTTAGTTGCTTCAACTGTGAATGGGCCTGAAATCAGCCACTCGTTGGCTATGAGTCACTCGTTGACAATGACTCAGTCGCTGTGAATGAATCACTCGCTGAGAGGGTTCGTTACTTGCCTTCCATTTTAATATCTATATAATAAACTAATCCTGTTAGCATAGCCCGTTAGGTATTTTGTGGTTCCACCATCTGTGGGCCTATAAATACGGTAGCGCGCTACAGACTTGTCCACTTGACATAGTGTTCATCAGACCGACAACATCAGCAGCATCTGGTAAGTGATCTTTGATCTCAATTATTGTACATATAAAAAGTGAAATCTGAAATAAAGATAGTTTAGTGAATTTCAAAGTGAATAAATTGATTCATTTATTTGCGTGAACTATTAATATTTGTGGTAAGTGATTGAATTGAAAGCCGGCTTCCCCAAGTTCCCCGATTCCAGGATTCATTAGGAATTTTCTGGCCTCAGTAGTCCCCGCTCGAACATGGTCCTTCGAGCCGGATTTCAAAACAATCACTTTTAATGTCTGTGCATATTTAAAAAGTTAATTTTCTTTAATCGGTGAAAAACACAAACAATTTGCCAAGTCGTCATTTGCGCCATTTACTTATTTTTAATACCAACAAATTGTTCGTACTCATTTTGATTACCAACAATTCATTTGCGCCATTTACTTATTTTGACTACCAACAATTCATTTGTACCATTTACTTATTTTTAATACCAACAAATCATTCGTACTCATTTTTTGAATACCAACAATTCGCTGGTGAGTACAAGCAAAAAACGCCACTGTGATCGCTGTGTTCAGAAAGAAGAAGAATCTGATATATACATAAATTTTTTTCTCTACGCCATATTCGCGGTCGTGAAAATTTCAACCGTCTGAAATTTGGAAAAAACCCAGGTAAGATTAGGTTTTATATAAAAAAATCGGCATCGGCGTTTGCGGGCAAGAATAAAGCACCGACGGAGAAGCAAAAAGTGGTAAGTTTTGGCACCAGGAAAGGAAGCAAAACGGAATCCATTGTTGGTCACTATATGAGCATCGGGATTGAAGTCAAGTGCTCCAAAACCCTCAGAAAGGCTATAAGGATACCTCAAGTAAGTCTCAAAAGGCTTCAAAGGTGAAATAAAAGTGAGTAAAAACGAAAAAAAAAAAAAATAACTAATAGCAATAGCAGGTGGTCATAACCAAAACACCCTGTAGAAAATTTTTAGTTGAACGATATTTCATTATATCGAAGTTTTAATCTCGACGTTTTTCATGGTAGAAAAAGGACATCAAAATGTGCTACAAAACAATGAGAAGAGGTAAAATTTTGAGCTTAGGCTATGAGCAAAGTGAAATATATGTATGAATTTCTGTGAACATACAAGTTTATATACATCCATATACATATATACATCGAAATTAATATTTTTCTTTCCGTATCTCCAACACAATTGATGAGCACCTAAAATCCACCGGACCCAAACGGAAGTGGCGAAGTATCAAATTTTTCCTGCACCATAAGTATTGGATGTCGGCATCAATTGCCATACAGTGAGGCATCAGTACCAACGAAGCCAAAGCACGCATAAATTAACCACAACCGGAAGGCAGTAAGGCCCCCATCAAGTGGCCCACCAAATAACCCAACAAAGTACGCTCCGCCGGCCAAAAGTGCCACCTGATCAGGCGTACGTACCAACGTATAAAATAACATTTTGAAGCAAGGTGGGGATTGGTGTCCACCGGCAAAAAGTGCCATAGGTTAAGGTGACTCCACAATCAAAGTAAGTAGAGTGAAATTATATGTATAAAAGCGATGAAAGTGAAAGTGTAAAAAAGCACAGTGCATACATACGTCCAGGTAAAAGCCAAAAATTAAATTTCGGTTTCGTTGACTACGTCAACCAAATTTTCCTTATTTTCTTTGATTCGTAGATAAATTGCAAAAAGAAACAAGTAAGGAAGCCTAAGTTCGAGTGGAATCGAACATTAGATACTCAGCTGTATGCTTTAATTGTTTGTTTGCGTTTGATGGAAACACGGTGTATTTTATATAAAGCGAGTGCTGCATAAAGTGGGCGTAGCCACGCCCATTTTCTAAATTTTTGTCAGTCATCCAACTAAGCTTATGAATATTATTCTTTGTGCAAAATTTCATCCCTTTATGAGTTACAAAGATGTCACGTTAGAAATTCCAAAAGGGTGTTCCAGAAATATCTTTGTTAAAAAGTAGGCGTGGTCATAAACCGATTTCAATAAATTTTTGCGTGTCTATTAACACAAGTTATAAAAGTGTATAAACCAAGTTTCGTCATAATATCTCAATTATTTGTCGAGTTATGGGCTCCGAAATCTCGTTGATTTCTTTGTCTGAAAAAAGGCGGTGCCACGCCCATTTTCCGAAATTTTTCTATTTTTTGTTTCCGATCTATTGTAGAACTCATGCCACAAAATTTCAATGAATTATCTTTATATTTGACAAAGATATCGCTTAAAATGTTTTTACTAGGCCACTTTATGATACCCATATATAAAAGTGGGCGTGGTCGTCAACCGATTTCGCTAAAATTTTGAACATGTATTACCACAAGTAATAAAAGTGTATACACCAAGTTTCGTCATAATATATCGATTATTTGTCGAGTTATGGGCTCAGAAATCTCGTATATTCCTGCTTCTAAAAGGAGGCGGTGCCACGCCCATTTTCCAAAATTTTTGTATTTTTTGTTTTATGTCCATAGTTGGACACCTTCCATAAAATTTCAGTGATATATCTTTATATTTGACAGAGATATCGCTTAAAATGTTTTTATTAGGTCACTTTATAATACCCATATATAAAAGTAGGCGTGGTCGTCAACCGATTTCGGCAATTTTTCGTCCAACCATTTGCCTAAGTAAGTATAGTATATCACGCCTACCAAATTTCATCGACATATCTTCAACGGTTTCTGAGTTATGACTCATAAAACTTTCAATGTTTGCCCCTTAATAAGTGGGCGTGGCACCGCCCATTTTCCAAAATTTCACCATATTTCTTCATAAGGGCCTGAGCTCAATACGTGTGTGAAATTTTATCACTCTAGCTCTATTAGTGACTGAGATACAAAATTTCCGATTTTTACTATATAAGGGAGGTGGGCGTGGTCATGGTCCGATTTCGCCCATTTTCAATACCATCCGTTCCTGTCTTGATACCAACTTACATTTCAAATTTCATCAAAATATCTCAATTTTTGCGCGAGTTATCGTGCTCACAGACGGACAGACGGACGGACATGGCTCAATCGATTTCTCTTTTCACCCTGATCATTTTGATATATATAAGTCTATATCTATCTCGATTATTTCATTCTGTTACAATCCACCGTTAGGAAATCAAAACTATAATACTCTGTGTACTAGTACAGCTGAGTATAAAAATTAAGGGTACATACATATGTACAAAAATATATATATATCACAACTAGTGGCTTAACCTGTAGCAACTCCACAACAAATATATAAACGGCATAACCAGAACAACCAACAGGGAAAAGACCGTAACAAAAAAGAGCACTAACCTCGGAGTTAGCGGTAGGAGATAACTGGGCTCTTTGGTACATAAGAAAGAAACCCAACATTTCCTATTTACATATTTTTACACGTATATGTACCCACGTCTATATCAGGTATATAAAATATAAAACGGCAAAGTGTTTTAGAATAAATAATTTTGTAGTGCGCGTGTAGATAGAGATAGAGATCTGAGATATCGCTCAGAAGTATTCGAGGGTCATCCGGGTCCACGTGTTGACCCATATCTGGAGACCCGACCTAGGAATCACAATGAGTACTATTCTATGTAAATTCTCTGATCAATGCCTTTCATTTGATACCAATATCGTCCAAAAATATTCATGGGTAAGCCGGATCCACGTTTTGACCTTTTGACCTATATCTCGGGAACCGACTTCCGGATTTGAAATAAATAATAGCTTAAAAAAACTAAAAAACACGCTTTAATCTTAAAAATCGTACTAAAAATTGAGAAATAATTTAATTAGAAACAAAATGATGAACGAAAATATAAGTATTTAAGGAAAAGCGTAGGGTGCTCAGTATGTCAAAAAATATTTAAAATCGGTGTTTTTTTACTAATAATTTTATTTTGACTTTTTTGAGATTTCATATATTGTTTACGCCAACCTTCACATCCAGATGTCGCTGATGCTGTTAGTTGCTTCAACTGTGAATGGGCCTGAAATCAGCCACTCGTTGGCTATGAGTCACTCGTTGACAATGACTCAGTCGCTGTGAATGAATCACTCGCTGAGAGGGTTCGTTACTTGCCTTCCATTTTAATATATATATAATAAACTAATCCTGTTAGCATAGCCCGTTAGGTATTTTGTGGTTCCACCATCTGTGGGCCTATAAATACGGTAGCGCGCTACAGACTTGTCCTCTTGACATAGTGTTCATCAGACCGACAACATCAGCAGCATCTGGTAAGTGATCTTTGATCTCAATTATTGTACATATAAAAAGTGAAATCTGAAATAAAGATAGTTTAGTGAATTTCAAAGTGAATAAATTGATTCATTTATTTGCGTGAACTATTAATATTTGTGGTAAGTGATTGAATTGAAAGCCGGCTTCCCCAAGTTCCCCGATTCCAGGATTCATTAGGAATTTTCTGGCCTCAGTAGTCCCCGCTCGAACATGGTCCTTCGAGCCGGATTTCAAAACAATCACTTTTAATGTCTGTGCATATTTAAAAAGTTAATTTTCTTTAATCGGTGAAAAACACAAACAATTTGCCAAGTCGTCATTTGCGCCATTTACTTATTTTTAATACCAACAAATTGTTCGTACTCATTTTGATTACCAACAATTCATTTGCGCCATTTACTTATTTTGACTACCAACAATTCATTTGTACCATTTACTTATTTTTAATACCAACAAATCATTCGTACTCATTTTTTGAATACCAACAATTCGCTGGTGAGTACAAGCAAAAAACGCCACTGTGATCGCTGTGTTCAGAAAGAAGAAGAATCTGATATATACATAAATTTTTTTCTCTACGCCATATTCGCGGTCGTGAAAATTTCAACCGTCTGAAATTTGGAAAAAACCCAGGTAAGATTAGGTTTTATATAAAAAAATCGGCATCGGCGTTTGCGGGCAAGAATAAAGCACCGACGGAGAAGCAAAAAGTGGTAAGTTTTGGCACCAGGAAAGGAAGCAAAACGGAATCCATTGTTGGTCACTATATGAGCATCGGGATTGAAGTCAAGTGCTCCAAAACCCTCAGAAAGGCTATAAGGATACCTCAAGTAAGTCTCAAAAGGCTTCAAAGGTGAAATAAAAGTGAGTAAAAACGAAAAAAAAAAAATAAAAAATAACCAATAGCAATAGCAGGTGGTCATAACCAAAACACCCTGTAGAAAATTTTTAGTTGAACGATATTTCATTATATCGAAGTTTTAATCTCGACGTTTTTCATGGTAGAAAAAGGACATCAAAATGTGCTACAAAACAATGAGAAGAGGTAAAATTTTGAGCTTAGGCTATGAGCAAAGTGAAATATATGTATGAATTTCTGTGAACATACAAGTTTATATACATCCATATACATATATACATCGAAATTAATATTTTTCTTTCTGTATCTCCAACACAATTGCTGAGCACCTAAAATCCACCGGACCCAAACGGAAGTGGCGAAGTATCAAATTTTTCCTGCACCATAAGTATTGGATGTCGGCATCAATTGCCATACAGTGAGGCATCAGTACCAACGAAGCCAAAGCACGCATAAATTAACCACAACCGGAAGGCAGTAAGGCCCCCATCAAGTGGCCCACCAAATAACCCAACAAAGTACGCTCCGCCGGCCAAAAGTGCCACCTGATCAGGCGTACGTACCAACGTATAAAATAACATTTTGAAGCAAGGTGGGGATTGGTGTCCACCGGCAAAAAGTGCCATAGGTTAAGGTGACTCCACAATCAAAGTAAGTAGAGTGAAATTATATGTATAAAAGCGATGAAAGTGAAAGTGTAAAAAAGCACAGTGCATACATACGTCCAGGTAAAAGCCAAAAATTAAATTTCGGTTTCGTTGACTACGTCAACCAAATTTTTCATATTTTCTTTGATTCGTAGATAAATTGCAAAAAGAAACAAGTAAGGAAGCCTAAGTTCGAGTGGAATCGAACATTAGATACTCAGCTGTATGCTTTAATTGTTTGTTTACGTTTGATGGAAACACGGTGTATTTTATATAAAGCGAGTGCTGCATAAAGTGGGCGTAGCCACGCCCATTTTCTAAATTTTTGTCAGTCATCCAACTAAGCTTATGAATATTATTCTTTGTGCAAAATTTCATCCCTTTATGAGTTACAAAGATGTCACGTTAGAAATTCAAAAAGGGTGTTCCAGAAATATCTTTGTTAAAAAGTAGGCGTGGTCATAAACCGATTTCAATAAATTTTTGCGTGTCTATTAACACAAGTTATAAAAGTGTATAAACCAAGTTTCGTCATAATATCTCAATTATTTGTCGAGTTATGGGCTCCGAAATCTCGTTGATTTCTTTGTCTGAAAAAAGGCGGTGCCACGCCCATTTTCCGAAATTTTTCTATTTTTTGTTTCCGATCTATTGTGGAACTCATGCCACAAAATTTCAATGAATTATCTTTATATTTGACAAAGATATCGCTTAAAATGTTTTTACTAGGCCACTTTATGATACCCATATATAAAAGTGGGCGTGGTCGTCAACCGATTTCGCTAAAATTTTGAACATGTATTACCACAAGTAATAAAAGTGTATACACCAAGTTTCGTCATAATATATCGATTATTTGTCGAGTTATGGGCTCAGAAATCTCGTATATTCCTGCTTCTAAAAGGAGGCGGTGCCACGCCCATTTTCCAAAATTTTTGTATTTTTTGTTTTATGTCCATAGTTGGACACCTTCCATAAAATTTCAGTGATATATCTTTATATTTGACAGAGATATCGCTTAAAATGTTTTTATTAGGTCACTTTATAATACCCATATATAAAAGTAGGCGTGGTCGTCAACCGATTTCGGCAATTTTTCGTCCAACCATTTGCCTAAGTAAGTATAGTATATCACGCCTACCAAATTTCATCGACATATCTTCAACGGTTTCTGAGTTATGACTCATAAAACTTTCAATGTTTGCCCCTTAATAAGTGGGCGTGGCACCGCCCATTTTCCAAAAGTTCACCATATTTCTTCATAAGGGCCTGAGCTCAATACGTGTGTGAAATTTTATCACTCTAGCTCTATTAGTGACTGAGATACAAAATTTCCGATTTTTACTATATAAGGGAGGTGGGCGTGGTCATGGTCCGATTTCGCCCATTTTCAATACCATCCGTTCCTGTCTTGATACCAACTTACATTTCAAATTTCATCAAAATATCTCAATTTTTGCGCGAGTTATCGTGCTCACAGACGGACAGACGGACAGACGGACGGACATGGCTCAATCGATTTCTCTTTTCACCCTGATCATTTTGATATATATAAGTCTATATCTATCTTGATTATTTCATTCTGTTACAATCCACCGTTAGGAAATCAAAACTATAATACTCTGTGTACTAGTACAGCTGAGTATAAAAATTAAGGGTACATACATATGTACAAAAATATATATATATCACAACTAGTGGCTTAACCTGTAGCAACTCCACAACAAATATATAAACGGCATAACCAGAACAACCAACGGGAAAAAGACCGTAACAAAAAAGAGCACTAACCTCGGAGTTAGCGGTAGGAGATAACTGGGCTCTTTGGTACATAAGAAAGAAACCCAACATTTCCTATTTACATATTTTTACACGTATATGTACCCACGTCTATATCAGGTATATAAAATATAAAACGGCAAAGTGTTTTAGAATAAATAATTTTGTAGTGCGCGTGTAGATAGAGATAGAGATCTGAGATATCGCTCAGAAGTATTCGAGGGTCATCCGGGTCCACGTGTTGACCCATATCTGGAGACCCGACCTAGGAATCACAATGAGTACTATTCTATGTAAATTCTCTGATCAATGCCTTTCATTTGATACCAATATCGTCCAAAAATATTCATGGGTAAGCCGGATCCACGTTTTGACCTTTTGACCTATATCTCGGGAACCGACTTCCGGATTTGAAATAAATAATAGCTTAAAAAAACTAAAAAACACGCTTTAATCTTAAAAATCGTACTAAAAATTGAGAAATAATTTAATTAGAAACAAAATGATGAACGAAAATATAAGTATTTAAGGAAAAGCGTAGGGTGCTCAGTATGTCAAAAAATATTTAAAATCGGTGTTTTTTTACTAATAATTTTATTTTGACTTTTTTGAGATTTCATATATTGTTTACGCCAACCTTCACATCCAGATGTCGCTGATGCTGTTAGTTGCTTCAACTGTGAATGGGCCTGAAATCAGCCACTCGTTGGCTATGAGTCACTCGTTGACAATGACTCAGTCGCTGTGAATGAATCACTCGCTGAGAGGGTTCGTTACTTGCCTTCCATTTTAATATATATATAATAAACTAATCCTGTTAGCATAGCCCGTTAGGTATTTTGTGGTTCCACCATCTGTGGGCCTATAAATACGGTAGCGCGCTACAGACTTGTCCTCTTGACATAGTGTTCATCAGACCGACAACATCAGCAGCATCTGGTAAGTGATCTTTGATCTCAATTATTGTACATATAAAAAGTGAAATCTGAAATAAAGATAGTTTAGTGAATTTCAAAGTGAATAAATTGATTCATTTATTTGCGTGAACTATTAATATTTGTGGTAAGTGATTGAATTGAAAGCCGGCTTCCCCAAGTTCCCCGATTCCAGGATTCATTAGGAATTTTCTGGCCTCAGTAGTCCCCGCTCGAACATGGTCCTTCGAGCCGGATTTCAAAACAATCACTTTTAATGTCTGTGCATATTTAAAAAGTTAATTTTCTTTAATCGGTGAAAAACACAAACAATTTGCCAAGTCGTCATTTGTGCCATTTACTTATTTTTAATACCAACAAATTGTTCGTACTCATTTTGATTACCAACAATTCATTTGCGCCATTTACTTATTTTGACTACCAACAATTCATTTGTACCATTTACTTATTTTTAATACCAACAAATCATTCGTACTCATTTTTTGAATACCAACAATTCGCTGGTGAGTACAAGCAAAAAACGCCACTGTGATCGCTGTGTTCAGAAAGAAGAAGAATCTGACATATACATAAATTTTTTTCTCTACGCCATATTCGCGGTCGTGAAAATTTCAACCGTCTGAAATTTGGAAAAAACCCAGGTAAGATTAGGTTTTATATAAAAAAATCGGCATCGGCGTTTGCGGGCAAGAATAAAGCACCGACGGAGAAGCAAAAAGTGGTAAGTTTTGGCACCAGGAAAGGAAGCAAAACGGAATCCATTGTTGGTCACTATATGAGCATCGGGATTGAAGTCAAGTGCTCCAAAACCCTCAGAAAGGCTATAAGGATACCTCAAGTAAGTCTCAAAAGGCTTCAAAGGTGAAATAAAAGTGAGTAAAAACGAAAAAAAAAAAAAAATAACTAATAGCAATAGCAGGTGGTCATAACCAAAACACCCTGTAGAAAATTTTTAGTTGAACGATATTTCATTATATCGAAGTTTTAATCTCGACGTTTTTCATGGTAGAAAAAGGACATCAAAATGTGCTACAAAACAATGAGAAGAGGTAAAATTTTGAGCTTAGGCTATGAGCAAAGTGAAATATATGTATGAATTTCTGTGAACATACAAGTTTATATACATCCATATACATATATACATCGAAATTAATATTTTTCTTTCCGTATCTCCAACACAATTGATGAGCACCTAAAATCCACCGGACCCAAACGGAAGTGGCGAAGTATCAAATTTTTCCTGCACCATAAGTATTGGATGTCGGCATCAATTGCCATACAGTGAGGCATCAGTACCAACGAAGCCAAAGCACGCATAAATTAACCACAACCGGAAGGCAGTAAGGCCCCCATCAAGTGGCCCACCAAATAACCCAACAAAGTACGCTCCGCCGGCCAAAAGTGCCACCTGATCAGGCGTACGTACCAACGTATAAAATAACATTTTGAAGCAAGGTGGGGATTGGTGTCTACCGGCAAAAAGTGCCATAGGTTAAGGTGACTCCACAATCAAAGTAAGTAGAGTGAAATTATATGTATAAAAGCGATGAAAGTGAAAGTGTAAAAAAGCACAGTGCATACATACGTCCAGGTAAAAGCCAAAAATTAAATTTCGGTTTCGTTGACTACGTCAACCAAATTTTCCTTATTTTCTTTGATTCGTAGATAAATTGCAAAAAGAAACAAGTAAGGAAGCCTAAGTTCGAGTGGAATCGAACATTAGATACTCAGCTGTATGCTTTAATTGTTTGTTTGCGTTTGATGGAAACACGGTGTATTTTATATAAAGCGAGTGCTGCATAAAGTGGGCGTAGCCACGCCCATTTTCTAAATTTTTGTCAGTCATCCAACTAAGCTTATGAATATTATTCTTTGTGCAAAATTGCATCCCTTTATGAGTTACAAAGATGTCACGTTAGAAATTCCAAAAGGGTGTTCCAGAAATATCTTTGTTAAAAAGTAGGCGTGGTCATAAACCGATTTCAATAAATTTTTGCGTGTCTATTAACACAAGTTATAAAAGTGTATAAACCAAGTTTCGTCATAATATCTCAATTATTTGTCGAGTTATGGGCTCCGAAATCTCGTTGATTTCTTTGTCTGAAAAAAGGCGGTGCCACGCCCATTTTCCGAAATTTTTCTATTTTTTGTTTCCGATCTATTGTAGAACTCATGCCACAAAATTTCAATGAATTATCTTTATATTTGACAAAGATATCGCTTAAAATGTTTTTACTAGGCCACTTTATGATACCCATATATAAAAGTGGGCGTGGTCGTCAACCGATTTCGCTAAAATTTTGAACATGTATTACCACAAGTAATAAAAGTGTATACACCAAGTTTCGTCATAATATATCGATTATTTGTCGAGTTATGGGCTCAGAAATCTCGTATATTCCTGCTTCTAAAAGGAGGCGGTGCCACGCCCATTTTCCAAAATTTTTGTATTTTTTGTTTTATGTCCATAGTTGGACACCTTCCATAAAATTTCAGTGATATATCTTTATATTTGACAGAGATATCGCTTAAAATGTTTTTATTAGGTCACTTTATAATACCCATATATAAAAGTAGGCGTGGTCGTCAACCGATTTCGGCAATTTTTCGTCCAACCATTTGCCTAAGTAAGTATAGTATATCACGCCTACCAAATTTCATCGACATATCTTCAACGGTTTCTGAGTTATGACTCATAAAACTTTCAATGTTTGCCCCTTAATAAGTGGGCGTGGCACCGCCCATTTTCCAAAAGTTCACCATATTTCTTCATAAGGGCCTGAGCTCAATACGTGTGTGAAATTTTATCACTCTAGCTCTATTAGTGACTGAGATACAAAATTTCCGATTTTTACTATATAAGGGAGGTGGGCGTGGTCATGGTCCGATTTCGCCCATTTTCAATACCATCCGTTCCTGTCTTGATACCAACTTACATTTCAAATTTCATCAAAATATCTCAATTTTTGCGCGAGTTATCGTGCTCACAGACGGACAGACGGACAGACGGACGGACATGGCTCAATCGATTTCTCTTTTCACCCTGATCATTTTGATATATATAAGTCTATATCTATCTCGATTATTTCATTCTGTTACAATCCACCGTTAGGAAATCAAAACTATAATACTCTGTGTACTAGTACAGCTGAGTATAAAAATTAAGGGTACATACATATGTACAAAAATATATATATATCACAACTAGTGGCTTAACCTGTAGCAACTCCACAACAAATATATAAACGGCATAACCAGAACAACCAACGGGAAAAAGACCGTAACAAAAAAGAGCACTAACCTCGGAGTTAGCGGTAGGAGATAACTGGGCTCTTTGGTACATAAGAAAGAAACCCAACATTTCCTATTTACATATTTTTACACGTATATGTACCCACGTCTATATCAGGTATATAAAATATAAAACGGCAAAGTGTTTTAGAATAAATAATTTTGTAGTGCGCGTGTAGATAGAGATAGAGATCTGAGATATCGCTCAGAAGTATTCGAGGGTCATCCGGGTCCACGTGTTGACCCATATCTGGAGACCCGACCTAGGAATCACAATGAGTACTATTCTATGTAAATTCTCTGATCAATGCCTTTCATTTGATACCAATATCGTCCAAAAATATTCATGGGTAAGCCGGATCCACGTTTTGACCTTTTGACCTATATCTCGGGAACCGACTTCCGGATTTGAAATAAATAATAGCTTAAAAAAACTAAAAAACACGCTTTAATCTTAAAAATCGTACTAAAAATTGAGAAATAATTTAATTAGAAACAAAATGATGAACGAAAATATAAGTATTTAAGGAAAAGCGTAGGGTGCTCAGTATGTCAAAAAATATTTAAAATCGGTGTTTTTTTACTAATAATTTTATTTTGACTTTTTTGAGATTTCATATATTGTTTACGCCAACCTTCACATCCAGATGTCGCTGATGCTGTTAGTTGCTTCAACTGTGAATGGGCCTGAAATCAGCCACTCGTTGGCTATGAGTCACTCGTTGACAATGACTCAGTCGCTGTGAATGAATCACTCGCTGAGAGGGTTCGTTACTTGCCTTCCATTTTAATATATATATAATAAACTAATCCTGTTAGCATAGCCCGTTAGGTATTTTGTGGTTCCACCATCTGTGGGCCTATAAATACGGTAGCGCGCTACAGACTTGTCCTCTTGACATAGTGTTCATCAGACCGACAACATCAGCAGCATCTGGTAAGTGATCTTTGATCTCAATTATTGTACATATAAAAAGTGAAATCTGAAATAAAGATAGTTTAGTGAATTTCAAAGTGAATAAATTGATTCATTTATTTGCGTGAACTATTAATATTTGTGGTAAGTGATTGAATTGAAAGCCGGCTTCCCCAAGTTCCCCGATTCCAGGATTCATTAGGAATTTTCTGGCCTCAGTAGTCCCCGCTCGAACATGGTCCTTCGAGCCGGATTTCAAAACAATCACTTTTAATGTCTGTGCATATTTAAAAAGTTAATTTTCTTTAATCGGTGAAAAACACAAACAATTTGCCAAGTCGTCATTTGTGCCATTTACTTATTTTTAATACCAACAAATTGTTCGTACTCATTTTGATTACCAACAATTCATTTGCGCCATTTACTTATTTTGACTACCAACAATTCATTTGTACCATTTACTTATTTTTAATACCAACAAATCATTCGTACTCATTTTTTGAATACCAACAATTCGCTGGTGAGTACAAGCAAAAAACGCCACTGTGATCGCTGTGTTCAGAAAGAAGAAGAATCTGACATATACATAAATTTTTTTCTCTACGCCATATTCGCGGTCGTGAAAATTTCAACCGTCTGAAATTTGGAAAAAACCCAGGTAAGATTAGGTTTTATATAAAAAAATCGGCATCGGCGTTTGCGGGCAAGAATAAAGCACCGACGGAGAAGCAAAAAGTGGTAAGTTTTGGCACCAGGAAAGGAAGCAAAACGGAATCCATTGTTGGTCACTATATGAGCATCGGGATTGAAGTCAAGTGCTCCAAAACCCTCAGAAAGGCTATAAGGATACCTCAAGTAAGTCTCAAAAGGCTTCAAAGGTGAAATAAAAGTGAGTAAAAACGAAAAAAAAAAAAAAAAAATAACTAATAGCAATAGCAGGTGGTCATAACCAAAACACCCTGTAGAAAATTTTTAGTTGAACGATATTTCATTATATCGAAGTTTTAATCTCGACGTTTTTCATGGTAGAAAAAGGACATCAAAATGTGCTACAAAACAATGAGAAGAGGTAAAATTTTGAGCTTAGGCTATGAGCAAAGTGAAATATATGTATGAATTTCTGTGAACATACAAGTTTATATACATCCATATACATATATACATCGAAATTAATATTTTTCTTTCCGTATCTCCAACACAATTGATGAGCACCTAAAATCCACCGGACCCAAACGGAAGTGGCGAAGTATCAAATTTTTCCTGCACCATAAGTATTGGATGTCGGCATCAATTGCCATACAGTGAGGCATCAGTACCAACGAAGCCAAAGCACGCATAAATTAACCACAACCGGAAGGCAGTAAGGCCCCCATCAAGTGGCCCACCAAATAACCCAACAAAGTACGCTCCGCCGGCCAAAAGTGCCACCTGATCAGGCGTACGTACCAACGTATAAAATAACATTTTGAAGCAAGGTGGGGATTGGTGTCTACCGGCAAAAAGTGCCATAGGTTAAGGTGACTCCACAATCAAAGTAAGTAGAGTGAAATTATATGTATAAAAGCGATGAAAGTGAAAGTGTAAAAAAGCACAGTGCATACATACGTCCAGGTAAAAGCCAAAAATTAAATTTCGGTTTCGTTGACTACGTCAACCAAATTTTCCTTATTTTCTTTGATTCGTAGATAAATTGCAAAAAGAAACAAGTAAGGAAGCCTAAGTTCGAGTGGAATCGAACATTAGATACTCAGCTGTATGCTTTAATTGTTTGTTTGCGTTTGATGGAAACACGGTGTATTTTATATAAAGCGAGTGCTGCATAAAGTGGGCGTAGCCACGCCCATTTTCTAAATTTTTGTCAGTCATCCAACTAAGCTTATGAATATTATTCTTTGTGCAAAATTTCATCCCTTTATGAGTTACAAAGATGTCACGTTAGAAATTCCAAAAGGGTGTTCCAGAAATATCTTTGTTAAAAAGTAGGCGTGGTCATAAACCGATTTCAATAAATTTTTGCGTGTCTATTAACACAAGTTATAAAAGTGTATAAACCAAGTTTCGTCATAATATCTCAATTATTTGTCGAGTTATGGGCTCCGAAATCTCGTTGATTTCTTTGTCTGAAAAAAGGCGGTGCCACGCCCATTTTCCGAAATTTTTCTATTTTTTGTTTCCGATCTATTGTAGAACTCATGCCACAAAATTTCAATGAATTATCTTTATATTTGACAAAGATATCGCTTAAAATGTTTTTACTAGGCCACTTTATGATACCCATATATAAAAGTGGGCGTGGTCGTCAACCGATTTCGCTAAAATTTTGAACATGTATTACCACAAGTAATAAAAGTGTATACACCAAGTTTCGTCATAATATATCGATTATTTGTCGAGTTATGGGCTCAGAAATCTCGTATATTCCTGCTTCTAAAAGGAGGCGGTGCCACGCCCATTTTCCAAAATTTTTGTATTTTTTGTTTTATGTCCATAGTTGGACACCTTCCATAAAATTTCAGTGATATATCTTTATATTTGACAGAGATATCGCTTAAAATGTTTTTATTAGGTCACTTTATAATACCCATATATAAAAGTAGGCGTGGTCGTCAACCGATTTCGGCAATTTTTCGTCCAACCATTTGCCTAAGTAAGTATAGTATATCACGCCTACCAAATTTCATCGACATATCTTCAACGGTTTCTGAGTTATGACTCATAAAACTTTCAATGTTTGCCCCTTAATAAGTGGGCGTGGCACCGCCCATTTTCCAAAATTTCACCATATTTCTTCATAAGGGCCTGAGCTCAATACGTGTGTGAAATTTTATCACTCTAGCTCTATTAGTGACTGAGATACAAAATTTCCGATTTTTACTATATAAGGGAGGTGGGCGTGGTCATGGTCCGATTTCGCCCATTTTCAATACCATCCGTTCCTGTCTTGATACCAACTTACATTTCAAATTTCATCAAAATATCTCAATTTTTGCGCGAGTTATCGTGCTCACAGACGGACAGACGGACGGACATGGCTCAATCGATTTCTCTTTTCACCCTGATCATTTTGATATATATAAGTCTATATCTATCTCGATTATTTCATTCTGTTACAATCCACCGTTAGGAAATCAAAACTATAATACTCTGTGTACTAGTACAGCTGAGTATAAAAATTAAGGGTACATACATATGTACAAAAATATATATATATCACAACTAGTGGCTTAACCTGTAGCAACTCCACAACAAATATATAAACGGCATAACCAGAACAACCAACGGGAAAAAGACCGTAACAAAAAAGAGCACTAACCTCGGAGTTAGCGGTAGGAGATAACTGGGCTCTTTGGTACATAAGAAAGAAACCCAACATTTCCTATTTACATATTTTTACACGTATATGTACCCACGTCTATATCAGGTATATAAAATATAAAACGGCAAAGTGTTTTAGAATAAATAATTTTGTAGTGCGCGTGTAGATAGAGATAGAGATCTGAGATATCGCTCAGAAGTATTCGAGGGTCTGGAGACCCGACCTAGGAATCACAATGAGTACTATTCTATGTAAATTCTCTGATCAATGCCTTTCATTTGATACCAATATCGTCCAAAAATATTCATGGGTAAGCCGGATCCACGTTTTGACCTTTTGACCTATATCTCGGGAACCGACTTCCGGATTTGAAATAAATAATAGCTTAAAAAAACTAAAAAACACGCTTTAATCTTAAAAATCGTACTAAAAATTGAGAAATAATTTAATTAGAAACAAAATGATGAACGAAAATATAAGTATTTAAGGAAAAGCGTAGGGTGCTCAGTATGTCAAAAAATATTTAAAATCGGTGTTTTTTTACTAATAATTTTATTTTGACTTTTTTGAGATTTCATATATTGTTTACGCCAACCTTCACATCCAGATGTCGCTGATGCTGTTAGTTGCTTCAACTGTGAATGGGCCTGAAATCAGCCACTCGTTGGCTATGAGTCACTCGTTGACAATGACTCAGTCGCTGTGAATGAATCACTCGCTGAGAGGGTTCGTTACTTGCCTTCCATTTTAATATATATATAATAAACTAATCCTGTTAGCATAGCCCGTTAGGTATTTTGTGGTTCCACCATCTGTGGGCCTATAAATACGGTAGCGCGCTACAGACTTGTCCTCTTGACATAGTGTTCATCAGACCGACAACATCAGCAGCATCTGGTAAGTGATCTTTGATCTCAATTATTGTACATATAAAAAGTGAAATCTGAAATAAAGATAGTTTAGTGAATTTCAAAGTGAATAAATTGATTCATTTATTTGCGTGAACTATTAATATTTGTGGTAAGTGATTGAATTGAAAGCCGGCTTCCCCAAGTTCCCCGATTCCAGGATTCATTAGGAATTTTCTGGCCTCAGTAGTCCCCGCTCGAACATGGTCCTTCGAGCCGGATTTCAAAACAATCACTTTTAATGTCTGTGCATATTTAAAAAGTTAATTTTCTTTAATCGGTGAAAAACACAAACAATTTGCCAAGTCGTCATTTGCGCCATTTACTTATTTTTAATACCAACAAATTGTTCGTACTCATTTTGATTACCAACAATTCATTTGCGCCATTTACTTATTTTGACTACCAACAATTCATTTGTACCATTTACTTATTTTTAATACCAACAAATCATTCGTACTCATTTTTTGAATACCAACAATTCGCTGGTGAGTACAAGCAAAAAACGCCACTGTGATCGCTGTGTTCAGAAAGAAGAAGAATCTGACTGTGACGGACTTTTCCTTTGGCAGCTGGGGTAGTTCAGTCCGTCCAGGGTTCCTGCAAGTAAAAAGGTTTCCTTCCCCTTTTTTCCCAGAAATATTAATAAATTGTTTTTTTTCTTTTCCAAACTTCAATGATTATTTATTAAATATAATATCCAATTTCCTACGGTGCTACTCCTACTCTACTTAAAGGTGGCGCGGTGAAAACCTTCGCTAGCCTTCCGAACCACTGAAGTGAAAACCTCAGCGAGTATACATACATATACACTAAGCTCTACTTAAAGGTGGCGCGGTGAAAACCTTCGCTAACCTTCCGACCCACTGAAGTGAAAACCTCAGCGAATATATATACTAAGCTCGAGTGGAGTCAGAACCTCAGTCGAGCTACAATTGTCGGAAGTCAAAACCTCGGACAGTATACCTAACTACTAGTTACAGCCTATTACTGCAACTGATTTTCCTTGCGAATTGCTCGCCCTTTTATAGGGATCCTGCGCACAGGATGCCCGTTATTCTACGCTTCGCTTATTAACTATTTACATCTATATATGTACATATGTATTTATTTACATATTGCCTTATTTTCACTTAAGCTTAGATTAACATATGTATGTCTGCCTGTTCGCTGCCTTAGCTTAATTTCTTATTGCCTTCTTTGTGCGGACCTTCGCTTTTCCTTTGCCTAAATGCGGTGGTGGTTTTTCTGTTAGCCAGTGGCTGTGCTTGCATACATGTGTGCTTGTGTGTTCGCTTTCGCTGAGTTGACTCGGGTTTTTTTCTCTGCTGGCCAGTGGCTGTGCTTGAATGCATGTGCGTTTGTGTGTTCGCTGTCGCTGAGTTCACTCGCCTACGATCTGCACTTGCCATCTGTATGTATGTCTACTAGAGTGTCCATCAAAATAAATGCGTTTTATCAAAGTATGTATTTCATGTATGTTGTTGTATATATATATTCTGCATATAAAATATATTTGTATAATTAGAAATATGCATGTTGTATATATGTAAATGTACATATGTATATATAATTCAGGTACATATGTATATAAATATATAAATTCAATATAGTAACGTTGGTACAAAATGTATGTAAATATATATATATATATACATATGCATGTATATGTATATATATGTAAAATTCATTCTCTTATGTATGTATATATGTTACGCTTTGCGTGTAGACATATGTATATATGTATGTATGTATATAAATTCAAAATATATAAATTCATTTGTTCAATCTATATGTATATTCCATGTACGTCGGTGTGTATTTGTGGGACGCCTAATCCTCCGGATTGGGGTCATCACATTCCCCCCTCACCTGCACGGACGAGGCTTACCGTTACCACACCTGTCCTCGATATTCGTACGCGGAATTTGTTGTTGTCGATGTCCCTTCGGAATACAATTCGTTTTCGCTGCTCGCTCGGTTGCCGGATGTGTGCCTCAATTTCTGCCGCCAATGGTTCAGGCAGAGGTACCACACCTGTTGTGTTTATCCAGGCGCTCTGCGTCGTTTCTTCGCTGTCGTCCAACATCCGGACCAACTCGTCGAGCACCCAATCGTTGTCGCCTGGTGGAACGGCTTCGTTGTTTCCTTCATTTAAAACTCCGTCGCTCGCCGCTATGCTGAGTGTGTCACTAACATCTGGCATTTCGATCAAAAATTGTTTTGTCGGCGGTTGTGCCGGTTCTTCGTTTTCGTCAGCTTGGTCGACGTCGCGTATGCATCTCTTCGGCGGTGGTCGTTCTGGCCCCTCGTTCTCTTCCTCGTTGTGGTTGTCGTCGGCGTTTGCGTTGTACAGGCGCATCCTCAGGTTTATGCGCCGATTCAACTCCATATATCCCCTGCCGAAACTCTCCTCGTCTTCCTGCCTTATCGAGACTTCGCCTCGTCGCATAGGCGGTACATCGTCGTCCTCGCTCTCACTCGATACGTATATTGGCGTTGTCGCCCTTACCAAATCCGTTTCGTATGCCCACTCCTGACTGCTGCCGGATACTGACTCCTCGTACAACGACTCCTCGTACACCGGGCTTCGTATTGTGTCGTACCCTCGCTCACTTATACGGCCAAATACCTCGGTGCCACCCTCACTTGCCACGTCACTGTTGATTTTTCGCTTGATACGAATGCGTAGTGAGCCATCAGTAGCGCTCTCGATGGCATATTCACTTCCTGACGTTGATCCGTGCTCACTCATTGTATTTCACTAATTGATCCTCTTGTTGCTAACGATGCTGGCAAATACCTGTTATGAAAATTCAACTAATTCTGCACATAATTATTGTTGTTGGCCTATTGTGATCATTGTTGGTGGGCGGGTGTGATTATTGTTAGTGGGTTGTTTGCACATTTCCTTTTGTGCGATGTCCTTAGTTTGTCATTTCGCTAGTGATGGGTACTTTACTTGAGTTAGTGCTGACGCTCCCGAAATTATCTTAGCGGTTCATCGGGATTGCTTTATTACTAGTGTTGACCTTGCGTGAGGAAGTTTGGTGCTTGTACATCGCACGTACTACCTAAAGCTGCGATTCCATGATCCCGAAAAACATACGTCGCCTCACACGCTATAGGCGCGTGATCCCGAAGTTCACTTTCGACGGCGTTGTTGCCGTATGTGGTTTGGCGGTTTACTCTGGGGTAAAAATTAAATGTGACGGTATATTGACTTACCCCGTAGCCGTGTTCCGTTGCGAAATTTTGTGCATATGTTATTGCCGAGCCGCTCCCGTTTGGCATGGTGGGAGTTTGACTGTATGGTCTTTCCATCCTGCTCATGATCGGGTCCCGATATACCACTTGTTGCCCTTGCTGTACAATTTGCGCATAACTCCTGATATCATTGTCCATCGTGAGCGAACCATAGTGCGCGACAGCACCGTGTTCTGCGTTCGGGGCTACAGTTGTGGATCGTGACATAACACTTCGTGATGTTGTCGGTGATGTTTGCTCTACGGGCTTACTCCTTGCCGTGCTTCTTGTGATCGTTGTACACCGTGTTGCTGTGCTAGACTGTATGCCGTTCAATTCGGTTTGTTGTACCTTCTCTTGTGTTCTATTTCGGGATTCCTGTGCCTGTTCGCTTTGTTGTCGTACCTTCGTTTGTTTTCCATTTCGGGATTCATGTGATTGCGTACTCTGTTGTTGTACCTTTGACTGTTTTATACTTCGGGATTCATGTGATTGCGTACTCTGTTGTTTTACCTTTGACTGTTTTCTACTTCGGGATTCCTGCGGTTGCTTACTCTGTTTTTCTACCGTTGGTTTTTGTCTATATCGGGATTCGTGTGTCTTTGCACTCTGCTGTTCTACCTTTGCTTCGTGTCTATTTCGGGATTCATGTGTGTTTGCGTTTTGTTGGTTACCTCGGGACGTGCTTGGTTCTGCTATCTGATCGTCGCGTGTGATTTCTGCTTCGTGATATGCCTTGAGTTCGCTTAAATGCGCCGTTCTCCTCTTGCCGTTGTGTGTTTTATCAAGTTCTACGATCACCGGTGAGATGAAGTTCATCACTCGGTGTGGTCCACTATACCTCGGTGCTAGTTTGGCTGCGAAGTTGTCAACTGCTTTCGAAAGTTGATGCTCTTTTACCAACACTAAATCACCAATGGATGGTTGCCAATTCCTCCTGCGCAGATTGTAATATCGCGCCTGATCCGTTGATGCGTGCTGCTGCTTTCGTTTCACCGTCTCGAATATTTCCTTCATTTTCGTTGCCTTTTCGCTTGGAGTCACCACTTCTTGACCTGTGCCGAATGTGTGTTCATCATAGAGTGCGTTTGGAAGTCTCGGTTCTCTACCTTGTGTTACGAATGCGGGGCTATATCCTGTCGATTCACATACGCATGTGTTCAATGCCAGTGTCATCTCGGGTAGTAACTCGTCCCAGTTTCTTTGCTCCTTTCCGCAGAACTGTGCTATCATTCTCTTCACATTTCGGTTCGCTCTCTCCGTTGGATTTTCTTGAGGTGTGTATGGTGCGGTTAGTTGGTGTTTTACGCCGAGTTCTTCTAAGAATTTCTTAAACTTGCTGCTGACGAACTGTGCTCCATTGTCTGTAATGAGTACTTTGGGAACGCCGAATCGGGCCATAATTCTCTCTCGAAATCCTCGTGTTAGAGTCTCTGTCGTCGCTTTGCGTATTGGCATGATCTCTACCCATTTCGAAAACCTATCGATGAAGACCAACGCCATCGTGTTGCCATGCTTTGAGCGCGGAAGTGGTCCTATGAAGTCTGCGCATACAGTTGCCCATGGCTCTTCTGAAATCTTCGTCAGCATCTTACCTGCTGCTTGCTGTTGGCTGGGTTTATAGATCTGGCAAGTATGACACTGCTGTACGTACCTCTTTACATCGCGAATCATGCCAGGCCAGTAGTACCTTGTCATTGCACGTGCTATCGATTTTCTTATCCCCATATGTCCTGCGCTTGGCGTATCGTGAACTTCTTCGAGTACTCGCCTCCTCTGTGTCGTCGGTACGCACAGCTTCCATGGTACGGCGTCTTCGCCATCCATCTGACTCCCTATGCATCTGTACAGCTTTTCTTCCTCCACCACGTAATCTGGAAACTTTTCTGGGTTTTTGCTTACCTCTGCAATCTTTTGTGTGTGCCACTTGCATTCGCCTTGGTTCTGCGGCGACGTCATGGTGCCTAGTTGTTCGTCAATTGGTTGGCGTGATAATGCATCTGCCACCACGTTCAATTTTCCTTTTCGATATTCTATATTAAACGAATATTGTTGGAGCTCAAGAGCCCATCTAGCAATTCTACCTGACGGACTTTCGATCCCGTTCAACCATTTCAACGCCAGGTGGTCTGTGATGACTGTAAACGTATATCCTTCGAGGTACGGTCTCATCTTTCTGATCGCCCAAACGATTGCTAAACATTCCTTCTCCGTTGATGAGTAATTCGCTTCAGCCTTATTTAACCTGCGACTCGCGTACGCTATCACCCGCTCTTCGTTTCCTAATCCTTGTGTTAATACGGCGCCGAGGCCAAAATCATTTGCATCTGTCTGCAGTCGAAATTGCTGCGTAAAATCCGGGCAAGCCAACACCGGCGCTTGCGTGAGCGCGTTTTTCAGCGCTTCGAACGCCACCTGCTGTTCCTTCGACCAATTCCACTTGCTTCCTTTTCTAAGCATCGTCGTTAGGGGGTGTGATATACGCGAAAAATCGGGTACGAACCTCCTGTACCAAGAAACCACTCCTAGGAATCGTCGTAATTCCCGTATATTGCGTGGTGGTGTGATCTCTTTTATCGCCGCGACTTTGTCTGGATCCGTGTGTATACCCTCTTCGCTCACAACATGCCCTAAATATTTTAGACTTTTCTTGAAAAACTCACATTTTTCCGGATTTATCCTAAGGTTTGCTCGTCTTAACCGCTCGAATACTTCTGACAGGTGCCTTATGTGTTCATCCAATGTTCTACTCGTCACGATAATATCATCTAGATACGCAAAGGCGTGCGGCTCCAACTCTGGGCCAATGACGCGATCAAGTGCTCTCTGAAACGTTGCTGGTGCGGAGTGGAGACCAAACGGCATCACTTTCCACTGATATAATCCACGACCAGGTACTGTAAATGCTGTGTATTGCTTGCTGCTCTCTTCCATGGGGATTTGCCAATATCCACTTTTCTAATCCAAACTGCTGATGAAATGTGCGTTTCTCAATCGATCCAGTATATGCTGAATTCGCGGCAACGGGTATGCGTCTGGGACAGATCGGGCATTAAGCTGACGATAGTCGACGCAGAGTCTCCATTTGCCATTCTTCTTCTTAACCAGCACTATTGGCGCGCTGTGTGGGCTGTGGGATGGCTCTATGCAACCTTTGTCGATCAGTTCGTCGATCTCTATGTTGATTATCTCTTGCATCTTCGGGTTCTTCGGGAAGTATCTCTGCTTTATTGGACGGTCATCACGCATGACTATCTTGTGTGTAGCAATATTTGATACCCCCGACATCTTTTCGAACATATAAAATTGTTCTTTTAAGAACTTACTCACTGCGATCTCTCTATTATCGGCTGGTGGGGTAGCTGGTATGATACTCACGTCCTCTTCCGTTGTTTTGCGCTCTTCTTCGACTATGGCCGTACACGTAACTATCTCCTTCCTCTGATCGTCCCTTTGCAATGTTATACCATGACTTCCACACCTTAACTCTACGTTCGCCTTCGCTAGATAGTCCGTTCCGATTACCACTTTGTCGGCTAATCCTGGCAAAACCAACAACTCGCTTCTGTGTATTTCATTACCCAACTTCACTTCTGCGTCACCACCGTTCGCGGCCTGCCATCGCCCATCAACACACGTGTTTCCACCTCCTCGAAATTTCTCAGATCCAATTTCTCTGCCATCGTATCATTAATAAAACTCCTTGTTGCTCCCGTATCGATTGCGGCTGTCACCTGTGCGCCGTCTACTTCCACTTCTGCCATAACTCTGCCTTGTGCTTGCCAAAAAACGTTTACGTTGCTCGAGGTTCTGTTTCTGGAGTCCTCACCCCTCGGCACCAATGAGGATCCTGACCGTTTCCCTGTCGTATGCGGCAACAGTCACGCGTGAGTACACCTCGTCGACCACATGTCCAACAAAAATCTCGGCGTTCGTTGCGACACCCTACTGCGAAGTGTCCACTTTCACCACATCGTCGGCATGCTGCGCGTACATCTACATATCCTTGCTGTGGCGTGTTTGTTTGGTTTGATAGAGTTTCCCTTCTCTGCTGTCCTCCTTGACTTTCACCGGCGTTTAAACAGTGATAACGTTCCTCTTGCCTTCGTGGAACAAATGGTCTTGCTGTCGATTTCAGTTGCTCTTTCTCTGGAGTGATGTTGTCATAGTCTTCGACCAGGCTCACCAAATCCTCGAGGGTGTTAAACTCGCTTCGCTTGACGTACAGCTGGTATTCTCGACGTGAATTGCGGTAGATTCGGCTCAGTTTTTGCTCATCCGTATAACCAGCGTGTCGCATCAGCCCCTGTAATGCTAGCACATAGTCTTTAAATCTCTCACCTGGTCGTTGTACACGCTGCCTTATTTCGTCATCCAAACGCTCGAAGTACCTTGAGCTGAGGAAGAACTTCAGGAAATCTCGTTTTAAAGCTTCCCACTCTTTCCAATTGCGGTTGTTGTTACGGAACCAAGCCAAGGCTTTGTCTTTAAGTAGCTCCGGTAGCGCTCGTGGAATGGAATCCCGGTCAATTTCGTATCCGTCTGCCAACTCTTCTACTCGCTCGATAAATCCCAGTGGATCTCTTTCGCCATCGTACTTAAATCCCCATTTGCGCACTCGATCCATTGTAGTTGCATACGACGTTGACTGTGGCATACCATACATTTGTGGCAAACTCGTACTTACGTATTTCAGTGCTTCTTGTATATCCACCTCATGCTCCCTTGTATCTCGTGGCGATTGATTTCCATTGCCACCAGGTAATTCCATGTCAGTGCTTCCCATAGGCGTTGGAGGACAAGTTGTGATCGTCGTATTCTGTCGCCCTTTCTTCGGCGAATAAAACAAGTATTTTGTGGTCTCGCTATTAAGACAGCGAGTCAATAATTGATTGTTTATTGAACAAAATCAATCCCTTTTATACACAAAATTTCTTATGTACTACTTATTTACTATAATACATATTTACACTAATTCTTACTAGCTATGTAGATATGTATGTACATATGTACGGCTTATGCATTTAATGTGTAGTCAAGTGCCCGTGCACATACATACGTACATACGACTTAGCTTAAAGGCAAATGCGACAAATCAGAAATACGGCGTCAGCATAAAATTTGGCTGTTGTTTGTTTACGTTATAAATTTTAATAAATGAAATAGGTTGAATGCACTTTTAGTGCATTCCATATTTTTGTGTTTTAAATTACGAGTTGAATGTGCTCAAATATTTCTGACATGCTACACCTCCTTTCCTAAAAAGAATGCTTATACATTTGTAGGGTCAATGTATGAGCATTCTATTACATTTAATGGATTGCTTATTTTACTTGCTTGTGTTTATTTATTTATTTCGGTAAAATTAACATTTCAGTTTTTGTTTTGTGCTTACATACTTACATTTATTGGAAAAAGTGAAAATTTCTTATTCTATAGGTTTAAGTCTATTTTTATGTACTATGATTTTCTTATTCATGTAGCTTAGTGAATAATTATTGTGATTATTAATATTTGTTACTCTATAGGGAATTAAACTATAGTTATTATGTTTATCAATACCTATTACTCTATAGGGTCCCTTATATCTACTGTCTAATTTATGACCTGTTTCATCTTTTACTAAGACTAAATCTCCTATATTTATTTCCTTATGCTGAATTTTCCTATCGTAGTAAATTTTTTGTTTTTCTTTTGCTTGTCTTACTAATCTATTAGCTCTTTCTTGTGCTATTTGAAGTCTATATTTAACTTCTTTGTCATAAGCCTCATAGTTGTACAGTGGGCTGATTGTATCTTCTTGTAAAAATTCGTATGTCGGTGCTGGTTTTCCGAATATTAGTTCAAAAGGACAGTAACCATGAACTGTTGAAGGTGTTGTATTATAACAATAAGTAAAGTACTTGAGGTACTCATCCCAATCGTCTTTGTCAATGGATATGTATGAACGTACATATTCATTGAATGTTCTATGGCTACGTTCAACAGTGCCTAACGTTTGATGATGGTAAGGTGTTGAGGTTTTGTGTTCAATTTTTAACAATTTACTTAGTTCTTGAAAAACGTTATTTTTATATTCGGTTCCCATGTCTGTCAGTATTGTTTTCATACATCCATAAATGAGAATAAAATGTTCGAATATAGCTTTGGCTACTGTTTTTGCGTGTTTACTTTCAATTGGAATTGCTACTAGATATTTGGTTAAGTCACATATTATGGTGACTGCATACTCATTTCCATTCAATGATTTTGGAAATGGTCCAATTGTGTCAATTTGAACTACATCGAATGCCTTAGTTGGTGTTTCGGTTATAGTCATTGGATCTTTTAAATGTATTCTTGTTTTATTTTTATTACAATGATCGCATTTTTTAATATATTGTTTTATGTCATTTTTCATATTTTTCCAATGGAATTTTTGTTTTATTTTATTTGTTGTACGATTGATTCCTGGGTGGCCACCATTAACAGGATCATCGTGATATTTATGAAGAATAGTTTTAATTTTTTCATTATCTGTCACATGCATAACCTCCGGAGTTAATGCAATGATTAAATTTTTGAGAACTTTGGTACCTTTATCTTTAAATTTATCTACTCGAGTATAATTATTCTTAAACAATTTGTCTCCTAAGGACAATTGTATTTTGTTTATTTTCAAATTGCCGGCTTCTTTCATAAGCCTGGCAAAGAATTGATCTAAATCAATCTTCGCCTCAACAATTAAATTATCAATATTTATTTCGCTACAAATTTTCTTTCCCTTTTTGAACTGCAGTTTCGGGGGGTCGAAAACGAGCTGAGCTAGCTTTTTTACTTCACATTTATTAAGCGCTTCGTATATTATAGGGTTCTCATTGTGACATTTTTCTTCATTTTTTATATTATTACTGGATTTTTCCTTAGTTTCCGATCTTGTGGTAACTTTCAATATTTTACATGCTTCAATTGACATTTCTTTTAAATCTTGTATATCTATACGCGATAGTGCGTCTGCTACATAATTCTCTTTTCCTGCTATGTACTCCACCCCAAAGTCATATTCTTCCAAATCTAGTCGAATTCTAGTTAATTTTGATGATGGGTTTTTCATCGAAAAAAGGTAAGTTAGGGGTCGATGGTCTGTTTTAATTGTGAATTTTCTGCCGTAGATGTACGGTCTGAAATAAGTGATGGCCCAATGAATGGCTGCTAATTCTTTTTCAATCGTTGCTTTATTTATTTCGCCTTTTGTGAAAGATCTAGAGGCATAAGCAACTGGTAATTGTTTTCCTTCGTATTCTTGACTTAGTACTGCTCCGCAGGCGTATCCGCTTGCATCTGTTGTTATGTAAAATTCTTTATTGAAATCGGGATATTGTAAAATGTTTGGGCTAATTAATGCATTTTTTAGATAGTTGAATGATTTCTCACATTCTTCTGTCCAATTAAATACTACTTTCTTTCTACAAAGTCTTGTTAATATTCTAGAGTATTCCGCGAAATTTGGTATAAATCTTCTATAGTAATTGCAGAATGCAACGAATCTTTTAGCTTCGTCGGCATTCTTGGGAGTTGGATAATTTTGAACTATTTTGTATTTAGTGGGATCAGGTAAAATTCCTTTACTTGTGCATTTATGTCCAAGATAAGTAACTTCTTGGTTGAAAAATAGACATTTATCTGGATGCAATTTTAAATTGTATTTTCTGCAAGTTGTGAATACATCTATTAAGTTTTTAATCATATGCTTTTCGGAGCATCCTAATACCACTAAGTCGTCCATATATAAAAATGCTTGTGATGGTTTTAGACCGGCGAATGCTAAAGTCATCATTCTTTGAAATGAATTTGGGGCTACTTTAAGACCATAAGGTAATCTTTTGAAACGGTAGGTACCATTGTCTGCTGTAAACGATGTTATATCTCGGGATTCTGGGCTTAATTCTATTTGATGAAAACCGGACATTAAATCTAAGCAAGAAAAATATTTTGCTCTACCTAATTGGTCTAGAATATCGTCGATTCTTGGTAATGGAAATTTATCTGCAGTTAATTTTTTATTTACCTGTCTATAGTCAATAACTAGTCTCCATCTTTTATCGTTATTACCTGGGAGTGATTTTTTCGGTACTAGTAGAATAGGACTATTGTATTCTGACATTGATGGTTCTATTAAGTCGTCTTGTATTAGCTTATTTACTTGTTTATTAATTTCCTGTTTGTGAGCTTCTGGTATTCTATAGTTTTTTACATAAACTGGGTTGTCATCTTTCATATAAAGTTTTTGTTTGTAAAAATTATTAGTGGTTATAGGTTCTGATTCTAATGCAAATATATCAATAAATTCTGAACATAAAGTATTAAGTTGAGATTTAGCAAATGATGGGAAATTTTTATTTAATCTTTCTAATTTTTCTTTATTATTTGCTTCATTTTTCTGTTTATTATTTATAATTATGTAGTCGTCTAAGTTTTCTGTGTTAATATTGTAATTTTGAATAGTTGCATTTTTATCTGTTGTATTAATAATTCTAACAAATGCTTGATTTGGATTTACTATTGAATTGGCAATAAAAATTCCTTCTGCTAATTGTTGATGTGGTATGAATAATTCAGTATTGTTATTTTTTATGTGAATTTGTCGAACTACTTCTGATCTAGCTGGTACTGATATGCAATTAATGGTTGGTTCATTTGTCATTTGAATTGCTATATTTTCTGGATAATCATATGGTCGTAATATAAGTCTATCTTCATTATTTCGGTAATCTAAAATGCAATTATACTTTTTAATGAAATCGAGTCCCAAAATTCCGTCGCATGGGATTGGGAAGTCATCTTCTACTATGTGAAATTTGTGTCGAATCAAAAGATCGTCACCCTTTAAATCTGTTTTAACTGTTCCAAGAGTGTTTGTTATACCCTGACCAATGCCTTTTAAATCTGTTTTTTGTAATTCATTAGTTTTAACATCATTTTGAATTTGACCCTTTTTTATTAGTGATATGTCAGCTCCTGTATCTATTAGGAGAGTTGAAGTTGAATTATTTAAAGTTGTTTTGGTGGATATGTAGCTGTTTAGGTGTAAATTTAGTACACAAATTTTTTTTTCTATGTTTGGAGTGGAGTTTGTTGGTTTTCCTGCTGGGTATAATTACGTACATTGCGAGTGTTGTTGGTATTGTTGCGATTATTTTGTCGCTGTTGGTTACCAAAATTCCTATTTTGTCTTTGTGAGTAATTGTTGTTTGATCTGTTAAAATTGTTATATCTTTGATTAGATCGATAATTTCTATAATTGTTATTTGGAAAATTTCTACGAAAGTTGCCGCGGAAATGATTTTGTTGTCTTATATTCAATATTGCGTTTGGGTTGCCTGTTACTTCAGTGCAACTGTTTGTAAATTTTGAAATTGCCTCGTTCATTGAGGTGAACGTTCCGGCTTGCATGATTAGTTTTACTTTATCATTAGAACAATTTTTACACATAGCCTTTACAGCTGCTTGTGTAGCATATTTTCCTGCTAAATCTGAGGTTAACCCGTCAGATATATATGCTCCTTCTAATGATTTTGTTAATTTTTCGATTTCAGTAGTATATTGGTTGGCTGTTTTACTGCGTTGTTGGATGTTTAGCAGTTTTGCTGTTAATACTTCTACTGATTCGCCTTTGATTGATCTTTTCAATTTTAATTTTATATCTTGTATTGTATTCTCATTCTGAATACAATTTCTTGCTGTGCCTTTTAGTTTTGTTTTTATCATAGACACTGCAAGTGCTTCATGAGCATCCTTGATTTGGTCAAGAATGTCGAGTGCATCTATGAAGCTATTTAGATTTTCTGAGTTGCCATCAAACTCTGGTAGGACAGATGAAGCTGTTTTAATAAAATCTACCGCTGTCTGAGGCATTGTGGATGTGTTTGAATTATTGGTACTTTCTGAATGAGTTTTAGTTTCTTCTTTATCGTTTGAAGAATTTTTGTTTTCGGCTTCCGTTGGATAGTCCGGTAGTAATAAATTTGTGTCAATTTTTATGTCTTTGTTGAATGACGTGGGTACTTGTTCTTCAATCTCGTATCGTGCTAGCGATGAAACAAGTTTATCCCTGACGTATAGGTATATTTGGTATGCCTGCTTTTGATGATCGGCTGTAAGCTTACTATTTATATTCCTCAAGGCGTTTCCTATTCTATTTAATGCATCTATTATAAAACCTAAATGCTTAATAATTGTTTCTCTTCTAATAAAAACATTCTTGTTAATGCACTTGTATGATTTTTCTGCAATTGATTTTTCATTTAGTAGTGATGCATATATATTATCCCAATTATCCATTGAAAAGGATCTATTCGGTATTGATTTTTATACCTTGTCTAATCCATTTGCACGACTAATATATCGCTTTTTTAAAATTTTGTTGTGTACCGAATAAATCTTTAGAAATAAATTTATACAAGATACAATTGCAATAACAAGAAGAATAAGCTTGATTGAATCTAAAGCTTCGCTGTGATCAATTTCTATGGAGTTAACTACATTTGCGTTGGGTTTATCAATTTTTGATGTTGTTCCACCCATATTGATTGAATATTAAAAAAAAATTCCTAAAATCTGAAAATACCGAATTTTTCAAACATGCGTTGTGTTTCTTCTATTTTTGTCGTGGGGTTAATGACGTCTTCTAATGTTGGTTCCCTAGTCATGCCTATGATACGCCAAAGAGTCCTTAAGGATTCTAATTCCCTTATTAAGTCCCTGTTCTCTATTTCATTAGGAAGTGAGCCTACTGAATTCCTTGATTTAGGCATTATAATCACAATAATTATTTTTGTATGTATATATATTTATTTATTTAATTAAATCATTAAAATTAGTATTGTTGTGGCTTAGGCCAGAAAAATGTGTATATGTAAAAATGCAAAATTTTTAGTATCGAGAATTGACACGGCAAGGATTTTTGGTCTCTTGCCCTTCAATAGGCAGCCGCAAGGTTGCCATAAGATTAGTTAGTGATCAGTTAATAAGGCCATTAGTAAGCCTTTCAATCGCTATTAGTTTTTTTATATGCTTCCGTTTTGCAATAGAATCTGCGAATACTAGTTGTTGGTAGAGTTCGGCAACTCGTCGCCGCGCTTGGTATTTTTTACCACCACGTCTCCTGTGGTATAAAGGTTTCTGTGGTTGTGCAGGTTCTCTGCGAGCTGGGCGTTGTTGCCGTCGCCTGTACTCCTCGATTGTAATTGCTCTAGGACCTTGTCGTTCTGGCTGCTGTTGCTGTTCGGGTTTATTTTGTTGTTCTTCTTCTTGGGCTTGTTGCTCTGTCTGCCGCTCACTAAAATACTTTTCCCATTTCTCAAATATTGCGTTTACTTCGTCCATCACCATGTAGTGTAAACGACTGGTTAATGACAGGATCTGGCAGGATCAATGGCAAGGATCCTGGTGTGTTTAACAGGCAAGGATCCTGTTTGTCTGGCAAGGATGCTGGCAAGGATGTCTTGTTTAACTGGCAAGGATCCTGTTTGTCTGGCAAGGATGCTGGCAAGGATGTCTTGTTTAACTGGCAAGGATCCTGTTTAACTGGCAAGGATCCTGTTTAACTGGCAGGGTCGCCATATTCTGTCGCCCTTTCTTCGGCGAATAAAACAAGTATTTTGTGGTCTCGCTATTAAGACAGCGAGTCAATAATTGATTGTTTATTGAACAAAATCAATCCCTTTTATACACAAAATTTCTTATGTACTACTTATTTACTATAATACATATTTACACTAATTCTTACTAGCTATGTAGATATGTATGTACATATGTACGGCTTATGCATTTAATGTGTAGTCAAGTGCCCGTGCACATACATACGTACATACGACTTAGCTTAAAGGCAAATGCGACAAATCAGAAATACGGCGTCAGCATAAAATTTGGCTGTTGTTTGTTTACGTTATAAATTTTAATAAATGAAATAGGTTGAATGCACTTTTAGTGCATTCCATATTTTTGTGTTTTAAATTACGAGTTGAATGTGCTCAAATATTTCTGACATGCTACAGTCGGCTTGGCGTGTTGGAGCTCCAATTCCTCGAATCGACCCTCTAGCTCTTTATTGTTGGCGTTTGCTTTTATAAATGTAACTAGGCGTTTACGTTGATCGTCCATTGTTCCTAATCCCTCCAGCTTAAATTCAACGATGTACTTCGATAGCTCCTCTCGGCTGAGGTGGTACACCCACGATACCTTCACCATTGCTGTGGATTATTCGTTGTATTGATCGTATGTGTATATGTACACGTATTTCCTCGTTGTTGTCGGAATCGCTCAAACCTTGCTGTGATATTCTAGCTCGAAAACCTTGTTGTTCCAAAATGTTGTATGTATCTCTCTATAAGTTAGGGTCCCTGCTCGGGCGCCATTTGTGACGGACTTTTCCTTTGGCAGCTGGGGTATTTCAGTCCGTCCAGGGTTCCTGCAAGTAAAAAGGTTTCCTTCCCCTTTTTTCCCAGAAATATTAATAAATTGTTTTTTTCTTTTCCAAACTTCAATGATTATTTATTAAATATAATATCCAATTTCCTACGGTGCTACTCCTACTCTACTTAAAGGTGGCGCGGTGAAAACCTTCGCTAGCCTTCCGAACCACTGAAGTGAAAACCTCAGCGAGTATACATACATATACACTAAGCTCTACTTAAAGGTGGCGCGGTGAAAACCTTCGCTAACCTTCCGACCCACTGAAGTGAAAACCTCAGCGAATATATATACTAAGCTCGAGTGGAGTCAGAACCTCAGTCGAGCTACAATTGTCGGAAGTCAAAACCTCGGACAGTATACCTAACTACTAGTTACAGCCTATTACTGCAACTGATTTTCCTTGCGAATTGCTCGCCCTTTTATAGGGATCCTGCGCACAGGATGCCCGTTATTCTACGCTTCGCTTATTAACTATTTACATCTATATATGTACATATGTATTTATTTACATATTGCCTTATTTTCACTTAAGCTTAGATTAACATATGTATGTCTGCCTGTTCGCGGCCTTAGCTTAATTTCTTATTGCCTTCTTTGTGCGGACCTTCGCTTTTCTTTTGCCTAAATGCGGTGGTGGTTTTTCTGTTAGCCAGTGGCTGTGCTTGCATACATGTGTGCTTGTGTGTTCGCTTTCGCTGAGTTGACTCGGGTTTTTTTCTCTGCTGGCCAGTGGCTGTGCTTGAATGCATGTGCGTTTGTGTGTTCGCTGTCGCTGAGTTCACTCGCCTACGATCTGCACTTGCCATCTGTATGTATGTCTACTAGAGTGTCCATCAAAATAAATGCGTTTTATCAAAGTATGTATTTCATGTATGTTGTTGTATATATATATTCTGCATATAAAATATATTTGTATAATTAGCAATATGCATGTTGTATATATGTAAATGTACATATGTATATATAATTCAGGTACATATGTATATAAATATATAAATTCAATATAGTAACGTTGGTACAAAATGTATGTAAATATATATATATATATACATATGCATGTATATGTATATATATGTAAAATTCATTCTCTTATGTATGTATATATGTTACGCTTTGCGTGTAGACATATGTATATATGTATGTATGTATATAAATTCAAAATATATAAATTCATTTGTTCAATCTATATGTATATTCCATGTACGTCGGTGTGTATTTGTGGGACGCCTAATCCTCCGGATTGGGGTCATCACATGACATATACATACATTTTTTTCTCTACGCCATATTCGCGGTCGTGAAAATTTCAACCGTCTGAAATTTGGAAAAAACCCAGGTAAGATTAGGTTTTATATAAAAAAAATCGGCATCGGCGTTTGCGGGCAAGAATAAAGCACCGACGGAGAAGCAAAAGGTGGTAAGTTTTGGCACCAGGAAAGGAAGCAAAACGGAATCCATTGTTGGTCACTATATGAGCATCGGGATTGAAGTCAAGTGCTCCAAAACCCTCAGAAAGGCTATAAGGATACCTCAAGTAAGTCTCAAAAGGCTTCAAAGGTGAAATAAAAGTGAGTAAAAACGAAAAAAAAAAAAAAAAATAACCAATAGCAATAGCAGGTGGTCATAACCAAAACACCCTGTAGAAAATTTTTAGTTGAACGATATTTCATTATATCGAAGTTTTAATCTCGACGTTTTTCATGGTAGAAAAAGGACATCAAAATGTGCTACAAAACAATGAGAAGAGGTAAAATTTTGAGCTTAGGCTATGAGCAAAGTGAAATATATGTATGAATTTCTGTGAACATACAAGTTTATATACATCCATATACATATATACATCGAAATTAATATTTTTCTTTCTGTATCTCCAACACAATTGCTGAGCACCTAAAATCCACCGGACCCAAACGGAAGTGGCGAAGTATCAAATTTTTCCTGCACCATAAGTATTGGATGTCGGCATCAATTGCCATACAGTGAGGCATCAGTACCAACGAAGCCAAAGCACGCATAAATTAACCACAACCGGAAGGCAGTAAGGCCCCCATCAAGTGGCCCACCAAATAACCCAACAAAGTACGCTCCGCCGGCCAAAAGTGCCACCTGATCAGGCGTACGTACCAACGTATAAAATAACATTTTGAAGCAAGGTGGGGATTGGTGTCCACCGGCAAAAAGTGCCATAGGTTAAGGTGACTCCACAATCAAAGTAAGTAGAGTGAAATTATATGTATAAAAGCGATGAAAGTGAAAGTGTAAAAAAGCACAGTGTATACATACGTCCAGGTAAAAGCCAAAAATTAAATTTCGGTTTCGTTGACTACGTTAACCAAATTTTCCATATTTTCTTTGATTCGTAGATAAATTCCAAAAAGAAAAAATTAAGGGTACATACATATGTACAAAAATATATATATAGAACAACCAACGGGAAAAAGACCGTAACAAACAAGTAAGGAAGCCTAAGTTCGAGTGGAATCGAACATTAGATACTCAGCTGTATGCTTTCATTGTTTGTTTGCGTTTGATGGAAACACGGTGTAGGTACTTTATATAAAGCAAGTGCTGCATAAAGTGGGCGTAGCCGCGCCCATTTTCAAAATTTTTATCAGTCATCCAACTAAGCATATGAATATTATTCTTTGTGCAAAATTTCATTCCTTTATGACTGCTAGTTACAAAGATGTCACGTTACAAATTCCCAAAGGGTGTTCTAGAAATATCTTTGTTAAAAAGTAGGCGTGGTCATAAACCGATTTCAATAAATTTTTGCGTGTCTATTAACACAAGTTATAAGAGTGTATAAACCAAGTTTCGTTATAATATCTCAATTATTTGTCGAGTTATGGGCTCAAAAATCTCGTATATTCCTGCTTCTTAAAAGAGGCGGTGCCACGCCCATTTTCCAAAATTTTTATGCTTTTCGTTTTATGTCCGCATTTGGACTCCTGCCATAAAATTTCAATGATATATCTTTATATTTGACAAAGATATCGCTTAAAATGTTTTTATTAGGTCACTTTATAATACCCATATATAAAAGTGGGCGTGGCCGTCAACCGATTTCGCTAAAATTTTCAACATGTATTACCGCAAGTAATAAAAGTGTACACAGCAAGTTTCGTCATTATATATCAATTATTTGTCGAGTTATGGGCTCAGAAATCTCGTATATTCCAGCTTCTAAAAAGAGGCGGTGCCACGCCCATTTTCCAAAATTTTTGTGTTTTTCGTTGTATGTCCGCAGGTGGACTCCTGATATAAAATTTCAATGATATATCTTTATATTTGACAGAGATATCGCTTAAAATGTTTTTATTAGGTCACTTTATAATACCCATATATAAAAGTGGGCGTGGCCGTCAACCGATTTTGACAATTTTTCGTCCAAATATTTGCCTAAGTAAGTATATCACGCGTACCAAATTTCATCGATATATCTTATACAGTTTCTGAGTTATGGCTCATAAAGCTTTCAATGTTTGCTCCTTAATAAGTGGGCGTGGCACCGCCCATTTTCCAAAATTCTATCAAATTTCTTCTTAGGGGCCTGAGCTTAACATTTGGGTAAAATTTCATCACTCTAGCTATATTAGTGGCTGAGATACCAAATTTCCGATTTTTTCTATATGGGAAAAGTGGGCGTGGTCATGGTCCGATTTCGCCCATTTTCAATACCAACCGTCCCAGTGTCGATACCAACTTGCATTTCAAATTTCATCAAAATATCTCAATTTTTGCGCGAGTTAGAGTGTTTACAGACGGACGGACGGACAGACGGACAGACGGACATGGCTCAATCGATTTCTCTTTTCACCCTGATCATTTTGATATATATAAGTCTATATCTATCTCGATTATTTCATTCTGTTACAATCCACCGTTATGTGATTAAAACTATAATACTCTGTGTACTAGTACAGCTGAGTATAAAAAGAGCACTAACCTCGGAGTTAGCGGTAGGAGATAACTGGGCTCTTTGGTACATAAGAAAGAACCGCACATTTCCTATTTACATATTTTTACACGTATATGTACCCACGTCTATAGCAGGTATATAAAATATAAAACGGCAAAGTGTTTTAGAATAAATAATTTTGTAGTGCGCGTGTAGAAATATTAATATTCGGTATTAGCAAAATTGTATCGCGCTAAATACGAAAACTGTTTGTTCTGGCATAAACGCTGTGTTAGAAACAAATTACGTGAATTAAACTTTTTGCATAGTGCATAAGGCACCAGTTTTCTTTTCTCGTACCTATATTTCGGTTGGTTTCGGTACTCCCGCCCAATAGGCAAAAGTGCAAAGGCTTTGCTTTTGGAAAGTAGACCTTTGCTGAGCCCCCCGTAAAAACAAAACATTGTTAACTAAGTCAACTATTTATTTAATAATCAATTCCAAGATTATTTTAATTGCATTCATTGGTTCGGAGATTTCGTGTTAATTCTAACCAGCGAGTAAACGAAACCCAAATTTCTAATTTGCATGGAAAAAGGATTCCTCAAATCCCCGGAGTGTCGGCTTTTCGCATTGGAGGAATTTTCGAACTCTTCAGATAAAGCCACACAAATAGTTCCATTAGAACGTGCCAGGCCTTTTTTGCCGATAAAGTAGTTTTCCCAACTTTCGGTGTTAATTCGGTGAATTTGCGGGACAAATTCGTAAGTGTTTCGACAAAAACTTCACAACTTTCGTCCGGCCCTTTTTTGCCGATAAAGCAGTTTTCCAACTTTCGGTGGTAATTCGGTGAATTTGCGGGATAAATTCGTAAGTGTTCCGACAAAAAATTCACAACTTTCGTCATAGACCACTTTGCCGATAAAGTAGTTTCCCCAACTTTCGGCGTTCATTCGGTGAATTTGCGGGACAAATTCGTAAGTGTTCCGGCAAAAACTTCACAACTTTCGTCACAGGCCTCTTTGCCGATAAAGCAGTTTTACCAACTTTTCATTTTACGCCTTGGGACGAAATTGAGTTTCACGGGTTTTGCGATGCATCCGAAAAAGCATATGCGGCAGCCCTATACGTCAGAGTGCGCGAAAGAACATCTGGGAACGCCCCATATGTGAATCTGCTGGTAGGAAAAACTAAAGTTGCTCCGGTAAAAACCGTATCCCTTCCCCGTTTAGAACTTTGTGGAGCACTACTCCTGGCGGAACTAATTCACGCACTACTCCCACAATTTGAAATCGCTCAGCCGGTAGTATACAAATGGACGGATTCTACCATTGTTCTTTCATGGCTACGAAAACCGCCTTGCTCCTGGACCACATTTGTAGCGAATAGAGTCGCCAAAATTGACGAACTCGTAGGAGTCGACGGTTGGAATCATGTGGATTCAGGAGATAACCCTGCAGATCTAGGTAGCCGGGGTGTGACTCCGCAAGAACTGTCAACGAGCACTCTCTGGTGGAAAGGTCCCAGTTGGCTGCAAGCGCCCTCATCGGAATGGCCCCAAAAATCCGATGAACTCGTAATGGAGACTGACTTGGAGCAAAAGGTTATTCGAGCTCATCCCACCGGCACATTAGAATATACAGACATTTTGGATCGATTTTCGGACTTTTCCCTCGCTCTTCGAGTCATTGCGCAAATATTTCGATTTTTTCGACGAACACATCCAGTACATAAATTAAGTCCACGAGAGGAGACCTCATTCGCAACCCCCGAGGAAATTAGAATGGTAAAAGACCGCCTGACTCTCCTCGCTCAAAAGCGGTGCTACTCAGATGAGTATAAAGCTCTTGCTGCATCTGAACCCGTGAACTCAAAAAGCCCAATTCGTAGCCTCAGCCCATTCCTTGATAAAGAAGGCATAATTAGGGTAGGATGAAGATTAGCTTCCGCAAACATACCCCTAAAAGAACGAGTTCCAATAATTTTGCCGTACGATTGTCAATTTTCTCGATTACTTGCCAAATTCACTCACTTAATTTCCTTACATGGAGGAAATCAAATCATGTTGAGACTTCTAAGATCAGAATATTGGATAGTACGAATGAAAAATTTAATAAAAAATCTTATTAATAAATGTAAAGTTTGTCTAATTTACAGAAAAAAGACTCGAGAGCAATTGATGGCAGCCCTTCCACCGGAACGTACTGAGGTAAGTCGGCCCTTCGTGAATATAGGAGTTGATTTCACGGGCCCGTTTGAGATTAAAAATTACACTGGTCGAGCCTGCCTTATAACGAAAGGATACGTTTGCGTCTTTGTGTGCTTCGCGACCAAGGCAATCCATCTGGAAGCGACAAGCGACTTATCCACTGCCACTTTTCTAGCAGCATTTTCCAGATTTGTGTCTAGACGAGGCTGCCCCCGTAATGTATATTCAGACAATGGAACGAATTTCGTCGGAGCCAACAAGGCTCTCCGTCAGGATTTCCGTAATTTTATGAAGGATGCATCCCGCCAAACTATGCAGACGTTTGCTCACCAGGAAATACTCTGGCATTTCATCCCCCGGAGCACCACATATGGGAGGATTATGGGAAGCGGGAGTCAAAAGTTTCAAGACTCACTTTCGGAAAGTTGCAAACAATATGCGGTTCACGATGGAAGAATTCTCGACGCTTCTGGCAAAGATTGAATCGTGTTTGAATTCGAGACCGATCAGTCCTATGTCAGACAACCCCGAGTCGACCGAGCCCTTAACTCCAGGACATTTTTTGATCGGTGGTCCGCTGTTAGCAATAGCGCCCATTTTCAATACCATCCGTTCCTGTCTTGATACCAACTTACATTTCAAATTTCATCAAAATATCTCAATTTTTGCGCGAGTTATCGTGCTCACAGACGGACAGACGGACGGACATGGCTCAATCGATTTCTCTTTTCACCCTGATCATTTTGATATATATAAGTCTATATCTATCTCGATTATTTCATTCTGTTACAATCCACCGTTAGGAAATCAAAACTATAATACTCTGTGTACTAGTACAGCTGAGTATAAAAATTAAGGGTACATACATATGTACAAAAATATATATATATCACAACTAGTGGCTTAACCTGTAGCAACTCCACAACAAATATATAAACGGCATAACCAGAACAACCAACGGGAAAAAGACCGTAACAAAAAAGAGCACTAACCTCGGAGTTAGCGGTAGGAGATAACTGGGCTCTTTGGTACATAAGAAAGAAACCCAACATTTCCTATTTACATATTTTTACACGTATATGTACCCACGTCTATATCAGGTATATAAAATATAAAACGGCAAAGTGTTTTAGAATAAATAATTTTGTAGTGCGCGTGTAGATAGAGATAGAGATCTGAGATATCGCTCAGAAGTATTCGAGGGTCATCCGGGTCCACGTGTTGACCCATATCTGGAGACCCGACCTAGGAATCACAATGAGTACTATTCTATGTAAATTCTCTGATCAATGCCTTTCATTTGATACCAATATCGTCCAAAAATATTCATGGGTAAGCCGGATCCACGTTTTGACCTTTTGACCTATATCTCGGGAACCGACTTCCGGATTTGAAATAAATAATAGCTTAAAAAAACTAAAAAACACGCTTTAATCTTAAAAATCGTACTAAAAATTGAGAAATAATTTAATTAGAAACAAAATGATGAACGAAAATATAAGTATTTAAGGAAAAGCGTAGGGTGCTCAGTATGTCAAAAAATATTTAAAATCGGTGTTTTTTTACTAATAATTTTATTTTGACTTTTTTGAGATTTCATATATTGTTTACGCCAACCTTCACATCCAGATGTCGCTGATGCTGTTAGTTGCTTCAACTGTGAATGGGCCTGAAATCAGCCACTCGTTGGCTATGAGTCACTCGTTGACAATGACTCAGTCGCTGTGAATGAATCACTCGCTGAGAGGGTTCGTTACTTGCCTTCCATTTTAATATATATATAATAAACTAATCCTGTTAGCATAGCCCGTTAGGTATTTTGTGGTTCCACCATCTGTGGGCCTATAAATACGGTAGCGCGCTACAGACTTGTCCTCTTGACATAGTGTTCATCAGACCGACAACATCAGCAGCATCTGGTAAGTGATCTTTGATCTCAATTATTGTACATATAAAAAGTGAAATCTGAAATAAAGATAGTTTAGTGAATTTCAAAGTGAATAAATTGATTCATTTATTTGCGTGAACTATTAATATTTGTGGTAAGTGATTGAATTGAAAGCCGGCTTCCCCAAGTTCCCCGATTCCAGGATTCATTAGGAATTTTCTGGCCTCAGTAGTCCCCGCTCGAACATGGTCCTTCCAGCCGGATTTCAAAACAATCACTTTTAATGTCTGTGCATATTTAAAAAGTTAATTTTCTTTAATCGGTGAAAAACACAAACAATTTGCCAAGTCGTCATTTGCGCCATTTACTTATTTTTAATACCAACAAATTGTTCGTACTCATTTTGATTACCAACAATTCATTTGCGCCATTTACTTATTTTGACTACCAACAATTCATTTGTACCATTTACTTATTTTTAATACCAACAAATCATTCGTACTCATTTTTTGAATACCAACAATTCGCTGGTGAGTACAAGCAAAAAACGCCACTGTGATCGCTGTGTTCAGAAAGAAGAAGAATCTGACATATACATACATTTTTTTCTCTACGCCATATTCGCGGTCGTGAAAATTTCAACCGTCTGAAATTTGGAAAAAACCCAGGTAAGATTAGGTTTTATATAAAAAAATCGGCATCGGCGTTTGCGGGCAAGAATAAAGCACCGACGGAGAAGCAAAAAGTGGTAAGTTTTGGCACCAGGAAAGGAAGCAAAACGGAATCCATTGTTGGTCACTATATGAGCATCGGGATTGAAGTCAAGTGCTCCAAAACCCTCAGAAAGGCTATAAGGATACCTCAAGTAAGTCTCAAAAGGCTTCAAAGGTGAAATAAAAGTGAGTAAAAACGAAAAAAAAAAAAAATAACTAATAGCAATAGCAGGTGGTCATAACCAAAACACCCTGTAGAAAATTTTTAGTTGAACGATATTTCATTATATCGAAGTTTTAATCTCGACGTTTTTCATGGTAGAAAAAGGACATCAAAATGTGCTACAAAACAATGAGAAGAGGTAAAATTTTGAGCTTAGGCTATGAGCAAAGTGAAATATATGTATGAATTTCTGTGAACATACAAGTTTATATACATCCATATACATATATACATCGAAATTAATATTTTTCTTTCTGTATCTCCAACACAATTGATGAGCACCTAAAATCCACCGGACCCAAACGGAAGTGGCGAAGTATCAAATTTTTCCTGCACCATAAGTATTGGATGTCGGCATCAATTGCCATACAGTGAGGCATCAGTACCAACGAAGCCAAAGCACGCATAAATTAACCACAACCGGAAGGCAGTAAGGCCCCCATCAAGTGGCCCACCAAATAACCCAACAAAGTACGCTCCGCCGGCCAAAAGTGCCACCTGATCAGGCGTACGTACCAACGTATAAAATAACATTTTGAAGCAAGGTGGGGATTGGTGTCCACCGGCAAAAAGTGCCATAGGTTAAGGTGACTCCACAATCAAAGTAAGTAGAGTGAAATTATATGTATAAAAGCGATGAAAGTGAAAGTGTAAAAAAGCACAGTGCATACATACGTCCAGGTAAAAGCCAAAAATTAAATTTCGGTTTCGTTGACTACGTCAACCAAATTTTCCATATTTTCTTTGATTCGTAGATAAATTGCAAAAAGAAACAAGTAAGGAAGCCTAAGTTCGAGTGGAATCGAACATTAGATACTCAGCTGTATGCTTTAATTGTTTGTTTGCGTTTGATGGAAACACGGTGTATTTTATATAAAGCGAGTGCTGCATAAAGTGGGCGTAGCCACGCCCATTTTCTAAATTTTTGTCAGTCATCCAACTAAGCTTATGAATATTATTCTTTGTGCAAAATTTCATCCCTTTATGAGTTACAAAGATGTCACGTTAGAAATTCCAAAAGGGTGTTCCAGAAATATCTTTGTTAAAAAGTAGGCGTGGTCATAAACCGATTTCAATAAATTTTTGCGTGTCTATTAACACAAGTTATAAAAGTGTATAAACCAAGTTTCGTCATAATATCTCAATTATTTGTCGAGTTATGGGCTCCGCAATCTCGTTGATTTCTTTGTCTGAAAAAAGGCGGTGCCACGCCCATTTTCCGAAATTTTTCTATTTTTTGTTTCCGATCTATTGTAGAACTCATGCCACAAAATTTCAATGAATTATCTTTATATTTGACAAAGATATCGCTTAAATGTTTTTACTAGGCCACTTTATGATACCCATATATAAAAGTGGGCGTGGTCGTCAACCGATTTCGCTAAACTTTTGAACATGTATTACCACAAGTAATAAAAGTGTATACACCAAGTTTCGTCATAATATATCGATTATTTGTCGAGTTATGGGCTCAGAAATCTCGTATATTCCTGCTTCTAAAAGGAGGCGGTGCCACGCCCATTTTCCAAAATTTTTGTATTTTTTGTTTTATGTCCATAGTTGGACACCTTCCATAAAATTTCAGTGATATATCTTTATATTTGACAGAGATATCGCTTAAAATGTTTTTATTAGGTCACTTTATAATACCCATATATAAAAGTAGGCGTGGTCGTCAACCGATTTCGGCAATTTTTCGTCCAACCATTTGCCTAAGTAAGTATAGTATATCACGCCTACCAAATTTCATCGACATATCTTCAACGGTTTCTGAGTTATGACTCATAAAACTTTCAATGTTTGCCCCTTAATAAGTGGGCGTGGCACCGCCCATTTTCCAAAATTTCACCATATTTCTTCATAAGGGCCTGAGCTCAATACGTGTGTGAATAAATAATTTTGTTGTGCGCGTGTAGATAGAGATAGAGATCTGAGATATCGCTCAGAAGTATTCGAGGGTCATCCGGGTCCACGTGTTGACCCATATCTGGAGACCCGACCTAGGAATCACAATGAGTACTATTCTATGTAAATTCTCTGATCAATGCCTTTCATTTGATACCAATATCGTCCAAAAATATTCATGGGTAAGCCGGATCCACGTTTTGACCTTTTGACCTATATCTCGGGAACCGACTTCCGGATTTGAAATAAATAATAGCTTAAAAAAACTAAAAAACACGCTTTAATCTTAAAAATCGTACTAAAAATTGAGAAATAATTTAATTAGAAACAAAATGATGAACGAAAATATAAGTATTTAAGGAAAAGCGTAGGGTGCTCAGTATGTCAAAAAATATTTAAAATCGGTGTTTTTTACTAATAATTTTATTTTGACTTTTTTGAGATTTCATATATTGTTTACGCCAACCTTCACATCCAGATGTCGCTGATGCTGTTAGTTGCTTCAACTGTGAATGGGCCTGAAATCAGCCACTCGTTGGCTATGAGTCACTCGTTGACAATGACTCAGTCGTTGTGAATGAATCACTCGCTGAGAGGGTTCGTTACTTGCCTTCCATTTTAATATATATATAATAAACTAATCCTGTTAGCATAGCCCGTTAGGTATTTTGTGGTTCCACCATCTGTGGGCCTATAAATACGGTAGCGCGCTACAGACTTGTCCTCTTGACATAGTGTTCATCAGACCGACAACATCAGCAGCATCTGGTAAGTGATCTTTGATCTCAATTATTGTACATATAAAAAGTGAAATCTGAAATAAAGATAGTTTAGTGAATTTCAAAGTGAATAAATTGATTCATTTATTTGCGTGAACTATTAATATTTGTGGTAAGTGATTGAATTGAAAGCCGGCTTCCCCAAGTTCCCCGATTCCAGGATTCATTAGGAATTTTCTGGCCTCAGTAGTCCCCGCTCGAACATGGTCCTTCGAGCCGGATTTCAAAACAATCACTTTTAATGTCTGTGCATATTTAAAAAGTTAATTTTCTTTAATCGGTGAAAAACACAAACAATTTGCCAAGTCGTCATTTGCGCCATTTACTTATTTTTAATACCAACAAATCATTCGTACTCATTTTTTGAATACCAACAATTCGCTGGTGAGTACAAGCAAAAAACGCCACTGTGATCGCTGTGTTCAGAAAGAAGAAGAATCTGACATATACATACATTTTTTTCTCTACGCCATATTCGCGGTCGTGAAAATTTCAACCGTCTGAAATTTGGAAAAAACCCAGGTAAGATTAGGTTTTATATAAAAAAATCGGCATCGGCGTTTGCGGGCAAGAATAAAGCACCGACGGAGAAGCAAAAAGTGGTAAGTTTTGGCACCAGGAAAGGAAGCAAAACGGAATCCATTGTTGGTCACTATATGAGCATCGGGATTGAAGTCAAGTGCTCCAAAACCCTCAGAAAGGCTATAAGGATACCTCAAGTAAGTCTCAAAAGGCTTCAAAGGTGAAATAAAAGTGAGTAAAAACGAAAAAAAAAAAAAAATAACTAATAGCAATAGCAGGTGGTCATAACCAAAACACCCTGTAGAAAATTTTTAGTTGAACGATATTTCATTATATCGAAGTTTTAATCTCGACGTTTTTCATGGTAGAAAAAGGACATCAAAATGTGCTACAAAACAATGAGAAGAGGTAAAATTTTGAGCTTAGGCTATGAGCAAAGTGAAATATATGTATGAATTTCTGTGAACATACAAGTTTATATACATCCATATACATATATACATCGAATTTAATATTTTTCTTTCTGTATCTCCAACACAATTGATGTGTTCCAGAAATATCTTTGTTAAAAAGTAGGCGTGGTCATAAACCGATTTCAATAAATTTTTGCGTGTCTATTAACACAAGTTATAAAAGTGTATAAACCAAGTTTCGTCATAATATCTCAATTATTTGTCGAGTTATGGGCTCCGAAATCTCGTTGATTTCTTTGTCTGAAAAAAGGCGGTGCCACGCCCATTTTCCGAAATTTTTCTATTTTTTGTTTCCGATCTATTGTAGAACTCATGCCACAAAATTTCAATGAATTATCTTTATATTTGACAAAGATATCGCTTAAAATGTTTTTACTAGGCCACTTTATGATACCCATATATAAAAGTGGGCGTGGTCGTCAACCGATTTCGCTAAAATTTTGAACATGTATTACCACAAGTAATAAAAGTGTATACACCAAGTTTCGTCATAATATATCGATTATTTGTCGAGTTATGGGCTCAGAAATCTCGTATATTCCTGCTTCTAAAAGGAGGCGGTGCCACGCCCATTTTCCAAAATTTTTGTATTTTTTGTTTTATGTCCATAGTTGGACACCTTCCATAAAATTTCAGTGATATATCTTTATATTTGACAGAGATATCGCTTAAAATGTTTTTATTAGGTCACTTTATAATACCCATATATAAAAGTAGGCGTGGTCGTCAACCGATTTCGGCAATTTTTCGTCCAACCATTTGCCTAAGTAAGTATAGTATATCACGCCTACCAAATTTCATCGACATATCTTCAACGGTTTCTGAGTTATGACTCATAAAACTTTCAATGTTTGCCCCTTAATAAGTGGGCGTGGCACCGCCCATTTTCCAAAATTTCACCATATTTCTTCATAAGGGCCTGAGCTCAATACGTGTGTGAAATTTTATCACTCTAGCTCTATTAGTGACTGAGATACAAAATTTCCGATTTTTACTATATAAGGGATGTGGGCGTGGTCATGGTCCGATTTCGCCCATTTTCAATACCATCCGTTCCTGTCTTGATACCAACTTACATTTCAAATTTCATCAAAATATCTCAATTTTTGCGCGAGTTATCGTGCTCACAGACGGACAGACGGACAGACGGACGGACATGGCTCAATCGATTTCTCTTTTCACCCTGATCATTTTTATACTCAGCTGTACTAGTACACAGAGTATTATAATTTTGATTTCCTAACGGTGGATTGTAACAAAACGAAATAATCGAAATAGATATAGACTTATATATATCAAAATGATCAGCGTGAAAAGGGAAATCGATTGAGCCATGTCCGTCCGTCCGTCCGTCTGTCCGTCCGTCCGTCTGTCCGTCTGTACGCACGATAACTCACGCAAAAATCGAAATATTTTGATGAAATTTGGAATGCAAGTTGGTATCAAGACGAGAACGGATGGTATTGAAAATGGGCGAAATCGGACCATGACCACGCCCACCTCCCCTATATAGTAAAAATCGGAAATTTGGTATCTCAGTCACTAATATAGCTGGAGCGATGAAATTTTACCCACGTGTTGAGCTCTGGCCCCTATGAAGAAATTTGATGAAATTTTGGAAAATGGGCGGTGCCACGCCCACTTATTAAGGGGCAAACATTGAAAGTTTTATGAGTCATAACTCAGAAACTATTGAAGATATATAGATGAAATTTGGTACGCGTAATATATTTGCTTACGCAAATGTTTTGAAGAAAAATTGCCAAAATCGGTTAACGACCACGCCCACTTTTATATATGGGTATTATAAAGTGACCTAATAAAAACATTTGAAGCGATATCTCTGTCAAATATAAAGATATATCAATGAAATTTTATGGCAAGATTCCAACTAAGGACATAAAACAAAAAACACAAAAATTTTGGAAAATGGGCGTGGCACCGCCTCCTTTTAGGAGCAGGAATATACGAGATTTTGGAGCCCATATCTCGACAAATAATTGATATATTATGACGAAACTTGGTGTATACACTTTTATTACTTGTAGCAATACATGTTGAAAATTTTAGCGAAATCGGTTGACGACCACGCCCACTTTTATATATGGGTATTATAAAGTGGCCTAATAAAAACATTTTAAGCGATATCTTTGTCAAATATAAAGATAATTCATTGAAATTTTGTGGCATGAGTTCTACAATAGACTGGAAACAAAAAATAGAAAAATTTTGGAAAATGGGCGTGGATACGCCCACTTCATGCAGCACTCGCTTTATATAAAGTACACCGTGTTTCCATCAAAGGCAAACAAACAATAAGCATACAGCTGAGTATCTAATGTTCGATTCCACTCGAACTTAGGCTTCCTTACTTGTTTTGATATATATAAGTCTATATCTATCTCGATTATTTCATTCTGTTACAATCCACCGTTAGGAAATCAAAACTATAATACTCTGTGTACTAGTACAGCTGAGTATAAAAATTAAGGGTACATACATATGTACAAAAATATATATATATCACAACTAGTGGCTTAACCTGTAGCAACTCCACAACAAATATATAAATAAATAATAGATCTATTATATAAAAATGAATGTGTGTGTGTGTGTGTGTGTGTGTGTTATATATAGACTCCCAAAGTAATCAACCGATCTTTATGAAATTTTCACAGTAGATTCATATGGTATATGGGCTGGTGATAGGGTATACAGACTTTCCGAAAAGTGGGAACTTCCCGGAATATAGGCCCAAATGTGGACCCAGAGTGACCCAGCAAGTCTTTGAGCAATATTGGTATCAAATGAAAGGTGCTTAGCAGGCCTTCAACATAGAGTTATTTTCATTGCGATGCCTAGGCCGGGCCCCGAGATATGGGTCAAAACGTGGACCCGGATGACCCCTGAATATTTCCGAGCAATATTGGTATCAAATGAAAGGTGCTGAGCAGGCCTTCAACATAGAGTTATTGTCATTGCGATGCCTAGGCCGGGTCCCGAGATATGGGTGAAAACGTGGACCCGGATGACCCCTGAATATTTCCGAGCTATATTTTTTAGCAAATGAAATGTGTCGAGCAGGGCTTCAACATACAGATATTTTCATTGTTATTTTTTAAGTCGGTTTCTCAGAGATGGTTCAAGTAGTGGGCCCGGATGGTGATGAATGGTCCCGGTAAAAGTAAAGGTAAAGGTAAAGATAAAGGTAAAGGTAAAGGTAAAGTTAAAGGTAAAGGTAAAGGTAAAGGTAAAGGTAAAGGTAAAGGTAAAGGTAAAGGTAAAGGTAAAGGTAAAGGTAAAGGTAAAGGTAAAGGTAAAGGTAAAGGTAAAGGTAAAGGTAAAGGTAAAGGTAAAGGTAAAGGTAAAGGTAAAGGTAAAGGTAAAGGTAAAGGTAAAGGTAAAGGTAAAGGTAAAGGTAAAGGTAAAGGTAAAGGTAAAGGTAAAGGTAAAGGTAAAGGTAAAAGTAAAGGTGAAGGTAAAGGTAAAGGTAAAGGTAAAGGTAAAGGTAAAGGTAAAGGTAAAGGTAAAGCTAAAGGTAAAGGAAAGGTAAAGGTAAAGGTAAAGGTAAAGGTAAAGGTAAAGGTAAAAGTAAAGGTAAAGGTAAAGGTAAAGGTAAAGGTAAAGGTAAAGGTAAAGGTAAAGGTAAAGGTAAAGGTAAAGGTAAAGGTAAAGGTAAAGGTAAAGGTAAAGGTAAAGGTAAAGGTAAAAGTAAAGGTAAACGTAAAGATAAAGGTAAAGGTAAATGTAAAGGTAGAGGTAAAGTTAAAGTTAAAGGTAAAGGTAAAGTTAAAGGTAAAGGTAAAGGTAAAGGTAAAGCTAAAGGTAAAGGTAAAGGTAAAGGTAAAGGTAAAGGTAAAGGTAAAGGTAAAGGTAAAGGTAAAGGTAAAGGTAAAGGTAAAGGTAAAGGTAAAGGTAAAGGTAAAGGTAAAGGTAAAGGTAAAGGTAAAGGTAAAGGTAAAGGTAAAGGTAAAGGTAAAGGTAAAGTTAAAGGTAAAGGTAAAGGTAAAGGTAAAGGTAAAGTTAAAGTTAAAGGTAAAGGTAAAGGTAAAGGTAAAGGTAAAGGTAAAGGTAAAGGTAAAGGTAAAGGTAAAGGTAAAGGTAAAGGTAAAGGTAAAGGTAAAGGTAAAGGTAAAGGTAAAGGTAAAGGTAAAGGTAAAGGTAAAGGTAAAGGTAAAGGTAAAGGTAAAGGTAAAGGTAAAGGTAAAGGTAAAGGTAAAGGTAAAGGTAAAGGTAAAGGTAAAGGTAAAGGTAAAGGTAAAGGTAAAGGTAAAGGTAAAGGTAAAGGTAAAGGTAAAGGTAAAGGTAAAGGGAAAGGTAAAGGTAAAGGTAAAGGTAAAGGTAAAGGTAAAGGTAAAGGTAAAGGTAAAGGTAAAGGTAAAGGTAAAGGTAAAGGTAAAGGTAAAGGTAAAGGTAAAGGTAAAGGTAAAGGTAAAGGTAAAGGTAAAGGTAAAGGTAAAGGTAAAGGTAAAGGTAAAGGTAAAGGTAAAGGTAAAGGTAAAGGTAAAGGTAAAGGTAAAGGTAAAGATAAAGGTAAAGGTAAAGGTAAAGGTAAAGTTAAAGGTAAAGGTAAAGGTAAAGGTAAAGGTAAAGGTAAAGGTAAAGGTAAAGGTAAAGGTAAAGGTAAAGGTAAAGGTAAAGGTAAAGGTAAAGGTAAAGGTAAAGGTAAAGGTAAAGGTAAAGGTAAAGGTAAAGGTAAAGGTAAAGGTAAAGGTAAAGGTAAAGGTAAAGGTAAAGGTAAAGGTAAAGGTAAAGGTAAAGGTAAAGGTAAAGGTAAAGGTAAAGGTAAAGGTAAAGGTAAAGGTAAAGGTAAAGGTAAAGGTAAAGGTAAAGGTAAAGGTAAAGGTAAAGGTAAAGGTAAAGGTAAAGGTAAAGGTAAAGGTAAAGGTAAAGGTAAAGGTAAAGGTAAAGGTAAAGGTAAAGGTAAAGGTAAAGGTAAAGGTAAAGGTAAAGGTAAAGGTAAAGGTAAAGGTAAAGGTAAAGGTAAAGGTAAAGGTAAAGGTAAAGGTAAAGGTAAAGGTAAAGGTAAAGGTAAAGGTAAAGGTAAAGGTAAAGGTAAAGGTAAAGGTAAAGGTAAAGGTAAAGGTAAAGGTAAAGGTAAAGGTAAAGGTAAAGGTAAAGGTAAAGGTAAAGGTAAAGGTAAAGGTAAAGGTAAAGGTAAAGGTAAAGGTAAAGGTAAAGGTAAAGTAAAGGTAAAGGTAAAGGTAAAGGTAAAGATAAAGGTAAAGGTAAAGGTAAAGGTAAAGTTAAAGGTAAAGGTAAAGGTAAAGGTAAAGGTAAAGGTAAAGGTAAAGGTAAAGGTAAAGGTAAAGGTAAAGGTAAAGGTAAAGGTAAAGGTAAAGGTAAAGGTAAAGGTAAAGGTAAAGGTAAAGGTAAAGGTAAAGGTAAAGGTAAAGGTAAAGGTAAAGGTAAAGGTAAAGGTAAAGGTAAAGGTAAAGGTAAAGGTAAAGGTAAAGGTAAAGGTAAAGGTAAAGGTAAAGGTAAAGGTAAAGGTAAAGGTAAAGGTAAAGGTAAAGGTAAAGGTAAAGGTAAAGGTAAAGGTAAAGGTAAAGGTAAAGGTAAAGGTAAAGGTAAAGGTAAAGGTAAAGGTAAAGGTAAAGGTAAAGGTAAAGGTAAAGGTAAAGGTAAAGGTAAAGGTAAAGGTAAAGGTAAAGGTAAAGGTAAAGGTAAAGGTAAAGGTAAAGGTAAAGGTAAAGGTAAAGGTAAAGGTAAAGGTAAAGGTAAAGGTAAAGGTAAAGGTAAAGGTAAAGGTAAAGGTAAAGGTAGGTACCCGTACCGTACACGTTACCCTTACCCTTACCCTGACCAGTACCGTACCCGGTACCCAGACCCGTAAATGTAAAGGTAAAGTCTAAAGGTACACGGTAAAGGTCAAGGCCGAAAGACCCCCATTATAACACAAAAGCTGTTGTTCGTCGCTGCGAAGCGGGACGGGTACTTTGCTAGTAGATAAATAAAGTTTTTAGTTTTGTACCATTTTTGATTTACTTCGTTTTTGCTTCGTTGGCAAATGTGCCCACTATCTAGGTGCGGTGAAATAACGCCCGTGGAATTAACGCCCGCGGGCGTTATTTCCCAAAAAGGAAATAACGCCTGCGGGCGTTTTTTCTTTACTTGAAAAAGAAATAGCGCCTGCGAAAAAAACGAAATTAAACCCGTGGGTATTATTTCCACTCAGAAAGGAAAGAACGCCCGCGCGCTCTATTCGGCGATGTGGGCTTTATTTCCCTTTCGAAAGGGCAATTAAGCCCGCAGATGGGGTTTTTTTTTTATACTCAGCTGTACTAGTACACAGAGTATTATAATTTTGATTTCATAACGGTGGATTGTAACATAATGAAATAATCGAGATAGATATGGACTTATATATATCAAAATGATCAGGGTGAAAAGAGAAATCGATTGAGCCATGTCCGTCCGTCCGTCCGTCCGTCCGTCCGTCCGTCCGTCCGTCCGTCCGTCCGTCCGTCCGTCCGTCCGTACGCAGGATAACTCGCGTAAAAATTGAGATATTTTGATGAAATTTGAAATGCAAGTTGGTATCGAGACTGGGACGGTTGGTATTGAAAATGGGCGAAATCGGACCATGACCACGCCCACTTTTCCTATATAGAAAAAATCGAAAATTTGGTATCTCAGCCACTAATATAGGTAGAGCGATGAAATTTTACCCAAGTATTGAGCTCAGGCCCCTAGGAAGAAATTTGGTGAAATTTTGGAAAATGGGCGGTGCCACGCCCACTTATTAAGGGTCAAACATTGAAAGTTTTATATGTCATAACTCAGAAACCGTTGAAGATATATCGATGAAATTTGGTATGCGTAATTTGCTTGCTTAGACAAATGTTTCGGCGAAAAATTATCAAAATCGGTTGACGGCCACGCCCACTTTTATATATGGGAACTATAAAGGGGCCTAATAAAAACATTTTAAGCGATATCTCTGTCAAATATAAAGATCTATCACTGAAATTTTGTGACATGAGTTCTACAATAGACCGGAAACAAAAAATAAAAAAAGTTTGGAAAATGGGCGTGGCACCGCCTCTTTTTATACAAAGGAATCTACGAGCCTATTACTCGACAAACAACTGAGATATTATGACGAAACTTGGTTTATACACTTTTATAACATGTGTTAATAGACACGCAAAAATTTATTGAAATCGGTTTATGACCACGCCTACTTTTTAACAAAGATATTTCTTGAACACCCTTTTGGAATTTGTAACGTAAGTCTTTGGAACTAAAAGTCATTTTGCACTAACAATAATATTTATATGCTTATTTGGATGATTGATACAAATTTTGAAAATGGGCGTGGCTGCGCCCTGTTTATGCAGCACTCGTGTCATATAAAATACACCCTATATCGAATAAACGCAAACAAACAATGAAAGCATACAGCTGAGTATCTAATGTTCGATTCCACTCGAACTTAGGCTTCCTTACTTGTTTAAATATGGTGTATTAGTGAGAAAAGCGCCGCAGGCGAAAAATTGGAATAAAAAATCGCGCGATTTTTAATTCCAATTTTTCGTTTTTTTTTAATATGGTGTATTAGTATTGGAAAAAGCGCCGCAGGCGAATCAAATGAGTAATCCCGAAAATAAGACATGTGACACAGAAGACATTGATGTATCCGAAATGGATTGTTCTGACTATGAAGAAGCGGCGGACAATTTTTGCGAGAGTCAAAGCATGTTGTTGTGTGTTATTTGTTTTACCAAGCCACGCGATGTTCTCTTAAGCCCATGCAATCACTTTAAATTGTGTGCGGATTGATTTGGAGAGCACAGTAAGGTTGCAATCGTAAATGGCAATAGAGATATTTTGTGCCCGGTTTGTCGTCAAATTGTTGAAAACTCTATATGAGTATTTGTTTAGATTGTGGTCTGAAAGTGCCAATATGTATGTAATGAAGTTTTGTTTATTTTGATTGCGTATTTAAATATTTACTTTCTTAGAGACCTTGAAAATTTTTACTAATAAATGATTATAGAAATTACCTGAAGCTTTGTTTATTTTGATTGAGTATTTGAATATTTAGAAGGGGATTTAAAAAAAATTTAAAGAATAGAAATACTGGAATTAACAATCGCGCGATTTTTAATTCCAATTTTTCGCCTGCGGCGCTTTTTCCAATAATAATACACCATATTTAAAAAAAAAAACGAAAAATTGGAATTAAAAATCGCGCGATTTTTTATTCCAATTTTTCGCCTGCGACGCTTTTTTCCCTAATAGACCATATTTAAAAAAAAGCCCGTCTGCGGGCTTAATTGCCCTTCCGAAAGAGAAATAAAGCCCGTGGATCAAACGTAATAACGCCCGCGGGAATTATTTCTTTTTCAAGAAAGGAAAAAATGCCCGCGGGTGTTATTTCCTTTTTTGGGAAATAATGCCCGCGGGCGTTAATTCCACGGGCGTTATTTCACTGCACCATACAAACAATTGCCAGGCTGTTTTGCACATTTAACATACTCATATCCACATAAAATTTATATGGATGTGTTCGTATGAGTGAGGAGCAGTGCATAGGCATATAATTTTTTATACTCAGCTGTACTAGTACACAGAGTATTATAGTTTTAATCACATAACGGTGGATTGTAACAGAATGAAATAATCGAGATAGATATAGACTTATATATATCAAAATGATCAGGGTGAAAAGAGAAATCGATTGAGCCATGTCCGTCCGTCCGTCCGTCCGTCCGTCCGTCTGTCCGTCTGTCCTTCCGTCCGTCTGTAAACACTCTAACTCGCGCAAAAATTGAGATATTTTGATGAAATTTGAAATGCAAGTTGGTATCGACACTGGGACGGTTGGTATTGAAAATGGGCGAAATCGGACCATGACCACGCCCACTTTTCCTATATAGAAAAAATCGGAAATCTGGTATCTCAGCCACTAATATAGCTATAGTGATGAAATTTTACCCACGTGTTGAGCTCAGGCCCCTAAGAAGAAATTTGATGGAATTTTGGAAAATGGGCGGTGCCACGCCCACTTATTAAGGAGCAAACATTGAAAGCTTTATGAGTCATAACTCAAAAACTGTTGAAGATATATCGATGAAATTTGGTATGCGTGATTTACTTACTTAAACAAATGTTTTGACGGAAAATTGCCAAAATCGGTTGACGGCCACGCCCACTTTTATATATGGGAACTATAAAGGGGCCTAATAAAAACATTTTAAGCGATATCTCTGTCAAATATAAAGATCTATCACTGAAATTTTGTGGCATGAGTCCAGCTATGTACATAAAACAAAAAGCACAAAAATTTAGGAAAATGGGCGGTGCCACGCCCACTTATTAAGGGGCAAATATTGAAAGTTTTATGAGTCATAACTCAGAAACCATTGAAGATATATCAATGAAATTTAGTACGCGTGATATATGTACTTAGGCAAATGTTTGGACGAAAAATTTCTAAAATCGGTTGACGACCACGCCCACTTTTATATATGGGTCTTATAAAGTGACCTAATAAAAACATTTTAAGCGATATCTCTGTCAAATATAAAGATATATCATTAAAATTTTATGGCAGGAGTCTAACTACGAACATAAGACAAAAACCGTAAAAATTTTGGAAAATGGGCGTGGCACCGCCTCTTTTTAGAAGCTGGAATATACGAGATTTCTGAGCCCATAACTCGACAAATAATTGATATATAATGACGAAACTTGGTGTGTACACTTTTATTACGTGTGGTAATACATGTTAAAAATTTTAGCGAAATCGGTTGACGACCACGCCCACTTTTAAATATGGGTATTATAAAGTGGCCTAATAAAAACATTTTAAGCGATATCTTTGTCAAATATAAAGATAATTCATTGAAATTTTGTGGCATGAGTTCTACAATAGATGGGAAACAAAAAATAGAAAAATTTCGGAAAATGGGCGTGGCACCGCCTCTTTTCAGACAAAGGAATCAACGAGATTTCGGAGCTCATAACTCGACAAATAATTGAGATATTATGACGAAACTTGGTTTATACACTTTTATAACTTGTGTTAATGGACACGCAAAAATTTATTGAAATCGGTTTATGACCACGCCTACTTTTTAACAAAGATACTTCTGGAACACCCTTTGGGAATTTGTAACGTGACATCTTTGTAACTGGAAGTCATAAAGGAATGAAATTTTGCACAAAGAATAATATTCATATGCTTAGTTGGATGACTGATAAAAATTTTGAAAATGTGCGTGACTACGCCCACTTTATGCAGCACTCGCTTTATATAAAATCCATCAAACGCAAACAAACAATGAAAACATACAGCTGAGTATCTAATGTTCGATTCCACTCGAACTTAGGCTTCCTTACTTGTTTTGTAATATTTTTTTCAAAATGGGTTTTTTTTTAATTTGCGCAAAAACGTAGCAAATCTAAAAATGCAGCAGTAAAATATGGTCCTTTGTGACAAAGAATCCGAGTTCAGAACCAAAAGCAAAGTGCGCATTTTAAAAAAAAGTGAGTTTAAAAATTGCATTCCAATTCTAGTTAAAAAAAAAACAACTATATCTGGTTGAATTTGATTCTGTTCTATCTTAAATTTGGTTGATCCATTATTTACTGGTTACTTTAATTACAAATTGTGGTTAAGGTTACTTGTCAAGCCAGGTTTCTTTAATTTAGACTTGTAAGTTGTATTATAATATGAGTTCTTTGAAGCACAAGTTGTGTTACTCCAATTTTGTGTTTTTTATGTTAGGCATGAAAATGTGTGGGGAAATATGTAATAATAATATAATACAATGGCGCTATTATAACTCTGACGAGTTTTATGGCCGAGCTTCTCTCTCAATTCGAGTTGTGCTCCTTTTTGTTTTTCCTACTAATTGGGTAGATCTACAGTTTTATGCCGGCTCCGAACGGCGAATGAATTTTTCTGAGAAGCTTTTTCATGGCAGAAATACACTCGGAGGGTATGCCGCCCACTGCCGAGAGGTGACCACTGCTCTTAAAAAACCCAATAATTGGATTTTTACTAATTAAAAAAAAATTTTTTTTGATGTTTGCTCGGACTGTGGTTTCAACCCGAGACCTCTGGTATAGCACTCTACCCACTGCACCACAGCGGCCACATGGGGGGGGGGGGGAAATATGTGTTCTGCTCCGTGAATGGGGTAAAGTGCTACACATCTACAAATCATGTATAGGCATAATGATTCTTATTCAAATAAGTTGATTTCAGAATTTAAAGAAAAACATATATGCCATCAATTGGTTAATGGGTTAATATAATACACATTGGCTATTTTTGTACAGACATACTAATTGCGATTTAAATAATTTGGTTACAGATCTTAAAAAAAAATTGCTCACCAATGGGTTAATTCATGACCGTTAATGGGTTAAAATTCCAAAGATTACTCGTTTTAGTGTAGGGACAATTAATATGATGTAAATATTTTGATCTAAGAATTAAGTGAAAAAATTTGGGTCAAAAATGGGTTAATGCGTGGTCGCTAAGGGGTTAAAATTCTTGGGATTTACTATTTTAGTATCGATATACCGATTCTGATTCAAGAAAATTAAACTCGAAACTAAAATAAAAAACATAGGTCACCAACGGGTTAACTCATGACCGTCAATGGGTTAAGATGCTATAGATTAACTGCTTTAGTGCAGATAAAACGATTATGATGTAAAAAAGTTGATTTCAGAATTTTGAGCGTCCCCATATATATAAGTGGCCCCAGTGTGCAGCGCCCGGGGCTTTGTTATTTTTAAGCCGAGACATTGCTATTCGTACTTCGTCATGATCGGGTGGTGGAACATCCCTACCATCATCTGCTATTGGAGATTCGGGTCGAACATCTTCTCTTTCACTGTTGCCGTTATCTATCAGGGAGGAGAAGTGATCCCTCCACAACTTAAGTACACTCTAGACATCAGCTACCAGATTGCCGTTATCATTCCGGCAAGAATTTGTACCGGTTTTGAAACCTTCAGTCATCCGCCTTACTTTTTGATAAAATTTTCGAACATCATTCCTACCCGCCAACATCTCAAGCTCTTCACACTCGCGCCTTTCGGCCTCTCTTTTTTTCATTCGAAAAAGGCGCCTCTCCTCCCTCTTAGCCGTCCGATAGTGCTCCCATATGCTTCGTGTTGCGCCCGCACGCAATGTAGCCCTGTAGGCGGCGTTTTTTCTTTCCGAGGCGCCGTGTACCAGGTGTTTTTTCTGCGGGCTCGCTGGTGTAGCATGTCAGAAATATTTGAGCACATTCAACTTTTAATTTAAAACACAAAAATATGAAATGCACTAAAAGTGCATTCAACCTCTTTCAATTATTAAAATTTATAACGTAAACAAACAACAGCCAAATATTATGCTGACGCCGTATTTCTGACTGTCGCATTTGCCTTTATGCTGAGTCGTATGTATGTATGTATATGCATGGGCACTTGACTGCACATTAAATGCATAAGCCATACATATGTACATGCATATCTACATAGTAAGTAAGAATTAGTGTAAATATGTATTATAGTAAATAAGTATTACATAAGAAATTTTGTGTATAAAAGAAATCGATTTTCTTCAATAAAAATCAATTCATTACTTACCGCCTGTGTAACAAGTACAATACATTTTTCTGGAGTATTTATTTTCATTTAATAAATATACAACATATGACACTGGTATCCAATAGTTTCCTCAGAGGCGGTACGAAGTGAACAAGCGATGCGCTCCCATTCCTCGGATACATCGTTTGGTGGAGGGTTGCTCTCAGAGAGCAGGAGTGAGAGCCGTGTCGAATACTCCAGATAAGAAAGATACCTTCCTTGCCTACCCTGGCATTAAAATCGCCAAGCACGTTCTGATCGCAAAAAGCGCTGGCTCGAAATTCATGTTAGACATATGGTTCCTTGGGCAAAAATGCTTAAAATGATCCAAATTTTCATAATCGCGATGAGCCTCTGTTAATACATATGCATCTGTGGCAATTTGCAATAACTGCTTAAGTATTAAAATAAGTATGATTTCGAGACAAATTTGCTTTTTATATTCGAAGTCGTGTTTAAAGAATCATAAATGTCGACTAAAAACTATGAATTAAAATCGATGAGCCATCCACAATGTTACGATAAATTTTTTTAAATAAAACAAAATATATAGAAATTTAATTAAGTATATGCATATATTTTGGCTGTTATAGCAAGTTTAATAAACATACCTCTATTGTAAGTTAAGCCTAAAGATTTTTATACTCAGCTGTACTAGTACACAGAGTATTATAGTTTTGATTTCCTAACGGTGGATTGTAACAGAATGAAATAATCGAGATAGATATAGACTTATATATATCAAAATGATCAGGGTGAAAAGAGAAATCGATTGAGCCATGTCCGTCCGTCTGTCCGTCTGTCCGTCTGTACGCACGATAACTCGCGCAAAAATTGAGATATTTTGATGAAATTTGAAATGTAAGTTGGTATCAAGACAGGAACGGATGGTATTGAAAATGGGCGAAATCCGACCATGACCACGCCCACCTCCCCTATATAGTAAAAATCGGAAATTTTGTATCTCAGTCACTAATAGAGCTAGAGTGATAAAATTTCACACACGTATTGAGCTCAGGCCCTTATGAAGAAATATGATGAAATTTTGGAAAATGGGCGGTGCCACGCCCACTTATTAAGGGGCAAACATTGAAAGTTTTATGAGTCATAACTCAGAAACCGTTGAAGATATATCGATGAATTTTGGTAGGCGTGATATACTTACTTAGGCAAATGTTTTGACGAAAAATTGCCAAAATCGGTTGACGACCACGCCCACTTTTATATATGGGTCTTATAAAGTGACCTAATAAAAACATTTTAAGCGATATCTCTGTCAAATATAAAGATATATCATTGAAATTTTATGGAAGGTGTCCAACTATGGACATATAACAAAAAATACAAAAATTTTGGAAAATGGGCGTGGCACCGCATCCTCTTAGAAGCAGGAATATACGAGATTTCTGAGCCCATAACTCGACAAATAATCGATATATTATGACGAAACTTGGTGTATACACTTTCACTACTTGTAGTAATACATGTTCAAAATTTTAGCGAAATGGGTTGACGACCACGCCCACTTATATATATGGGTATCATAAAGTGGCCTAATAAAAACATTTTAAGCGATATCTTTGTCAAATATAAAGATAATTCATTGAAATTTTGTGGCATGAGTTCTACAATAGATGGGAAACAAAAAATAGAAAAATTTCGGAAAATGGGCGTGGCACCGCCTCTTTTCAGACAAAGGAATCAACGAGATTTCGGAGCTCATAACTCGACAAATAATTGAGATATTATGACGAAACTTGGTTTATACACTTTTATAACTTGTGTTAATGGACACGCAAAAATTTATTGAAATCGGTTTATGACCACGCCTACTTTTTAACAAAGATACTTCTGGAACACCCTTTGGGAATTTGTAACGTGACATCTTTGTAACTCATAAAGGGATGAAATTTTGCACAAAGAATAATATTCATAAGCTTAGTTGGATGACTGATAAAAATTTAGAAAATGGGCGTGGCTACGCCCACTTTATGCAGCACTCGATTTATATAAAGTACCTACACCGTGTTTCCATCAAACGCAAACAAACAATGAAAGCATACAGCTGAGTATCTAATGTTCGATTCCACTCGAACTTAGGCTTCCTTACTTGTTATTAATATATTTTAACTGAATTAAGTATGGGGGTTTTGCAGAAATATAGAGTTTTAAAAGGAGAATAACGTTGTATATATAATTTGAAATCTTCCTAACTCGACTTAAGCAGTTATTGCAGGGGACCACAGATATATCTGTTATATAACAAGTAAGGAAGCCTAAGTTCGAGAATCGAACATTAGATACTCAGCTGTATGCTTTCATTGTTTGTTTGCGTTTGATGGAAACACGGTGCACTTAATATAAAGCGAGTGCTGCATAAAGTGGACGTAGCCACGCCCATTTTCTAAATTTTTATCAGTCATCCAACTAAGCATATGAATATTATTCTTTGTGCAAAATTTCATTCCTTTATGACTTCTAGTTATAAAGATGTCACGTTACAAATTCCCAAAGAGTGTTCCAGATATATCTTTCTTCAAAAATAGGCGTGGTCATAAACCGATTTCAATAAATTTTTGCGTGGCTATTAACACATGTTATAAAAGTGTATAAACCAAGTTTCGTCATAATATCTCAATTATTTGTCGAGTTATAGGCTAAGAAATCTCGTATATTCCTTTGTCTAAAAAGAGGCGGTGCCACGCCCATTTTCCAAAATTTTTCTATTTGTTGTTTCCGGTCTATTGTAGAAATCATACCACAAAATTTGAATGAATTATCTTTACATTTGACAAAGATATCGCTTAAAATGTTTTTATTAGGTCACTTTATAATACCCATATATAAAAGTGGGCGTGGTCGTCAACGGATTTCGCTAAAATTCTCAACATGTATTACCACAAGTAATAAAAGTGTACACACCAAGTTTAGTCATTATATATAAATCATTTGTCGAGTTATGGGCTCAGAAATCTCGTATATTCATGTTTATAAAAAGAGGCGGTGCCACGCCCATTTGCCAAAATTTTTGTGTTTTTCGTTTTATGTCCGCAGTTGGACTCCTGCTATAAAATTTCAATGATATATCTTTATATTTGACAGAGATATCGCTTAAAATGTTTTATTAGGTCACTTTTTGTTTCCCATATATAAAAGTGGGCGTGGCCGTCAACCGATTTCGGAAATTTTTCGTCCAAATATTTGACTAAGTAATTATATCACGCGTACCAAATTTCATCGATATACCTTCAACGGTTTCTGATTTATGACTCATAAAACTTTCAATGTTTGCCCCTTAATAAGTGGGCGTGGCACCGCCCGTTTTCCAAAATTTTTGTGTTTTTTGTTTTATGGCCATAGTTGGACTCAGGCGACAAAATTTCAATGATAGATCTTTATATTTGACAGAGATATGGATTAAAATGTTTTTATTAGGTCACTTTATAATACAAATATATAAAAGTGGGCGTGGCCGTCAACGGATTTTAACTATTTTCCGTCCAAACGTTTGCCTAAGTAAGTAAATCACGCATACCAAATTTTGTCGATATATCTTCAATGGTTTCTGAGTTATGACATATAAAACTTGCAAGGTTTGACCCTTAATAAGTGGGCGGGGCACCGCCCATTTTCCAAAATGTCATAAAATTTCTTCCTAGGGGCCTGAGCTCAACACGTGGGTAAAAGTTCATCGCTCCAGCTTTATTAGTGACTGAGATACCAAATTTCCGATTTTTTCTAAATAGGAAAAGTGGGCGTGGTCATGGTCCGATTTCGCCCATTTTCAATACCAACCGTCCCAGTCTCGATACCAACTTGCATTTCAAATTTCATCAAAATATCTCAATTTTTGCGCGAGTTAGAGTGTTTACAGACGGACGGACGGACAGACGGACGGACGGACGGACGGACGGACATGGCTCAATCGATTTCTCTTTTCACCCTGATCATTTTGATATATATAAGTCTATATCTATCTCGATTATTTCACTCTGTTACAATCCACCGTTATGTGATTAAAACTATAATACTCTGTGTACTAGTACAGCTGAGTATAAAAATGAATGTGCGTGTGTGTGTGTGTGTGTGTCCTTTATGGACTCCCAAAGTAATCAACCCATCTTTATGAAATTTTCACCGTAGATTCATTTGCTATTAGCGCACATGATAGAGTATATAGAATTTCAAAAAAGTGGGGACGTCCCGGAATACAGGCCTAAATGTGGACCCAGAGTGACCCAGCAAGTATTTGAGCAATATTGGTATCAAATGAAAGGTGTTGAGCAGGCCTTCGACATACAGTTATATTAATTGTGATGCCTAGGACGGGTCCCCAGATATGGGTCAAAACGTGGACCCGGATGACCTTCGAATGTTTCTAAGCGATATTGGTATCAAATGAAAGGACTTGATGAGGACTGCAACATACAACACTTTTAATTGCCATGCCTAGACCGGGTCCGCAGATATGAGTTAAAACGTGGACCCGGATGCACTTCGAATATTTCTAAGCGATATTGGTATCAAATGAAACGCCCTGATGAGGACTGCAACATATAACTCTTTTAATTGTGATGTCTAGGCCGGGTCTGCAGATATGGGTCAAAAGGTGGACCCGGGTGACCCTTGAATGTTTCTAAGCGATATTGGTATCAAATGAAAGGTCTTAATGAGGACTGCAACATAGAACTCTTTTAATTTTGATGCCTAGGCCGGATCTGCAGATATTGGTCAAATAGTGGGCCCGGCTGGTGATGGATGGTCGCTGTAAGTTAAAGGTAAAGGCAAAGGTAAAATTAAAGGTAAAGGTGAAATTTAAATTAAAGGTAAAGGTAAAATTAAATGAAAGAGAAAGGGAAATGTAGAGGGAAATACTCATTATAACAGAAAAACTTTTTTTGTCGCTGCGAAGCGGGATGGGTATTTGCTAGTGTATGATAAAAAAGTATGGTATATTTTACTTTCATTATTCATGCTTTACCGATTATTCGGATTGTAATGTGTATGAGCCCAAGACATGGAAAAAATTACAAAACTGGAAAAAGAATTACCAAATTACCAAAATCGTTTTAGAGGACAAAAAGTTTCCAATTTGGTTAAAAATAACCAAAGTGGCAACGTTGCTAAGCACTCTCAACTTATTGCGAGAACCGAAAAAACGCTCATTTCAGTGATAATATCAACGTTAAATTTCGATTAAACGAAAACTTTTCCCTTTTTGTTGATTTAGTTTCATTTAAAATTTTAACGCTTTCATTTCCGTTTCGTTAACATAGCATGTTAACAAACGAAAAAATATTTTGATAGTTTCTTGAGCATCCTTGTTTATTTGCCATCATCAAAGCAGAAGATGCTGATAGTGAATACGCTCAACAATTAGTACAATATATCGTTAAATTCTACAATAGCATAAGAAAGGAATGGAAAGCTACCTTATTTGGACACCCTAATAATAATAAAAAATCCACACATATAACATTAGACCGGTACCAAAAACCCACTGCATCAGGGAGACTCATAAATTTCCAATCTAAACACGAAAAGAACATTAATATAGTAAATACTGCCAAAAATTCCATTACAATATTTCTCTCGATAAGCGACAAAATATAACACAAAAAGAAAAAAATATTCCTATTCTTAAGCAAATTCTGACGAACAATGGTTTTCCTAAATCTAAATTAAAGACAAGGATTTCCGCACATAAGTCCAATATCAAACTAAGAAATAATTCTTCGGACAACAAGACGGCCGTGTCATACCATTGCGGCAGTACTGAACATTGCCCAGATTTCGATAATGTAGCAATCCTAGACAATGCGATTGATTGAGATGAGACAATTATCACAAACGATACGCACTAGAAATGCTACATATTTTGAACACCCCCAATACCAGAAGAATCAACTTTAAATTAGACACGGACATTTTTGGTCATGTGTATCGAAACTTAGTACTCAAACACCAACAATTGTCCAAGTAAATGTTTGTTGGTACGCGCGTATTAAACTGGGTTGGTTCCGATATGTAAAAGTCCGCCCCTAAATTTGAAGCTTTTTTCGACGCCGCGAAATACTGCTGAATTGGTTTTTTTATTGTAAAGCCCAAATTACATCAGCGATGTGGCAGCGGGCAGCGACGGTTTACGAAATGAGCTGATGCGTCTAATATGAGCAGTGACTGCCAGACCAAACACAATAGAGCGTTCGCAGTATTTGGCAGTGACTTCTTTATATATAGGTCTGTTTCCTTTTACCTTGGACACGTGGTGACATAAATTTACTTACCATTTTCATGTCCACTTTTTTCAATTAAAATAATCAATCTTGTTTCATTTTTCCCTCTGCTCTTTCTTCTTCTTTGCTTTTGCATCCCGCCAGCAATATTTGCTAGTGGAAATCAATTAAGTAAAAATTAAATTCTTTCCCGCTTGCTGGTATCAAAGTACGGAAACACAAAATTACTAAAAATATATTACATTGGATAGTACGAAAACAGACATAAGTTCACATCAACACTTAGAAGTTGGCTGCGATTCAAGGCAGCGGCAGCGAATTTAGAATTTGGGCTAAACGGAGCGGTGCTGCCAGCTGCCTCTGCTGTATTATGTGCCGCTTCATTGCAAACCGTAGTTTCTAAAAATCAGCTGATTTCGAAAAACGATCGCTGCTACTGCCACAGCGCTATTGTAATTCCGGCTTAACTTTGTTATTTGACATTCAATTTTTAAAATTAATATGTCATTATTTTGGTATTCCGAAGCTCTTTTTCTAATGTACTTTTGAACTCTGAAGTCGTTTTCACATAGTTAGGTCAGCTAACTTATTTCTATGTCCATAAATTGTCCGTTTTGTTTTCCTAAAGGAAAGTACTTCAAAATTCATGACAATGTTGCCTTTAAATTCATAAATAAGAAGTTATGTCACTTCCAATGTTTATTTCACATTTCAAAGTAAAAAATCGAAGTAATATTTTTCCTAAAAATATAAGTTTCATAAGTAAACTTTTTGTCTTAAGTACATAAAACACTAAATGCGCGTATTCTGAATTGCATGCAATAAAAAAATGGTTTGAATAAAAGCTATAACAAATATTGGAAGTGACGTAACTTCATTATTTATGAATTTAGTAAAACCATTTAAAGGCAACATTGTCATAAATTTTGAAGTACTTTCCATTAGGAAAACAAAACGGACAATTTATGGACATAGAAATAAGTTAGCTGACCCAACTATGTGAAAACGACTTCAGAGTTCAAAAGGACATTAGAAGGAATTATAGAGCTTCAAAATATTGACATATCAATTTCAAAAATCGGATGTCAAATAACAAAATTACAATGAAACAAGTAAGGAAGCCTAAGTTCGAGTGGAATCGAACATTAGATACTCAGCTGTATGCTTTCATTGTTTGTTTGCGTTTGATGGAAACACGGTGTAGGTACTTTATATAAATCGAGTGCTGCATAAAGTGGGCGTAGCCACGCCCATTTTCTAAATTTTTATCAGTCATCCAAATAAGCTTATGAATATTATTCTTTGTGCAAAATTTCATCCCTTTATGAGTTACAAAGATGTCACGTTACAAATTCCCAAAGGGTGTTCCAGAAATATCTTTGTTAAAAAGTAGGCGTGGTCATAAACCGATTTCAATAAATTTTTGCGTGTCCATTAACACAAGTTATAAAAGTGTATAAACCAAGTTTCGTCATAATATCTCAATTATTTGTCGAGTTATGAGCTCCGAAATCTCGTTGATTCCTTTGTCTGAAAAGAGGCGGTGCCACGCCCATTTTCCGAAATTTTTCTATTTTTTGTTTCCCATCTATTGTAGAACTCATGCCACAAAATTTCAATGAATTATCTTTATATTTGACAAAGATATCGCTTAAAATGTTTTTATTAGGCCACTTTATGATACCCATATATATAAGTGGGCGTGGTCGTCAACCCATTTCGCTAAAATTTTGAACATGTATTACTACAAGTAGTGAAAGTGTATACACCAAGTTTCGTCATAATATATCGCTTATTTGTCGAGTTATGGGCTCAGAAATCTCGTATATTCCTGCTTCTAAGAGGAGGCGGTGCCACGCCCATTTTCCAAAATTTTTGTATTTTTTGTTATATGTCCATAGTTGGACACCTTCCATAAAATTTCAATGATATATCTTTATATTTGACAGAGATATCGCTTAAAATGTTTTTATTAGGTCACTTTATAAGACCCATATATAAAAGTGGGCGTGGTCGTCAACCGATTTTGGCAATTTTTCGTCAAAACATTTGCCTAAGTAAGTATATCACGCCTACCAAAATTCATCGATATATCTTCAACGGTTTCTGAGTTATGACTCATAAAACTTTCAATGTTTGCCCCTTAATAAGTGGGCGTGGCACCGCCCATTTTCCAAAATTTCATCATATTTCTTCATAAGGGCCTGAGCTCAATACGTGTGTGAAATTTTATCACTCTAGCTCTATTAGTGACTGAGATACAAAATTTCCGATTTTTACTATATAGGGGAGGTGGGCGTGGTCATGGTCCGATTTCGCCCATTTTCAATACCATCCGTTCCTGTCTTGATACCAACTTACATTTCAAATTTCATCAAAATACCTCAATTTTTGCGCGAGTTATCGTGCGTACAGACGGACAGACGGACAGACGGACGGACATGGCTCAATCGATTTCTCTTTTCACCCTGATCATTTTGATATATATAAGTCTATATCTATCTCGATTATTTCATTCTGTTACAATCCACCGTTAGGAAATCAAAACTATAATACTCTGTGTACTAGTACAGCTGAGTATAAAAACGATTTCGGCGGTATTTCGCGGGGTCAAAAAAATTTTTTGATGTGTAAACATCTTTGCTCTAGCTACGAGTAATTTCGAAAAGCGCGTAAACCTTAAACGACCTTTGTGTTAGTGCGCTGCTGTGTCCGTGTGAACCACTTCCCTGCAAAAATTCCGAGTACTCCAATCGCTAATCCATGGAGTGCTCGCTATGGACCAACCGATTAGTCCATAACTTGCCACATTTCATACAAAAAATATGGTCCATTTAACATTGCATGTCATTGCAATGGAGTATATACTTCAGTCCCGCATAACAATCAAATTAATCCATGGAGTACCTACATATGGAGTACCTAACAGCCGAACATAACAACAAAAACCGAATATGTATGGCGACAACGACGAATGACGTGTATGCAGTCAAACATATGTACATATGTATGTAGTTATGTATGTATACACATATCGTCGTCGTCGCGATAAACATTTGGTTTTTGTTATGTTCGGCTAACTACGAACCGATGCAGATATATGAATCGGTCGTTTGGGCTATGTTAGTGGTCACTTTGAAAGTACTCCAACCTACCACATATGGAGCATATAATCCAATGATTTTTGCAGGGTTGGCATTGTCAGTGGTAGGTACACATGTAATTACAAATGCTTGAATGTATAGCCGTGCAAATTCAAATATCAACAACAACAGCAACGAAGCGAAGCTTTCACATAGAGTTCTTTTCATTATGAGTCCTAGGTCGGGTCCCCAAATATGGGTAAAAATGTGACCCCGGATTAACCCGGAATTTTTCTGAAAAATATTGGTATCAAATGAAAGGTGTTGAGCAGGGCTTTCTATTCTTTATGATTCCTAGGCTGGGTCTTCAGATATGGATCAAAACGAGGACCCGGATGATCGTTGAATGTTTGTGAGCAATATTAGTATTAAATGAAAGGTCTTGAGCAGGGCTTCTACACGGAGCTCTATTCTTTATGATTAGGTCGGGTCCCGAGAAATGGTTGAAACGTGGACCCGGTGATGCATGTTTCTGAGCAAGACAAACCAAACAAAAAAAATCAAAAATCAAAATCAAAAATTAAAAATCAATAAACAAAATAATAGCAGTGACAATGACAAAAAATTATAAAAACGATATTCGCATTTTAATCCATAGAAAACCAGGGAAAAAAGGAATAAGGAAAAGGGAATAAAAATCCGATTTCCAAACTGTTTACACATCAGTGTTCATAAATACTCGTTACTCCCGCTTTAATTTTTTTGTGTCCCTTGGCCACACCTGTTAAATTCCGATTAGGATTAGTAATCAACTAAATTGTTTTGGTTTTTAATTGGTAATCATCATTTTAATTCTTTTGCAGAAAAAACTAGTTTTAATTGATTTATTATACGCAAAAGTTAAAGTAAGGTGGTCACAACCATCCTCGATGATTAACGCTTTATTAATGAATAATATTTTCTTAATGTCTAAAAAAGAAGCATAGAAGAGGTGGTGTAGAAATATATGTATCTGCAATTCGGTGGGAACCGAATTGAGTTACAGCTGAACAAAGTGAGAAACTTGATGCCTGCAATTCGGTGGGAACCGAATTGAGTTAGAAGTAAATGCGAAATTCACGTTCTGCAAGCGCTGCATAACGTGAAGTTAAATGTGAGCTTTAAAGAGCTGTCTGAATGTTGAAATGCATTAGGTATACATATTTACTTATGAAGGTAATTATGTATGTTGAAATGTATTACGTACATTTACTACACCTCCACCCTTTGCAAGCGTGGTTATATAATCCTTTTGTTTATATAATCATGCTTATATGACAAGATAATAAACGTATTATTTTCTTACTCGCTAGCTGATTTCATAAAATTTTTTTTTGTTTAGTTTTGACATTACTTATATATTTTATTAAATATTTTTTTTTTTTTTGCTTTTTTTTTGTGTTACATAATTTTAGTTATTTGGTTATTGTTTTCTTATATAAAATTATTGTTTTCTTATTTTAGGGCGCCCCTAGAAATTAGGAAATATCTTAAGTCTACGTAGACATATAATTTATTTTGTAAGTTTACTTTAAGATGGGTTGCAAACAAACGTTAATTAAAAATTTTTAGCCTATTTTTATGAAACCTAAGAGTTTTGTTTTCCGAATCTTTAACGCTGAAATTGTTTTTATCATCCATATCGACCACCAAGTATGGACCCAAATACCTATTGTCTAATTTGTGACCTATCTCGTTTTTAACTAATACCCTATCTCCTATTTTTATATCTACGTCCGCTTGACTTTTGTCGGAATATACTTTAGAAAGCAGTTTCTTTTCTTCTATGATCTGTTTAGCTCTTTTTTGTGCCGTTTTTAGTCTAAACTGCATTTCCTTGGCATAGTTGTCGACATTGTATATCGGTTCAATCGTACCAGTGTCGTCGAAAGAAATGGGGCTTTTACCAAAAACTAACTCAAATGGGCAGTAATGGTGTACTGTTGATGGAGTGGTGTTAAAGCAGTATGTGAAATACTTAAGCCATTCATCCCAATCGTCCCTGTTGATTGAAATATAGGATCTAAGATATTCATTTAATGTCCTATGGCTTCTTTCCACTGTTCCTAGAGTTTCGTGGTGATAAGCTGTTGATGTTAGCTTTTCAATTTTTAATATATTGCAAACTTCGTTTAGAACTTGATTCTTATACTCTGTTCCCATGTCCGATATAAAAGTTTTCATCGGACCAAAGATCAGAATGAAAGAGTCGACTATGGCTTTTGCTATGGTATTTGCTTTTTTGTTTGGCACTGGTATAGTAACTAGATATTTAGTAAGATCGCAAATAATTGTTACTGCATATTCATTTTGATTTTCAGTTTTTGGTAGCGGACCAATTGTATCAACAATAACCCTATCAAATGCTTTCGCTGGGGTTGGTGTTATTATTGTTGGTGGTTTGACATGTTTAATAATCTTGGCTTTTTTACAATTTTCGCATGATTTTATATATCTTGAAATGGATTTGGTCATGCCTTGCCAATAAAAGTATCTTTTTATTTTTGAAATTGTCCTTGTGATCCCACTGTGGCCACCAGTTATAGGATCATCATGGTATTTTTCTAGTATTTCCGTGATTTTGCGTTTATCCTTGCTTTTAATCAATGTCACCCTTGGAAGTAGCGCTACTTTTAATTTATTCAAGTACTTATTGCCCAAATTTTTAAAATCTTCTATGCATAGTGTATTAAATATATTTTCGTTTGGTGACATTTGCAATAATTTGATGTTGAGTTTACTGGCTTCTTTTTCAAGCCTTGGAAAATATTTTCCGAAGTCAATTTTTCCATTAGTAATCAAATCATCAATTTTTAAGTGTGTGAGAATTTTCTTGCCATGTTTTAAAAAACAATTGTCCGAGGACAACTTTAGCTTAACACACTTTTTAACATCTTGGAAGTTCAAGACATCAAATATTTTGGGCTCTTCTGTATTTGCAAGGAATTTGGATTTTTGTTTATCAGTGTCTATGATTTGTTTAGACTTGGATCTTGTTACCACTTGTAGGATTTTACTATTTTCGATATTAAGGTTTTTAAGATCCTGTATGTTTATGCGGGACAGCGCGTCTGCAACAAAGTTTTCTTTGCCCCTAAGATACTGTACCTCAAAATTATATTCTTCTAAATCAAGTCGGATTCTTGTGAGTTTCGATGAAGGATTTTTCATCGAAAATAAATACGTAAGGGGTCTATGGTCAGTTCTAACAAGAAATTTAGTAACGTATAGGTAGGGTCTGAAGTGGACAATTGCCCAATGGATGGCAGTTAATTCTTGCTCGATAGTTGATTTATTGCTTTCACCTTTAGTAAAAGATTTTGAAGCATAAGCAATCGGAAGTTGTTTGCCATTGTGGTCTTGACTCAACATGGCACCACATGCATGTTTGCTGGCATCAGTTGTTACACAGAAAGGTTTCGAGAAGTCCGGGTATTGCAGAATTTGAGGGTGTATGAGTGAATATTTTAGATATTCAAAGGCTTTGTCACATTGATCGTTCCATTCGAAAGGAACATTTTTCTTACAAAGTCTCGTAATGTGCCTTGAATATTCGGCAAAGTTTTTAATAAATTTACGATAATAGTTACAAAATGCAACGAATCTTTTTGCCTGGTCGGCATTGATGGGTTTTGGATAGTTTAAAATCGCTTGAAATTTACTATCATCAGGAAGTATGCCGTTATCTGTACATCTGTGACCTAGAAAGGTTACTTCGCGCATAAAGAATGTACATTTATCTGGATGTAATTTAAGGTTGTGCTTTCTGCACAAAGAGAAAACATCTTTTAGATTTTTAAGCATATGCTTTTCTGAACAACCAAGAACGATAAGATCGTCCATATAAAGGAAAGCTTGAGCTGGCGCCAAACCAGCAAATGCAAACGTCATCATGCGTTGAAAGGAGTTTGGCGCAACTTTCAAGCCATAGGGGAGACGTGCAAAGCGGTATGATCCACTGCTAATGGAGAAAGAAGGTATATCTCTTGAACTTTCTTCGAGTTCAATTTGGTGAAAACCTGACATTAAGTCAAGGCATGAGAAATATTTAGCCCTGCCGAGTTGATCGAGAATGTCATCGATTCTCGGTAAGGGAAATTTATCTGCAATCAATTTTTTGTTAATTTGTCGATAGTCTATTACAAGACGCCATCTTTTATTTTTAGAGTTGGGTAATGATTTCTTCGGTACGAGAAGCAAAGGGCTGTTATAAGGTGAAATTGAGGGTTCAACTATCTTATCTTTTACTAATTTTTTGACTTGATTTTCTATCTCATCTTTTTGGGAGTGCGGGATTTTATAATTCTTTATATACACAGGTGTTGGGTCAGATAGTTGGAGTTTCTGTTTGTAGAAATTATTAGTGGTTATCGTTTCACACTCTAGACCGAAAATATCACTGAACTCGGTGCAAAGGTCAGTTAATTTTTCCTTATGAGGGTCTGGAAAATTTTTCGAGAGTCGTTTTAAAACTTCTGATTTTCGTGAATGTAATTTTGATGAGTCAACTATGTTGTAGTCGCTAAGATTTTCGTAGACAAGTTGTGAATTGCTAACCAAAACATTACTAGAATTTGTGTTTACAATTCGTACAAATTGGCGTATTGAGCTTACGATTGTATTGGCGACAAAGACGCCGGCTTGTAGCTCCTGATTTGGTATAAACACTTCGCTTTCTTTAGTATTGATTTCAACCTTTCTTATGACTTCAGACCTGGCTGGTAGGACTATGGTGTTTTTAATATGCCCACTATGAATAGGTATTCCGACATTTTTGTAATTAATCGGCCTCAGAATTAACCAATCTTGATTTTTCCGAAAGTCCAACAAGCAGTTAAAGGATTTTATAAAATCAATACCCCATATGCCATTATAGGGTATAGGAAAATCTTCAGCTACAATTTGATATTTATATGGGATTGTAATATCTTCTATTTGAAGGTCAACATGAGCTGATCCATGAGACCTAATGGTACCCTGGCCAATACCACCAATGTCAGAAAAGTCATTTCTATTTATTGGGATGTTATGCAAGGATTCATTATATTTTAAAATTGAGACCTCCGCACCTGTGTCTACCAAAATTGTCAAGATTTGCTTCGTATGGGGAACGGTTATTTTTATGAATATAGAATGGTTCAGATTAAGAATACAAATTTTTTGAGTCAGTTTCCCAGGGGCTGAGTCGAGTTTTCCGACTCCTGTGGTTCATTAGCCATTAACCTGACGTTATTTCGTTGGTTATTTTGAGGGTTGCTGCGACCCTGATATCTGTTATTGTTGTTACTAATGTTTCCGGAACGTCCATTATTACTGTTATTATAACGTCGGTGACCACGATTTTGATTATAATATTGACCGCGATTTTGACCAAAATATTGACCGCGATTTTGACTATTGTATGATCCACGACCGTAATTTCTATTGTTCCTTTTTTGAAAGAAAAGAACCGAATTTTGGTTGCTAGTAGCTTCAGTGCAACAACTCACAAATTTTGCAACAACATCATTCATTGTGTTAAAAGTACCGGATTCCATCACAAGTTTGACACGTTCATTGTTACAATTTTTCGAAAAAGCTTTTACAGCCGTTTGGACCGCATATTTTGAGGACATTTCTGGCGTAAGCCCATCTGAAATATACGCGGCCTCTAATGATTTAGTTAGTGCCTCTATTTCATTGGAAAAGATAGTAGCAGATTTTAGATTTTGTTTAGTATTTAGAATTTTGGCGGTCAGCACATTAACTGATTCGCCCTTAACGCTTGCCTTTAGCTTATTTACTATTTCTGTTAATGTCGATTCAGTTGTTATTTGATTTCTAACGGTGCCTTTTAATTTAGTTTTAACTAAATTTACAGCAACCGCTTCGTGTGACCCTTTTATAAGTTGAACAAGTTCTATGCCATCAATAAAGCTTTGCAAATTCTCAGGCTTTCCATCGAATTCTGGCAACAGCCTTGCTGCGCTGCTAAGAAATTGTTCAACTGTTTGCGCCATTTCGTTTAGAAGGTTACCTGCGTCGTATATTTCATCTCCACTGGAGCTATTATCTGTGTTTGTGACGGGAAGTGTCACTTTTTTATAATCGATTGCGAATGTTTCTTTAAAATTATTAGGCACTTCGACATCTATTTGAAATTTACTCAATATTTTAATAAGTTTTTCCCTACATGAAAAGAAGCACTCGGATATGATATTGAACTTTTCTTTTGGTAATCGCTTATCTAGGGTATTTGCTAAAATTCGTATATTTTCTAGTTGTAGCTTCAATATTGATAAATGCTTAATAACTGTTTCATATTTAGTAGTGCGATTTTGGTTTAGGCACTTATAAGATTTGGCGAATTCTGTTTTATGTATTGAAAGGTTTTCTAAAATTTCTTCCCATTTCATTTTTTTTTTTTTTTAAACTTGATCCTGAGATAAAGATCTTCTAAGATATTTTCTCTTTAACGAGCTCCGATGCCACGATAAAGTTTTATGAACTACTTTTCCTATCGCGATTATAACCAAAATAATAAGAAGCATGTTTGTTATTTTCGGGGACTCTATTATTTCAATCTCATTTACTATCACTCCTGTAGAGTCCACTTCTTTTGTTTGTTTGCTACCCATTTTTTTCGCAAAATTCACTAATAAACAATATTTTTACTGTAAGATTTGAATTGTTTTTTTTTTTTTTTTTTTTTTTTTATTTTTTTTTTTTTTTTTTTACTTTGCAGTTTCAATTTTCACAGCTTTAATTTTCCTAATGCAATTTCGAATTACATTAATGCTACTTACATTGTTGATGGATATATACATAATTATAAAGAGAAAGAATAAAAACTATGATTTTTTCACTTTCTTCCTTTTTTTTGTTATTTTTATTCCGTTGGATAATGTTTAGTGTTGCACGTTTATCTTCTCTTGTTCAACTCAGCCTAAACTCCATGGCTTGATTCTCCCATAATTTTTTGCTTTTGTTTCTTATAGGCGGGTTAAGGTAAGGTGGTAGTTTGTATTCTGATGCTTGCTTACTATTTTTCCGCTTTTATTGACATAAGTTGTTGTTTTCCAGTCATGATGACTTTTGTATAACGTCTTTTACTTTTGTGTTTTGTGCTTTTTTTTTGTTTTATTGTCGCAGTAAATTGTTTACAAATCGAAATCAATTTGCCTTTTTTTAGTGGAATCCTGCACTTTACTGGCTGGTGTTGGTTGGATTTGTTGCTCGCTCCATAGTTTGCGTTTTTTTTTTTGTAAATGTTTTAAATGAAAATTGCACAATTTGTTTGTTCTTTTTTTATTTTGCTTTAATTTAAATATTATGTTTTTTTTTTCACTCCAAGCGGCTTTTATGCGCAGTAGAGCACGCGTAGAGCTTAAAACACGATGGCACGGTCGCCATATTATACGCAAAAGTTAAAGTAAGGTGGTCACAACCATCCTCGATGATTAACGCTTTATTAATGAATAATATTTTCTTAATGTCTAAAAAAGAAGCATAGAAGAGGTGGTGTAGAAATATATGTATCTGCAATTCGGTGGGAACCGAATTGAGTTACAGCTGAACAAAGTGAGAAACTTGATGCCTGCAATTCGGTGGGAACCGAATTGAGTTAGAAGTAAATGCGAAATTCACGTTCTGCAAGCGCTGCATAACGTGAAGTTAAATGTGAGCTTTAAAGAGCTGTCTGAATGTTGAAATGCATTAGGTATACATATTTACTTATGAAGGTAATTATGTATGTTGAAATGTATTACGTACATTTACTACAGATTACCATTAAAGAAAAATTATTTTGATTATTTTTGATTATATGTGATTTTTTTGATTGTTTTTCATTTTGTTTGATTTTTTTTCAATATTGTTGTAAAGAAATTTAGATATGCATGCACACTAGGGTTATGGTTCTTTTACACTTGTTTGAATTCTAATTTTCCTGTGGTGGCAAACGATGAGCTTTCGGCTACTTATTACATTTCTGATGTTATTTTTTTCGTTTTTTAAAAAAAAACCTCCCCCGCAAAATCGAATTTCTTTTACAGAGTCTTTATTGCAGGGCAAAACTCAAAAAGGGTCAAAGCTAACCGAAATCGCTTCTTTCCTATCAATTTCAACCGGGAAACGTTCTATATATGTAATATACTTATGAATTTTACTTTAATAAAATTTTAAATACTCTTAAGCTATTATCGCACGATATGTACCCACATTTGGCACAAAATTTGTCAAATTCATATGCGAATCAAAAAGGATATAAAAGAGACAAAGGAGTTCTATTAGTAAATATAACTCTTTAAATTGAAGAATTTAAATAAAACAAGTAAGGAAGCCTAAGTTCGGGTGGAATCGAACATTAGATACTCAGCTGTATGCTTTCATTGTTTGTTTGCGTTTGTTCGATATAGGGTTTATTTTATATAAAGCGAGTGCCGCATAAAGTGGGCGTAGCCACGCCCATTTTCAACATTTTTATCAGTCATCCAACTAAGCATATGAATACCTATTATTCTTTGTGCAAAATTTCATTCCTTTTTGACTTCTAGTTACAAAGATGTCGCGTTACAAATTCCCAAAGGGTGTTCCAGAAATATCTTTGTTAAAAAGTAGGCGTGGTCATAAACCGATTTCAATAAATTTTTGCGTGTCTATTAACACAAGTTATAAAATTGTATAAACCAAGTTTCGTCATAATATCTCAATTATTTGTCGAGTTATGGGCTCCGAAATCTCGTAGATTCCTTTGTCTGCAAAGAGGCGGTGCCACGCCCATTTTCCAAAATTTTTCTATTTTTTGTTTGCGGTCTATTGTGGAACTCATGCCGCAAAATTTCAATGAATTATCTCTATATTTGACAAAGATATCGCTTAAAATGTTTTTATTAGGCCACTTTATAGTTCCAATGTATAAAAGTGGGCGTGGTCGTCAAACCGATTTCGCTAAAATTTTGAACATGTATTACCACAAGTAATAAAAGTGTACACACCAAGTTTCGTCATTGTATATAAATTATTTGTCGAGTTATGGGCTTCGAAATCTCGTATATTCCTGTTTCTAATAAGAGGCGGTGCCACGCTCATTTTCCAAAATTTTTGTGTTTTTCGTTTGATGTCCGCAGTTGGACTCCTGCTATGAAATTTCAATGATATATCTTTATATTTGACAGAGATATCACTTAAAATGTTTTTATTAGGCCACTTTATAATACACATATATAAAAGTGGGCGTGGCCGTCAACCGATTTTGGAAAATTTTCGTCCAAACATTTTCGATATATCTTCAACGGTTTCTGACTTATGACATATAAAACTTTCAACGTTTGATCCTTAATAATTGGGCGTGGCACCGCCCATTTTCCAAAATTTTTGTGTTTTTTGTTTTATGTCCATAGTTGGACTCATGCGACAAAATTTCAATGATAGATCTTTATATTTGACAGAGATATGGCTTAAAATGTTTTTATTAGGTCACTTTATAATACACATATATAAAAGTGGGCGTGGCCGTCAACCGATTTTAACTATTTTCCGTCCAAACGTTTGCCTAAGTAAGTAAATCACGCGCACCAAATTTCATCGATATACCTTCAATGGTTTCTGAGTTATGACATATAAAGCTTTCAATGTTTGACCCTTAGTAAGTGGGCGTGGCACCGCCCATTTTCCAAAATTTTATCAAATTTCTTCCTAGGGGCCTGAGCTCAACATGTGGGTAAAATTTCATCGCTCCAGCTATATTACTGACTGAGATACCAAATTTCCGATTTTTTCTATATAGGAAAAGTGGGCGTGGTCATGGTCCGATTTCGCCCATTTTCAATACCAACCGTCCCAGTCTCGATACTCTGAAAAAAAAACGTTGTAAATACAAAGACTTTTGCAGTTAAATTAACAACTTTCCGCAGTTAAAATGTGCCCAACAACGCTCCGTTGTTGTTTCAAAGATGCGAGCGTTTTTGATTTAAATACTTTTCGTATTTAAGCTAACAATTTTTGCTTTTGAACTAACAGCAAAAGTTTTTGGTCCAAAAACGGGCACCATTGAAGCAAATACTTACGCTTTTAAGTTAACATCAAAAAAATTGTAAACAATAGTAATTTTTTTTTAATATAATAGATATTATTTTATTTTATTTAATTTTTTTATATTATATATATGTTTACATAGTAATATTAATACTAAGGCCCGGTTTCACCAAACAAACTTTTTCCATTCAGTGATGGTCATTTGATACATCATTTGAACAACGCGATTGATGAAAAGGACACGGACACAAAGGTTTTCATCACATTTTTCACACCGTCCATATAAAAATATGGAAACTTGTAGGCAGTGTGTGACAGAATTATCCATCAATCGTGCGCCTCAAATGATATATCAAATGACTATCACTGTTTGCAGGGCTTTTTACACAAACACAAACACATAAACTCAACTTATTTTTTTTTTATTATTTCATAACACATTCTTTATTGTTTTCGCCACATTTGTAGGTTTGCGGAATTTTATCCTGTCGGCGATGAGTTCTTTTTTATTTAATATTTCGTCGATGTCATGGGAGTGCATCATTGCAAGCAGTTCAATATTTTTGATACCGCATTCATTGAACTGCATCAATGCACATGTACATAACTCCCACGACAAGAATAACCTGATTATCTTCTCATCGCCGACAAGTTTTACCAGATTTGGCTCGTTCGATTGCTCGCTATCGGAAAAACGGGATAATCAAACATATTTAACCTGAAAATACAAAATAAAATTTTCAACGTATATATGTATGTACATATAATTTTAATATATTATAATAATATATAAATATTATCATTATTGTGACTTACCTTTATTTGCAATTATATATTGCATATATGTACATATATATATTTTTCCCGAAAATTTAAATTAATTGAACGAGTTTGAAAAAAACAATTTTCTATTTTTTATTTACTTCAAAATTTTTCAACAGCAAGGGAGTTCTTGAATCAAAAACGCCCGTCTTTGAATTAACTATGGAAAGTTGTTGAATCAAAAACTTTGCCGTTAAAACAAATACTTTTGCTGTGGAATCAAAGACGGAGATCCAACAACGGAAAGTTGTTGAGTTAACTACGGGTATTTTTTTCAGAGTACCAACTTGCATTTCAAATTTCATCAAAATATCTCAATTTTTGCGCGAGTTAGAGTGTTTACAGACGGACGGACAGAGGGACGGACAGACGGACGGACGGACATGGCTCAATCGATTTCTCTTTTCACCCTGATCATTTATATATATACAAGTCTATATCTATCTCAATTATTTCATTCTGTTACAATCCACCGTTATGTGATTAAAACTATAATACTCTGTGTACTAGTACAGCTGAGTATAAAAATGCTTTGAATTATTTCACTTTGCTTCACTTTTCTCTTACCGAATTGGAGAACTGAGCTCAAATTTATTTGCGATTTTATTGCAACTAAATGGGCAAAGACAAGGTTTTTAAATCAGCATTATGCAGAGTTCATATAAGATTCCGCTATAGCTGACTGAACTGCGCTAAGGCACTAAAATCTTTCACCGCTCACTGGGTAAAGGCACGCTCTGTGCTTGATGTGTCTCGTACACGTGTTGTGGCTGAAAGAGCTGTGAAATTAATGAAAGAGCTCCACACTACTTGCAAAAGTGACAAGTATCTCAACCACAAGTTCCTAAATAGTAATTTAGAAATCCAAAGTATATGTATATATATAAATACTTTGTATACCTTATTCCAGACATTGAAAATAATTGTTAACAATTTCAAAGGTTTTGAAAATAACAAAAAATCTTAGACAAAAACTCTAACAATCTTTGAAAAACAAAAATCCAAAGACAAAAAAAATAATTCTTTTTGTCTTAGAGAAAACCTTATTTCTTGAATTTTTCTGATATTCACAGATATTTATTTTCAACAGAAAAAAATTGAGCAGGAAATAAAAAAAATATATATGTACATATCTACATACATTCAGTGAAGATTTTTCAAATAAGTGTTTTTATATTTCTCAACGTGAGATTTATTTGGAAAAATAAAATTTTTTTGTTACCGAAAGACAAAAAAATCTGAATTTAAATTTTTTTTGTTGAGACCGAAATTTTTATTTTTCTGTTTATACTCAGCTGTACTAGTACACAGAGTATTATAGTTTTAATCACATAACTGTGGATTGTAACAGAATGAAATAATCGAGATAGATATAGACTTATATATATCAAAATGATCAGGGTGAAAAGAGAAATCGATTGAGCCATGTCCGTCCGTCTGTCCGTCTGTGCGCAGGATAACTCGCGCAAAAATTTAGATATTTTGATGAAATTTGAAATGCAAGTAGGTATCGAGACTGGGACGGTAGGTATTGAAAATGGGCGAAATCGGAACATGACCACGCCCACTTTTCCTATATAGAAAAAATCGGAAATTTGGTATCTTAGCCACTAATATAGCTGGAGCGATAAAATTTTACCCACGTGTTGAGCTCAGGCCCCTATGTAGAAATCTGAATAAATTTTGGAAAATGGGCGGTGCCACGCCCACTTATTAAGGGTCAAACATGGAAAGTTTTATATGTCATAACTCAGAAACCACTGAAGATATATCGATGAAATTTGGTGTGCGTGATTTACTTACTTAGGCAAACATTTGGACGGAAAATAGTTAAAATCGGTTTGACGGCCACGCCCACTTTTATATATGTGTATTATAAAGTGACCTAATAAAAACATTTTAAGAATTATCTCTGTCAAATATAAAGATATATCATTGAAATTTTGTCGCATGAGTCCAACTGTGGACATAAAACAGAAAACACAAAAATTTTGGAAAATGGGCGGTGCCACGCCCTCTTATTAAGGGGCAAACATTTGAGTTTTATGAGTCATAACTCAGAAACTGTTGAAGATATATCGATAAAATTTGGTACGCGTGATATACTTACTTAGGCAAATGTTTGGACTAAAAATTGCCAAAATCGGTTGACGACCACGCCCACTTTTATATATGGGAACTATAAAGGGGCCTAATAAAAACATTTTAAGCTATATCTCTGTCAAATATAAAGATATATCATTGAAATTTTATGGCAGGAGTTCAACTGCGGACATAAAACGAAAAACACAAAAATTTTGGAAAATGGGCATGGCACCGCCTCTTTTTAGAAGCAGGAATATACGAGATTTCTGAGCCCATAACTCGACAAATAATTGATATATAATGACGAAACTTAGTGTGTACACCTTCATTCATTGTGGTAATACATGTTCAAAATGTTAGCAAAATCGGTTGACGACCACGCCCACTTTTATATATGGGAACTATAAAGGGGCCTAATAAAAACATTTTAAGCGATATCTTTGTCAAATATAAAGATAATTCATTGAAATTTTGTGGAGTGAGTTCAACAATTGACTGGAAACAAAAAATAGAAAAATTTTGGAAAATGGGCGTGGCACCGCCTCTTTTTAGACAAAGGAATATACGAGATTTCTTAGCCTATAACTCGGCAAATAATTGAGATATTATGACGAAACTTGGTTTATGCACTTTTATAACTTGTGTTAATAGACATGCAAAAATTTATTCAAATCGGTTTGTGACCACGCCTACTTTTTAACAAAGATATTTCTGGAACATCCTTTGGGAATTTGTAACGTGACATCTTTGTAACTAGAAGTCATAAAGGAATGAAATTTTGCACAAAGAATAATCTTCATATGCTTAATTGGATGACTGATAAAAATGTTGAAAATGGGGGTGGCTGCGCCCACTTTATGCAGCACTCGCTTTATATAAAGTACACCGTCTTTACATCAAACGCAATCAAACAATGAAAGCATACAGCTGAGTATCTAATGTTCGATTCCACTCGAACTTAGGCTTCCTTACTTGTTTTTTTTTTTTTGTTTTTTGTCTATGAAAAACAAAAATATTTTAAATGTTATCAGTTAAATTCAATATCTGCCTAATTCATTACATTATATTATCATTATATATCAATTATTTGTCGAGTTATGGGCTCAGAAATCTCGTATATTCCTGCTTCTAAAAAGAGGCGGTGCCATGCCCATTTTCCAAAATTTTTGTGTTTTTCGTTTTATGTCCGCAGTTGAACTCCTGCTATAAAATTTCAATGATATATCTTTATATTTGACAGAGATATAGCTTAAAATGTTTTTATTAGGCCCCTTTATAGTTCCCATATATAAAAGTGGGCGTGGTCGTCAACCGATTTTGGCAATTTTTAGTCCAAACATTTGCCTAAGTAAGTATATCACGCGTACCAAATTTTATCGATATATCTTCAACAGTTTCTGAGTTATGACTCATAAAACTCAAATGTTTGCCCCTTAATAAGAGGGCGTGGCACCGCCCATTTTCCAAAATTTTTGTGTTTTCTGTTTTATGTCCACAGTTGGACTCATGCGACAAAATTTCAGTGATATATCTTTATATTTGACAGAGATATATCTTAAAATGTTTTTATTAGGTCACTTTATAATACACATATATAAAAGTGGGCGTGGCCGTCAACCGATTTTAACTATTTTCCGTCCAAACGTTTGCCTAAGTAAGTAATTCACGCGCACCAAATTTCATCGATATACCTTCAATGGTTTCTGAGTTATGACATATAAAACTTTCAATGTTTGACCCTTAGTAAGTGGGCGTGGCACCGCCCATTTCCCAAAATTTTATCAAATTTCTTCCTAGGGGCCTGAGCTCAACATGTGGGTAAAATTTTATCGCTCCAGCTATATTAGTGACTGAGATACCAAATTTCCGATTTTTTCTATATAGGAAAAGTGGGCGTGGTCATGGTCCGATTTTGCCCATTTTCAATACCAACCGTCCCAGTCTCGATACCAACTTGCATTTCAAATTTCATCAAAATATCTCAATTTTTGCGCGAATTAGAGTGTTTACAGACGGACGGACAGACGGACGGACAGACGGACGGACGGACATGGCTCAATCGATTTCTCTTTTCACCCTGATCATTTTGATATATATAAGTCTATATCTATCTCGATTATTTCATTCTGTTACAATCCACCGTTATGTTTTTAAAACTATAATACTCTGTGTACTAGTACAGCTGAGTATAAAAATATGCAAATTCCCTCAAACTAAAAGCCGTTTTGCGGGGAAGGTTTTTTTATTCCTTACCAAAATTGTAGTCATTTTTGTAGTTTTCATACAAAAACTCATCGTTTGCCACCACAGGGTTTTAAATCTAAAAAAAAATCATAACCTTACTGCACATATGTACGTAGTCAGGTAGGTATGTATTAGGGATTCCAATCCCGGGATCCAGGGATCCCGCCCTTTTTGACTCCCCGGAATTCCCGGGATTACTAGAATTTCATCCCGGGATTTTCGGGATTAAATAAAGAGAGAATATTCCCCTATTATAGCAAAGAAAAATTGTATTATATATAATTTTTATTGGCCTTAGAACTGTATACTAATAGCGCTTCCTATTCTGAACGAAAATGTTGCATTATTACATGGAAGCATTATCAACATGTGCCCTGTGCCCTATGAAAATGATGCATTTTTCATGTGATAAATGAAACAAAAATAATGCAACCCTTTACTTGTGCTAAGAACAGAAAATGTTGCCCTTAGTCGGGCCAGTTTTACATTTTGTCAATAGAACAAACAGTCCTAAAAAATGTGTGGAATCTTTGCGGAAGAGAATAAAAAAATTTGACAGTCCGAAGAAAATGCAGAATAAGTTTGACATTTTTGCCAGAATAAAAAAGGCAAAGTAAGGATTAATATTTTTGATTTAATATCACTAGGCTACAAATAATTAAAAAAGAATACCAAGAAATTCAGGTTTGGGGGAGAATAGATATGGGCCTGCTGAGCTCGGAACTTTTTTTTTTAATTTTTAGTATGGTTAGGTTTTTTTGGTTATCACTTCATTGAAAAAATTATTTTCACGGGAGTCACAAATGCGATAATCACAAGCAGTACCTCGTTCGAAAGACAATTAAAATTGTCGATGTACAACTTATAGTAATTGGACATAACCTCGTTGAGTGAAAGCTGGTCGAAATCAAAATTTTGTTAATTTCTTTCGATTTTTGAAAAAAATTTAAAATTAAGTTTTTTGTAGGAAGTTGTAAAATTCAGGAAAGTTTTATTCTTTTAAAAATTAGCCTGCTTAATTGTCGCAGTTATCGCATTTGTGATTTCCGAAAATAATTTTTGAGTGAAGTGATAACCAAAAAAATACCAAATTACGGTTATTTCAAAAACCTAACAATACAACACATTAAAAAAATAGTTCCGAGCTCAGCATTCCTATTCTATCCTCCCCCAGTCCTTTCCTATCCTCCCCCATACCTGATATTTTTTGGCTGTTACCCAGTGTAATTAAATTTTTCTTTTTGTGAAGTACGCGTTGTAAGGAAACGTACGTTAGGTATTTTTAAAATCTTTAGAATTCTTGTGGTAAAATTCATTTGATAATTTCTATTTCCTGATTTTTCGTCATTCATTTTTCAAAGGTTTTTGCAATTTCCTCCCATGAAAAGTAAATAATGGAAGAAAATGCAAACAATATTCAGAAAATAAAATAAGCAAAAACCAGGAAAAAGTTTAATTTTATTTGAGAATTTCACATTACGTACTAAAATAAAATACGCAGCTATATACTCGGAGTTCATCTCAAAATTTGTGCATCCGATTTTTAATTTTTTCCGAATTTTGCATTAATTTTCAGTATTTTTCGCAAGCTTGGAAATATTCGCTTAAACGAAGTACTTCGTTAAATTCTACAAATTTTTATTGGAGATTATCAAATGATCACAAGCTTTATTATTAATATCTTAAAAGTACCAACTGTAAAGGCAAATGTTTTGTTCACCAAATGTATGTAATTTTCATTGTTGGTTGGTTTTTTAAAGTAACTCTTATTATTAAATAATACGCATGATTTTACGTTCCTATTTTATTTTGTTTCTAATGAAATAATAGAAATGGCAATAAAAAGCAATTTTTTCTTTGCACTTTCAAGTTGTAGCGTTCCTCGAAATATATATTTAATTTTTTCAACCCCAAAATGTGGAAAAATAATTAATGTCCAAATCCCGGGATTATAAAAAAAAATCTCGAAAATCCCGGGATCGTAAAAATCGGAAAAATTGGAATCCCTAGTATGTATGTATGTTTGGTCAGAGAGGCATAAAGTTTGTTTGTACAAATGTATGTATACGCATATTAAAGTACGTAACCCTGCAGTAAATATGGGGACAGGTGTATCCAAGTCATTATGTATTCTACAGCGACAACTGCACTAGTTCCAATGTAGACAAATTTAGAAGTACAAAATTTGTATAGATCTTGGCTCGTTGGAAGTTCTTCGTACTAGATGCGGATACAAAAACTTCCTACAACTGGGGAAGATTAATTTCATGGTCCAGGATAACGACCGGAAAGAGCGAATAAATAATTCTCAGTATGACTGGGATTATCTTTACGCAAATTTATTTACAGCATAGCAAATCGTCAACTGCTGTAATATGTAGTAGGCATGCGAAGCGGCATACAAATCCCCAAATAATCATATCTTAGGAACCATGGGTATGTTGTAAACGCATTTGTGGCTTTGGATGGATTTCTTGAGGCAAAGTCCTCCACTTTATAGGGACAGCAGAATGCACGATAGGTTAGGTTAGAGTGGCTGCCATAGGGGTACACTTAGGCCAGTGCAGAGGCCCATTGTGATACCACAAGAAAAAAACAGATTACTCCTCCTTTTTGAACCAGTTTGAAAACCTGATGGATTTCACCAGGTTCTTTATGTCGACGTCCGCGGCCCCACATAGCCTATCCAGGAAAGGTGTCCCAAGAAAGCGTCGTCTGGCGTTGTTAAGAGCCGGGCAATGGCAAATGAGGTGTTCGATTGTCTCCTCTTCCTGATCATCTTTGCAGCTTCTGCAGCATCTACGGTAGGGTGCACCCAGTCTCTCTGCGTGCTTCCCGATGAGGCAGTGTCCTGCGAGCACCCCCACAAGGCTTGACGAGATCGCTTGTGATCCCACTTCGGCCAGGTTTGTCCTAATGTTCGATATGCTGGATTCTGTTGCCATCTATCGCATGCTAGTTTATAGTATGCTGTTTAAGCATTAGCTTTCATGTGGAAAACGGCATACCTATGCGTTCTTTGCCAGGAAGAACCTGCTCGGTAGTGCCTTGCCTCGCAAGTTCATCTGCCCTACAATTGCCATCGATATCCCTATGTCCCGGGACCCACACGAGGTGCAGACGGGTCTGTTTGGCCATCGCTTGCAGAGGTCGGCGATAGTCTAGTGTTAGTTCAGAATTGAACGAGTTGAAGCCAAGAGACTTAATTGCTGCTTGACTGTCGCTGAAGATAAATAAATCCTTGTGGATAGGTTCACATCTTATATGGTTAACAGCCTCCATTATAGCTGACATTTCAGCCTGGTAAACGCTGCAGTGGTCTGGTAGCTAGGGACACGAATTTCGATACGATACGATACCAAATCGATATTTTTTGCAGTTGATACCGATACCTTTTACTCGATTCTTTTGCAACGATATTTTTTGGTATCGAGTACTTCAACCACGGTGTCGAACAAATGAGTACATTCAGTGATGGAAAATTAAAATTGTGTCATATTTGTCCAAAAAATTGTGCAACGCAAAATAGTGCCGAAAATCGGTCGAGTGTGCAGAAGTGACAAGCTGCTTCCTAAAGGGCCGAAAATTAATTTTCACTGGTACATATCGAAAAATAGGTCTGATCCACATGCTGAAATAATTGCAGGTTTGGGCTACTTCGTAAGGTTTTTTGTATGAAGTTACCCAATTCTGTTTATTGATTTTCACATTAAACGAGGCGCACACTTACTACCGAAACTTGCTTACAATTTGCAATTACCATGCGATAGAAATAATGATAACTGGAGATATAGGATTATATATTTTTCATTTTCATACGATAATTTGACGTTTGCAAATAAAAAATCATAATTTCAGCGAAAAAATCGTCATTATCTTTTTTCTTTCTCATTTTACTAAAAACACGTTATAAGCAGAAATAAAAATAGGTAAAAAAACTTTTTAAGTTAAACGGTTTTATGTTATACATACATTGCAATGTTTAAGATAAATGTACTAAAAACCAAAAAATAATAAAATAGATACAGTCGTGGGAATTATAAACATTTGCATAGACTAGACTAAAATAAAACCGGGGGGCACGTCAATTGTCTACAAATTATCGACTTAATGTGCGATAGAAGAATCGTTTAATTCGTCGTTAGGCAGTTGGCCCGCAGACGGTGAGGAAATTACTTACTATTTTCTTGCTCATGGAAATTCCAATAGTTATACACTCCATGTTAATAAAAGAGATGTTTCAACTAGTTTATCGTTGGACATTCACACGAGGAATCGTTTCACTGCTCGTAGTTTGTCTTTAACCGATAAAACATATGATAAAAGTACTACTCGCTCACCACTATGAAATCCTAAAACTCGCTTATAATCGAGCTTGCTAGCTTTTTTCCACATTCTAGCCCTACTTATCACACGTCCATCGTTGTCGGTTGAACAACTGCCTAATTATACTCGTAGTGTAACATTACAAAACAAACATTTTAATCAACGATTGTAGACAATTGACGTGCCCCACGGTTTTATTTTATTCTAGTCTATGCAAATGTTTATAATTCCCACGACTGTATCTATTTTATTATTTTTTGGTTTTTAGTACATTTATCTTAAACATTGCAATGTATGTATAACATAAAACCGTTTAACTTAAAAAGTTTTTTTACCTATTTTTATTTTCTAGTTTTTAGTTTTTATTTCGCATTCTGTTTAATTCATTTAGTGCTTCATTATTGCAAGGTTTCTTGCCCGTTAGTTTATTGCAGTCCAACGCCTCTATACGTAGTCCCTGCAAAGTTCTTACTCTACTAAGAGCCACGTAGGCTTGACCTTCTTCAAACAGTTAATTAGGATTTTCAGTTTTAATTACCCCGATCTCAGCTCCACCTAGCGGAATTTTTTTTTAAGAAAATATTTCTTTTCAAGGTAGTAATACATGTTCCGAATTTCAGCCAAATCAGACCATAAATGGGATTTTTGTAAATATAGCGACCCACGCGCCACCTATCGGAATTTTTTTTCATAATATTGCATTGTCATCGGGGTTATACATGCGTACAAAATTTCAGATTAATTGGTTGACAGGAAGAGGGTGAAATTTGAATTACTAAATTTGACCCAAGAATAAATAATAAATAATAAATAAAACAAACGGGGTGAGCTAAATAAAACCGTTTAAAAAGGGCCTGTTTTCCATTAATGCCCCTATGACACTACGTTTTTTTTCCTGTATTCTACAAGGTTTTTTGTGTGAAAGAGGTGGTCAAATACAGTTTTGTGTTGGTGCAAGGGAGTAAGCTATGTTGGAAAAAACCAACGAAATACCATCTAGGCGGTTAAAAACCAATGCGCTAGCTTGTACTTCGATAGGTTTTTTGACATTCGGCACTGTTTTCTGACAATTGCTTCAATTTGACAACTATAAAATAAATTATTTTTAAAATATAAAATATATCGAAATACAAATTTTAAATTTGCCTCTTGTAAGCTTCTGCTTTGGCCGTAAGGGGAAAGAAGTCCGGAAGAAAAATCATACCGCGCAATGGCTTCTCTTTATAACATGGAATGCACAGCTATTCTGCCACTTGAGTTTCATCATTTTTTTGTTTCGATAATTTAAATTCAAATTCCTAAAAAAAGACAGATGCCCACCAGTCTCAATAAATGGAAAAATTATAACTCAGAAAGACTTCATTACGTACCTTGGAGTCACATTGGATAGAAGAATGACTTGGAAAAATCACATTGACAAAAAGATTATGCAAACCAAGTTGAAAATAAGCCATCGCAATGGTTAATTGGTCCAAGTTCCAGACTGGGATTAGATAATAAGATATTAATATTTAATATGGTTTTGAAACCAATTTGGATGTATGGAATACAACTATGGGGCTCAGCATCGAAATCTAGCGTAGAGAGAATTCAAAGGCTACAGTCCAAGATATTAAGAACAATATTCAGAGATCCTTGGTATGTAAAAAATTCAATTATACATAGTAACCTAGAGATAAATACGGTGACCGAAGAGATAGAGAAAATGCAAACAAATTATGCAAAAAGATTAGCCAACCATCCTAATCCATTAGAAAAAAGTCTCCTAAAGCAAAACTATCCTAGGCGGTTAAAAAGAAAGGATGTAAACCTCAATTGTGCATAAGGTCATATTCTGTTAGACCAATATCTCAAAAGTAAAGTAAAGTAAAGATAATTATGAACGTCGCACACTGGGGATTTTGCGGAAAAAAGTCAAATTGTCAACATACTCTTCATGCAATATGCAGTGATATTTTGGAATTTAGACTAAATGGTACAACCAAATCAAAAAGAATTACTCCGATCTGACTGCTAGTTTTTTTTTATAGCCGTCTCAAACTCAGTACTTGTATGTTTTACCGAACCAACTTAATTTAAACCTAAGAATTTCAAAACGAATAATCTTTTATTATGTGAGCTAACGTTTTTCTTTTTATTTTTTATTTAAAGTAGGATATTTCAGTCTACTAAAATTGAAAAAATAAACTCTGCAGAGACTTAAGTTTTTTTTTTGTTTATTTTTATGAACATATAACAAAAATCCCTTTTTTCTCCAAACATTTGGACCTGTAATTTTAGCGCCACTTGCCTCCAGTTGGAAATCACTACTAATACATTATTTCATATCTGTTTTTACATTTTTAATCAATTTCAAGTGCCCCCAGGTGCCCCTTTTCAATTTATTGTATTATACAGTACAACATTTTTCAGCTAATTGATTCGCGACTCAATTCTGATAAGGCTCTTTTGTTTAACATAACTCAAGAACCACTAGTCGGATTTTGTTTAAACAAATTTATAAAAATCAAGAATTACTAGTACTTTCATCTGTTTATATAACGCTTCGCTATATAGGCAACAGTTTCCCAGTTATAAATAAATGTATGGAGAAAAAAAAATATTTTTTGCCTAAAAATAATTTTTTTTTTTTAATTCATAAAAAATCGAAAACGGTAAAAAAGTTCAAAGTCCTATTATTTTCACGTAAAGTCGCATAACCTATGAACAAAATGATACATAAATCAAGAAAATCGATGAACGCGTTTCGCTTTTATTCACAATTAAGTACAGGTATGGATTAAAAATTATTTTTATTTTTTACTATAGGTCCAAGGGAGGTACCCCTAGGGAGTGGCCGATTTCAATTATTTTTTGTACCGTCAATGCCCTTTATGAGGGTAATTGATATGCGAAGTTTCGTAAAGATATCTTACTTTTTTGAGCTGAAATTAAAATTTGTATTTAAATTTTTTTTTTAATTTTTTACTATAGGTCCAAGGGAGGTACCCCTAGGGAGTGGCCGATTTCAATTATTTTTTGTACCGTCAATGCCCTTTATGATGGTAACTGATATGCAAAGTTTCTTGAAGATATCTTACTTTTTTCGGCTGAAATTAAAATTTGTATTTAAATGTTTTTTTTTAATTTTTTACTATAGGTCCAAGGGAGGTACCCCTAGGAGTTGACCGATTTCAACCATTTTTGGAAATTTTCTTAACTATCTCATATATAACCTGTCTGCAAAATTTCAAAGCCCTACGACAACTCCTTCTATTTTTTTCCGCTGAATGTATGGAAGCTTCCCCACTGTGCGTCGCCGAAGCGACCGACCAATGGCCATAGCGATGAACGGCACCTAGTCCCTGGCGTTCATAGTACAGGCTAGTGGAAATAACATAAAATACAATAAACGTCGCCGAAGCGTCCGACGAACGGCCACCGCGATGAACGCACCTAGTCCCTGTTGTTCATCGCACGGGCTAGCGTAAATACCGAACAATACAATAAACGTCGCCGAAGCGTCCGACCAATGGCCATCGTGATGAACGCACCTAGTCCCTGTTGTTCATCGCGCCAGCCCGCGCGAAGACACACACCTCTACGATCACCATGCTATGGCTGTACATATAAATGTAAATGAAAACTTAAACAGTTTATCCACTTTTGAAAAAAAAAAAATATATATAATAATAATAATAATAATAATATATGTAATGTTTGGCGACCTTTATTGGTTAATATTTGTTGTTTGCCGGCTTCAGGTCGTAAGAAAAACAATCAAAAAATTTTTTTATATATATTTTTCATGCCAATATATTTCGATTACTTTCAGTAATCGTCCTCAGGGCCACTATTAACAATTAAATAAAACAATACATTATAAACAAATCACAACAATCTAGGAAATTTTTAGGCAGCCCTCAACTATGGCGTTTTCGTGCCGCTTCAGGTCCCCTTTTACTGTAAATTTTTTTGTTTATATATATATATGGAATAGATGCTAATATATAATACATGTTAATGTATAATGCATGCTATGATAACACTCCAATTGTTTGTGTGGCCCCTCAGTCCTCGAATTCGATGGTTCCAACAATCTCCGTTGTTAACTTAAAGGTAAAAGTATTTGATCCAACAGTTTTCGTGGTTGACTTAAATCAACAACGCTCGCACCTTTTAAACAACAACAGATCGTTGTTGGGCACATTTCAACTTGCAACGTTTTTTTTTTTTCAGAGTAGTAATTGGACGTAGTTTGCGACGACGTCGATGTTTGCGGTAATATCGTCAGACTTGCTTGAGGCTAAATAACTTTTCAAGGCATTTAATGCGGAATCGCCAACTTTTAGCGACGACATGTTGTTTAATTTTTGTTAAATTAACCCGGTGTGGACTATATAGCCAATATAATAGTAAAGCCGGCTCGAAGGGCCAAAAATATTTGCGCGGATCGCGGTTGTAGCTGAAAGATTATTATAATTAGATAAGTGCCGATTAAATAAAAGACGTGTTACTATTTTGGATTTCATTTTATAAGAAAAAGGGAAGCCGGGTTTTTACAACTTGGCCAGCCAGAGTTGCCAAGGCATTACTTAGAAAAAACTATACATAAGATGATGCCAGATTGGCGCAAGCAGTTACCTTGCCGGAATAAGGCCGTTAGAGGATTTCAAATACATATGTACTGATATTTTGCTGTAAATAGAAATAAAACACAACAGCGAAACTCTCCTAATTTCATTAGTAAAATATTACCTGGGATATCGGTGTTTTAATGTTCGTTCCTGATGACGGTCTTGTTTAGAGTGTCCAGATATGACAATTGTTGGTTGGGAATTGAAGACATTGTGCGAAGAAGTATATACTGAAGGCATTAAATTCGGTGAGAAACGAAATGGAAAATTACTGTGAATAGAAAAAATATTTGCACATAACACTGGTCGACAAGTTTTTGTTACAGAAATAAAGTTCTACTTTTCTAAAGGATTTCGGTGCGCTGAATCCGAATCTGAAGTCAGATTTTCTGTAATACGTACAGTTTTTTAGATATTCATGCCCAAAGAGGCGAAAAACACGTTTTTTGGCTATATTCACTCCTCAATATCTTTTAAATTACTTACTTATTTTAAAAATTGATTAAAGCTATTGAAAAAGCTGACATTTCTCTTGAAGAAACCGTTAAATTGACGACATTGCGTTCTAGGATATCAAGCAACCTGAAGGCAAAGCTATAGGGGGTACCGGAATACTTATTTGAAAACGGATTAAGCATCATCTACTGGGAGAACATTGTAGGAATTATATACACACTAGCCGCTGTAGTGTAGTGGGTAGAGTGCTCACCTGCCATACCAGAGGTCTCGGGTTCTAACCCCTGTCCGGACAAACACCAAAAAAATTTTTCTAATTAATAATTATTGGGTTTTTTAAATAGCGGTCACCTCTCGGCAGTGGGCGGCACACCCTCCGAGTGTATTTCTGCCATGAAAAAGCTTCTCACAAAAAATAGATTCGCCGTTCGGAGCCGGCATAAAATTGTAGGTCCACCAAATTATTAGGAAAAACAAAAACCTATGGAGCACAACTCGAATTGGGAGAGAAACTCGGTCATAAACCCGTCAGGGTTATAAAGGCGCCTGTGTATTATTATTATATTATATAAGTTAACCCAAAATATTTAATCGTCAGCAGAATTCCCTCAAAAATATTGTCTGCATAACATCCGCTTAAGACAATATAACGAATGTCGACAAATAGCGATGTAACAAGATACGGTTTATTGATCAGGTATCGATTTCACCACGGTTAAATATAAACACCTCAAACCGTGTGATTTGTTTAGTCAGCATACGGAAAATAAATCGATGTAATAAGATCGGCTATTGAACAAACAGTTAATTCACTGTAGTTAAGACCTCGAACCATGGGATTCGCTTGGTCAGCAATCAATAGGTAGCCAAATATCGGTAGCGGCAGCGACGTCACCATATATCGTTGGCAGCGGGTAAAACTTACCCTGCAAGCCCGACGGCGGTGGCAACGGCGGCGAAGGCTCCCCGAACCTAGGTTTTGAATTAAGTTAACGTTGTTAACTAGAATATAACGAGAGACAATAAAGTACGGACGTGATAACATTGAGTATTTAATTATTTAATTTATTTGGTAAAGCTGAGTCCTGGTAACATTGAATGGGCATATCATAATCATTTGTACCCAACCGCGCAAGGATAAATGTACCCAAGTAACATCACCCATATAAGGAGAAAGAAGCAAGGAAATTATATAAGCATTGTTATATGGTATGGAAAATTTTAAAATTGTAAGTTGAGTGCTCGAAAAGAAAAAATAATATCGTCAGTCTCCTGCCAGAAACACGAATGAAGAAAATTTTTTTTGCACGATGTCTGCTCTTTATCGGGTATATATTGATATAATAACAATTCATATTTGTATATATGCTTATGTACATACAAGTACATATTATGTATGCATGTTTACGCAAGAATTTATACAAATATTAATTGTTATTACATCAATATATACCCGATAAAGAGCAGACATCGTGCTTAAAAAAATTTTCACATTCGTGTTTCTGGCAGGAGACCGACGATATAGAAAAATAAAGAAAAAAGTGACTGTGTAGAAGATTAAATATAAGTCTAGTAGTACTTTAGTAGAAATAGATTTCATTTCGTTTCATTTATTAAAAATAAATAGCATTAGTACATCAAGACAAGACAGTATTTTTTTGCACAACAGTAATATTTAAGAAGAATAAAAATCAATTACTTAACTATAGTTTAAAAACTAATCAATTAACAAATATGTAGGTATATAGGTCAGGGATGGGCGCCGCAAGGCTCATAAACCCAGCAGAGGGGCGATCATGGGCTTTCATGGGCACTGCATTTTGCAGTTCCGATGCCGTCATTTACTTCATTAGTGTCATAATTAAAAAAAAACCAATTTATATCTTCTTCGCTATATATGGAAGTAAGTGCTACTATACTGTTCCACCTAAGCTGCCAACTTTGTATACTGGCCTCACTCGCCCCAGAGCGTTCGACTCCGTTTTGTGCGATCATTGCAGCTTCTTCTGCCAGTATGTATATGGAGTGTAGCCCAGAAATAACAAGCGCAGCCTCATCTGATACGGTTTTAAACGCGCAGTACACTCTCAGTGCACACAGACGGTAAGTGAAGTTAATGCCCCTGAAGTATGATTGACGCTCTGTGGCGTCCTTACGACGCTCGCAAGAAGCTGCCGTCGTCGCTGCTTTGGTCCACGCGAATTCAGCATTATGCGCGTTAGTGCTGTTACTGTTGTTGAGGCATTCACGTTTGCATACTCAAGGTGGTTTTTGAATGATAGTCTCCCATCCAACATAATCCCGAGGTACTTGATGGCTGGAAGAGTGGCGATGTCGTGGCTTCCATTTTTTATTGTAGTATGTTCTACTTTTTTCCTACTTGATATGAGTACTGACTCCGTCTTTTGCTCTGCAAGCTGTAAGCCATTTTCATTTAGCCACTTTTGAATGCAGATTATACTTTCTTCCGCTTTTGCACGCAATGTCGTCAGCATATCCGAATATTTTCGCGCCTTCGGGAAATGTTAGGCGTAAACCACCGTCGTACATGATGTTCCACAACAAGGGTCCAACAACTAAGCCTTGTGGAACGCCGCTGGTAACCTCTATTTTCTTTGTGCCAGCTGACGTTTCGTACTCTAAAGTCTGGTTTTCAAAGTAACTTCGTACGACCCTTCTCAAATAACCTTAGGTTTACCAATACCCACCCGGGTGACCTTTTGCGTTTTCTTTTTGCTATTACTCAGCAACTATTGGACCGGTTTTAAAAAGCTTTTTACTCACTGATAAATTTTTCGAGTTCTTTCAGATAATAAAAAGTTTGAACTTTTCTTTCATCTGGAATATGCTTTTTTTGCGATTTTGACTTTTTATGTACGTAGTTTACCAATACCCACCCGGGTGACCCAGTACACTTTTCTATGAAAAGACGTGTATATGCACATATTATTGTTGCTATAACTTTGCATATTTATTGTTTAACTATATTTTGGTAATTTTTATAAAGTTTTTAGAAAATTTATTGAATATAAATTATATTCTAACCAAGCGAAATACCGAAGGATCTCTACAACAATTGATGCATTTTGTTTAGTTCATATTATGTTCATCGCAAATGGTTTTAGTGCATTTTATGTATAATTGACTAGTGTTGGATTTAGTTTTCATATCAAAACACTTATAACATTTTCCTTTCATCTTTTTCTGTCATCAACCTGCTGGAAAGTTGTCCTTTTTATTAGAAATAAGGAAGGACATTGATAAATTCATTCTCTCTAGCAAATAGTTTCTAAGATACATACAATTCACCGATTTTATGTAGAATCTTCAAGTAATATTATGCCTAATGGACTTCAGCATAATTTAGATATGAACGAGCTTTCTGAGAAGGCCTGTGACTGAAGAACCTTGATATTACCTGGTTGATTTCCTCCGTATATTATAAATGCAGCAAGTGTTGCTACGTCTAGAAGCAAGGTCGGCAAAATTGTGAAAGATATTGTGTTGGGGAGCAAAGAGGGGTTTCCCCTACATTGGTTAAAATTTGTGTGATGTTTTCTATTTAATCATATGGATCAAAGTGTCGATGCCTGATCTAGAGCATTAAAAGATAATGCCAAAGTCAGAGTAAATCTCCTTTCATGCTCCTGACGGGTTGAATTCGTTTAGAATATAATATGTACATACACACATACACATATTTTATTTTTGTTTATTCTTCCCACCATAAACATCATCCCACTAATCTTTGGCTAATGATAATATAGTAAAAAAAGTATATATGGCGATATTTCTACAGGAATCCTTTTACGGGTCACCAAAGTTCTTTACAACTCGCTCGCCTTATTTTGATCGGTTTTTTTTTTAATTATAGTATTTTGGATTTGAATGCTTCAGCGCCAAATTCAAGTAAATAATTATTGCGTCGTAATCGTATTATTCACTCAACCTTTGCCTTAGGATTCAAAATTTTGAATTTTTTACTTTATATATACCCATTATGGGGTGTTTGTTGTTTTTGTTGGCTTAATTTCACCAAATATAGTTAAATTAAATATTTTTAATCATTCACAGGCCTAAATTTTACATTAGTAATAAATATGTTTGGGCAATAAAAAGTTAAAGCACGCGAAAGCGCCCGTAATGCAAGAAAATGTATATGGGTCACCCGGGTGGGTATTGGTAAACCTCGTACATAAAAATCTCTGGTAATCGTAAGGATAATATGAGATCCCAATGCGGTCCAGGGCATCCAGGATCTTCGCCCAATTGGCAGTGTTGAACGCATTTTTGATATCCAAAGTGACTATAAGGCAGTATTCTTTTGTACCTGCCAGTGGTAAAATCCGTGTCTTTATAGACTCCAAAAGTAATCAACCGATCTTTATGAAATTTTCACAGTAGATTCATGTGGTATTAGCGCACATAAAGGGGTATGTAGAATTTTGAAAAAGTCGGAACTTCCCGGAATATAGGCTCAAATGTGGACCCAGAGTGACCCCGCAAGTCTTTGAGCAATATTGGTATCAAATGAAAGGTGCTGAGCAGGCCTTCGACATAGAGTTATTTTTATTTCGATGCCTAGGCCGGATCCCCAGATATGGGTCAAAACGTGGAACCGAGGGACCCCGGAAAGTTTCTGAGCGATATTGGTATCAAATGAAAGCTGTTGAAGGGGACTTCAACAAAAAGCTCTTTAAATAGTTATGCCTAGGCTGCTTTCCAAGATATGGGTCAAAGCATGGACCGGGATGACCCCTGAATGCTTCCAAGCGATATTGGTAGCAAATGAAAGGCGTTGAGCAGGGCTTCAACCTACCTTTCCCAGAAATGGCTTAAATAGTGGCCCCAAATGGTGATGGATGGTCACGGTAATGTAAAGATAAAGGTAAAGGTAAAGGTAAAATTAAAGGAGAAAGAAAGATAAAGGGAAATATAGAGGGAAACCCTCATTATAACATACAAATCTTTTCGTCGCTGCGAAGCGGGACGGGTATTTGCTAGTACTTACTAAAATGTTGCGTATACGCCACCGCATCTCTATGAAAAACTAGCTTAGAAGTAAACATCAAGAAAAGTAAAAATCAAGTATAATAATTATTTATGATGGAAAGAGTAAAACTCAAGAAATAATAATTATGCTTGAGTAAAAAAATTAAAATTAAATAATAATAATTACTTTTGATCGAAAAAATATAAATGGAAGATTAAAATCGGATGTCAAATAACAAAGTTACAAGAAACAGGTAAGGAAGCCTAAGTTCGATTGATCGAACATTAGATACTCAGCTGTATGCTTTCATTGTTTGTTTGCGCTTGATGGAAACACGGTGTACTTTTTAAAGCGATTGCCTCATAATGTGTGCGTAGCCACGCCCATTTTCAAAATTTGTATCAGTCATCCAACTAAGCATATGAATATAATTCTTGGTGCAAAATTTCATTCCTTCATGACTTCTAGTTACAAAGATGTCACGTAACAAATTCCCAAAGGGTGTTCCAGAAATATCTTTGTTAAAAAGTAGGCGTGACCATAAACCGATTTCAATAAGTTTTTCATGCCTATTAACACAAGTTATAAAAGTGTATAAACCAAGTTTCGTCATAATATCGACATTATTTGTCGAGTTATGGGCTCCGAAATCTCGTAGATTCCTTTGTCTAAAAACAGGCGGTGCCACGCCCATTTTCCAAAATTTTTCCATTTTTTGTTTCCGGTCTATTGTAGAACTCTTGCCACAAAATTTCAATGAATTATCTTTATATTTGACAAAGATATCGCTTAAAATGTTTTTATTAGGCCACTTTATAGTTTCCATATATAAAATTGGGCGTGGCCGTCAACCGATTTCGCTAAAATTTTGAAGATGTATTACTATAAGTAATAGAAGTGTGTACGCCAAGTTTCGTCTTAATATATCAATTATTTGTCGATTTATAGGCTAAGAAATCAGTATATTCCTGCTTCTAAAGGGAGGCGGTGCCACGCCCATTTTCCAAAATTTGTGTGTTTTTTGTTTTATATCCGTAGTTGGACTCCTGTCACAAAATTTCAGTGATAGATCTTCATGTTTGACAGAGATGTCGCTTTAAATGTTTTTAGGTCACTTTATAATACACATACCTAAGTAAGTAAATCACGCATAAGTAAGTAAATCACCAAAAATAAAGTATTCATCGAATCTTTTTAATATTATGCTTAAAGTGTTTGCAATAGAACAGGGTAATTTTAAAATGAATAAAACTTTCTTGATTTTTATAACTTCTTATAAAAAACTAATTTGAAATTCAAAAGTTTTTTAAAAAAAAAATATCTTCTAAATAGCACTTTAGAAACCAGATTTGTTTTTTTATTAGTGGTCTTCATCTAAAGCAGCGATCGGCAGCGCCGGCAGAGGAACCAACACGCACGCACAATTTTTGTGGCAGTATGCGTGCAAAAACAGAGCACTGGAAAAATATTTCTGCGCATATCATGCTTACCTGACAACGTACAAGTGCAAACTGGTTCGCGGTCAGCGCAGCGATATCTCGCTAGCACCGCACAAACGATCTATACATGAGAAACGAGTGGCCCCAAATGGCCCGGCTGCCGATCGCCGATTTAAAGTGATAAAGTAATTAATTGTTAAAGTTTATCAGTTTATCCGCATTTTTACGTGAACGCACCTTGGTAAATAATTGTTTAAACTCTTGTCAGCTTTCAGTGTCAACTTGATTAATAAATAAAAAGCCCAATAAAATAAAAAAAAATGCATATAACATTTGTGTATAAATTATTTTAATAATTCGTGCTAAAATGCCGAAAGAAAGCACAATTTCTTCTTTTAAATTGAAAAAGTAAAGGGAAAAAAAATTCAACAACTATTTACAGCGAAGGTTGAGGTTGTATAGCTATTTCACGAAAAACCATTTTCGATCATCAGCACTCTATTCGGAAGTGGATGCACCGGGGATTGAACCCGAGTCCATTCCATCTTCAGCCGCAATGACCCAACACATAAACACACTCGGCCATTGAGACTCTGTGCAAGCTGCTGAATTTTCACCACTTTTGCCTTTTTCATTTTCAACATTAACGTTAGTGTGTATATGCTTTTGCATATATTCTCCACAAACGTGCTGAATTTTTGTTGTAGGCAGTTCGCAATGAACATTTGTTGTTGGTATTTATTTTATGTATATACCAAACAACGTTAACAATTTTACTTGAAAGAGTTTTTAGTGCTTGGCACGAAATTTTATTTTAATTCAATTTTTAATTGTTGGGGTAAGTGGCAGAAGATGGAATGGACTCGGGTTCAATCCCCGGTGCATCCACTTCCGAAAAGAGTGCTGATGATCGAAAATGGTTTTTCGTGAAATAGCTATACACTCAACCTTCGCTGTAAATAGTTGCTGAATTTTTTTCCACTTACCCCAACAATTAAAAATTTAATTAAAATAAAATTTCGTGCTAAGCACTAAAAACTCTTTCAAGTAAAATTGTGAACGTTGTTTGGTATATACATAAAATAAATACCAACAACAAATGTTCATTGCGAACTGCCTACAACAAAAATTCAGCACGTTTGTGCAGAGTATATGCAAAAGCATATACACACTAACGTTAATGTTGAAAATGAAAAAGGCAAAAGTGGTGAAAATTCAGCAGCTTGCACAGAGTCTCAATGGACGAGTGTGTTTATGTGTTGGGTCATTGCGGCTGAAGATGGAGTGGACTCGGGTTCAATCCCCGGTGCATCCACTTCCGAAAAGAGTGCTGATGATCGAAAATCGTTTTTCGTGAAATAGCTATACACTCAACCTTCGCTGTAAATAGTTGTTGAATTTTTTTCCACTTACCCCAACAATTAAAAATTGAATTAAAATAAAATTTCGTGCTAAGCACTAAAAACTCTTTCAAGTAAAATTGTTAACGTTTTTTGGTATATACATAAAATAAATACCAACAACAAATGTTCATTGCGAACTGCCTACAACAAAAATTCAGCACGTTTGTGGAGAATATATGCAAAAGCATATACACACTAACGTTAATGTTGAAAATGAAAAAGGCAAAAGTGGTGAAAATTCAGCAGCTTGCACAGAGTCTCAATGGCCGAGTGTATTTATGTGTTGGGTCATTGCGGCTGATGATGGAATTGACTCGGGTTCAATCCCCGGTGCATCCACTTCCGAAAAGAGTGCTGATGATCGAAAATGGTTTTTCGTGAAATAGCTATACACTCAACCTTCGCTGTAAATAGTTGTTGAATTTTTTCCACTTACCCCAACAATTAAAAATTGAATTAAAATAAAATTTCGTGCTAAGCACTAAAAACTCTTTCAAGTAAAATTGTTAACGTTGTTTGGTATAAACATAAAATAAATACCAACAACAAATGTTCATTGCGAACTGCCTACAACAAAAATTCAGCACGTTTGTGGAGAATATATGCAAAAGCATATACACACTAACGTTAATGTTGAAAATGAAAAAGGCAAAAGTGGTGAAAATTCAGCAGCTTGCACAGAGTCTCAATGGCCGAGTGTGTTTATGTGTTGGGTCATTGCGGCTGAAGATGGAATGGACTCGGGTTCAATCCCCGGTGCATCCACTTCCGAAAAGAGTGCTGATGATCGAAAATGGTTTTTCGTGAAATAGCTATACACTCAACCTTCGCTGTAAATAGTTGTTGAATTTTTTTCCACTTACCTCAACAATTAAAAATTGAATTAAAATAAAATTTCGTGCTAAGCACTAAAAACTCTTTCATGAAAAAGTAAAGGTAACAATGTGTCAGATTATTTATAAACTTCGCAACAAATTCATTCGGTAAAGTGATAAACTTTGCTTAAATATATTTTCATAAAAATTTTGACAGATACTTTATCACAATTATTTTTTATTATTTTATCACTTTACCCCATCAACCAGCAGTTTATCACTTTAGACCAGGCCCAGGCATTTTTATACTCAGCTGTACTAGTACACAGAGTATTATAGTTTTGATTTCCTTACGGTGGATTGTAACAGAATGAAATAATCGTGATAGATATAGACTTATATATATCAAAATGATCAGGGTGAAAAGAGAAATCGATTGAGCCATGTCCGTCCGTCTGTCCGTCTGTACGCACGATAACTCGCGCAAAAATTGAAATATTTTGATGAAATTCGGAATGCGAGTTGGTATCAAGACAGGAACGGATGGTATTGAAAATGGGCGAAATCGGACCATGACCACGCCCACCTCCCCTATATAGTAAAAATCGGAAATTTGGTATCTCAGTCACTAATGGAGCTGCGATGACAAAATTTCACCCACGTGTAGAGCTCAGGACCTTATGAAGAAATTTGGTGAAATTTTGAAAAAGGGGCGGTGCCACGCCCACTTATTAAGGGCCAAACATTGAAAGTTGTATAAGCCATAACTCAGAAACCGTAGCAGATATATCGATGAAATTTGGTATGCATGATTTACTTACTTAGGCAAATGTTTGGACGAAAAATTTCCAAAATCGGTTGACGGCCACGCCCACTTTTATAGATGGGTATTATAAAGTGGCCCAATAAAAACATTTTAAGCTATATCTCTGTCAAATATAAAGATATATCATTGAAATTGTATATCAGAAGTCCAACTATGGAGGCGGGGTGTAATAAGGCCTTTTGAAATAAGGCCTTTAAGGCCTTATTTCGCTATCGATTGAGAAATAAAGCCTTTATTAAGATTAAATAAGAAAAAACTTTTGCGGAGAACAGCTTTTGCGTTGGGGGCCTTCGGCCGCGCTTACAAAAAATTCTCTTTCCGAAGTAATATCTATGACCCGTTCCACATTGCTTTTGCGCAGAACACTTTTCTGCGTTGGCGGCCTTCGGCCGCGCTTATAAAAAATAACCCTGGGCTACGCCATCCGTCCGGACGTGTGCCCCAACCGTGGCTACCGCCACGGTGATGTCCCTCTGCGTAGTACACCCTTCAGCGTAGGCCACAAAGCATTCAAATGTACATCGTCACAAGTACGACGGATCCGTCGCCGGAACGTACCAAAGTCAGTCACATACGTCGACGTAGACGGATAAGTTATCGCGTTAATAAATAAAGGCGTTATTGCACATTTCAAAAAAGGCCTAATTGCGCTTTAAATGTGAAATAAGACCTTTTTTTTGAAAATGACAAAATAAAGGCTTTATTTCACTTTGGTTGCGAAATAATGCCTTATTACACCCCTCCACTATGGACATAAAACAAAAAACACAGGTGGAGTTTATTATGGTAGAATTTTATAATGCACTTCAACGGTGTCTTGTTATATGTGTTTATAACCCAAGCAAGACGTGTGATTTAAATAAACTTTTTGAAACCATTCACAAGTATAGTGCAATTTATGAGCATATACTGTTCTGTGGAATATCGACTTACTTGTGGATAACGAACGTTCCAAGAATTTGTTAGATGAATTCTCTAGTGTTGGATTAAGTGTTGTCAACAGTCTTCCTACTCGTTTTGGCCCCCATGCAAAACCTAGTTTACTTGATTTATTTTGTGTGTCTGATGCGTCTATGATATTGCATTTTGATTAACTTTCACTTAGTGGTATAAGTGACCATGATTTAATATTTCTCAGTTCCAAACTAACATTAAATGCCCCATGTAAGTCATCTAAATATGTTTATTTTCGGGATTTTGAGGCAATTAATAAAAATGAATTAGATGCCGAAGCTTCCGTTCTATCATGGAACAACTGCTGGTTTGTTCCTGATGTTAATGAGAAAGTTGATGAATTCTCTAAGCTTGTCAGCTATCTCTTTGATAAATATGTCCCTTTAAAAAGAATTGTGGTTAAAAGTTGTAAGCAGCCATGGTTCGATAGGGAGGTTTTAAGTGAGATTAGAGCACGAAATAGGGGGTATTCTCTATGGAAGAGGAATAGTAGTGAGGAAAATTGGGCGGCATATAAACACCTACGAAATAGAGCCACTGAAATCACACGTAGAGCTAAACAACAAACAAGTTGTTTCACCGCAATGCTAAAAATCATGGACGATATACGTCTATCATTCGACCAGGGTGACCTTACTATACTTACGCTGCTAGATTTTTCAAAAGCATTCGACACTGTTTGTCATAAAATTCTCCTCAAAAAACTTAGTGCATATTTTGGATTCAGTGGCAATGCAGTGGGATTAATAGCAAGCTATCTTAGAAATAGACAACAGAGGGTGGTTTCTAATGATAACAGATCAAACTTAAAGCCTATATCTAGTGGGGTACCCCAAGGTTCTATACTCGGGCCAGTTTTATTCACATTATATATCAATGATATTGAAAAATGCTGTAAAAATGTATCTATGCATCTCTATGCTGATGATTTGCAAATATACCTTTCTTCCCCTATTGGAATTGTTGAAGATCTGGTTTTTAGAATAAATGAAGATATGGAATCAATATCTTGCTGGTCAAAGCACAATAGACTTAACATAAATGTAGCCAAAACGCAAGCGATAACCATGTCTTACTTTCCTTATGACTTGGAAAATTGTTCTCCTATCGTACTGAATGGAAGCGTTGTTAAGTATGAGAAGGTGGTTAAGACACTTGGCTTCACGCTAAACACTGTGCTCACATGTGTTGATCATGTTAACTCGACGGTTAGCAAAATGTACTACGTGCTTAGGCAACTGTGGAAAACTACCTTTTACATACCTCAAACTACTAAACTGAAGCTAGTCAAAACCAGACCTGTTATTTAATGATTAAAAATTTTAATGATTATTAATTAAAGCATGTTTTGTTGTTGTAACTCTTTAATGATTAATTACGATTATTTTCACCTTTTTAATGAATAAAAGTTAATTAAATTATATAAAAACAAGTAAGGAAGCCTAAGTTCGAGTGGAATCGAACATTAGATACTCAGCTGTATGCTTTCATTGTTTGTTTTCGTTTGATGGATTTTATATAAAGCGAGTGCTGCATAAAGTGGGCGTAGCCACGCCCATTTTCAACATTTTTATCAGTCATCCAACTAAGTATATGAATATTATTCTTTGTGCAAAATTTCATTCCTTTTTGGCTTCTAGTTACAAAGACTTCACGTTACAAATTCCAAAAGGGTGTTCCAGAAATATCTTTGTTAAAAAGTAGGCGTGGTCATAAACCGATTTCAATAAATTTTTGCGTGTATATTACCACAAGTTATAAAACGTATAAACAAAGTTTCGTCATAATATCTCAATTATTTTTGGAGTTATAGGCTAAGAAATCTCGTATATTCCTGCTTCTAAAAGAAGGCGGTGCCACGCCCATTTTACAAAATTTTTCTATTATTTGTTTCCGGTCTATTGCGGAACTCATGCCACAAAATTTCAATGAATAATCTTTATATTTGACAAAGATATCGCTTAAAATGTTTCTATTAGGTCACTTTATAATACCCATATATAAAAGTGGGCGTGGTCGTCAACCGATTTCGCTAAAATTTTGAACATGTATTACCACAAGTAGTAAAAGTCTACAAACCAAGCTCCGTCATAATATCTCAATTATTTGTCGAGTTATAGGCTAAGAAATCTCGTATATTCCTGCTTCTAAAAGAAGGCGGTGCCACGCCCATTTTCCAAAATTTTTACGGTTTTTGTCTTATGTTCATAGTTAGACTCCTGCCATAAAATTTTAATGATATATCTTTATATTTGACAGAGATATCGCTTAAAATGTTTTTATTAGGTCACTTTATAAGACCCATATATAAAAGTGGGCGTGGTCGTCAACCGATTTTGGAAATTTTTCGTTCAAACATTTGCCTAAGTAAGTATATCACGCGTACTAAATTTCATTGATATACCTTCAATGGTTTCTGATTTATGACTCATAAAGCTTTCAATATTTGCCCCTTAATAAGTGGGCGTGGCACCGCCCATTTTCCAAAATTTTTGTGTTTTTTGTTTTATGTCCATAGTTGGACTCATGCCACAAAATTTCAGTGATAGATCTTTATATTTTACAGAGATATCGCTTAAAATGTTTTTATTAGGTCACTTTATAAGACCCATATATAAAAGTGGGCGTGGCCGTCAACCGATTTTAACAATTTTTCGTCCAAACATTTGCCTAAGTAAGTATATCACGCGTACCAAATTTCATCGATATATCTTCAATGGTTTCTGAGTTATGGCTTATAAAACCCTCAATGTTTGACCCTTAATAAGTGGGCGTGGCACCGCCCATTTTCTAAAATTTCACCAAATTTCTTCATAGGGGCCTGAGCTCAACACGTGGGTAAAATTTCATCGCTCTAGCTATATTAGTGGCTGAGATACCAAATTTCCGATTTTTTCTATATAGGAAAAGTGGGCGTGGTCATGGTCCGATTTCGCCCATTTTCAATACCAACCGTCCCAGTCTCGATACCAACTTGCATTTCAAATTTCATCAAAATATATCAATTTTTGCGCGAGTTAGAGTGTTTACAGACGGACGGACAGACGGACGGACGGACAGACGGACGGACGGACAGACGGACGGACGGACGGACGGACGGACGGACATGGCTCAATTGATTTCTCTTTTCACCCTGATCATTTTGATATATATAAGTCTATATCTATCTCGATTATTTCATTCTGTTACAATCCACCGTTATGTGATTAAAACTATAATACTCTGTGTACTAGTACAGCTGAGTATAAAAATAATTAATCGATTAATTATTTTTAATTGCATGATTATTTAGATTATTTTCAATTATTTTTAATTGCATGATTAACACAATTACTTGATTATTTTCAATTATTTTAGATTGTTTTTAATTGGATTTTTTTATTGCTTTTTTTTTATTGATTATTTCAAATTATCTATGATTTTTTTAATTGCATGATTAATTAATTAATCGATTAATTATTTTTAATTTTTTGGTTTTTTTTTTTGAAATTTGCTTGTGAACAAAACATACATACATATGCACATCCATACATACATGTGCTGAGAGTATGCTGTGCGTTTATACCCGTATCGGGTGGGGCGCACTATTAATTGCCAGTCTATACCCTATAGACATACTACTTAGCAAAAGAAGCTGCAATTATTGCACAGAACGATGTCGATCGTTCCGTCGCGAGAGAGGCAAGCATGCATAGCTGGCAGCTTAGATGGGGTAACCCGACGAAGGGACGCTGGACCTATAGATGTATACCAGATTTGAGATACTGGTTGGAAAGAGCACACGGCGAAGTCGATTTCTACCTGACGCAGTTCCTATCTCGACACGGTTGTTTCAAGGCCCATCTCTTTTGCTTTAAGCACGAGTCAAACCCAACGTGCGATCACTGCGGGAGCAAGCAATAGACGATGCATACCACGTATTCTTTGAGTGTGCAAGATTTTACGAATCTAGAAACAAGCTCCGTAGAATATTTGGAGGAGACTATACACCTGAGTCGTTCGTGAAGCATATGCTAGAAAGCAAGGCAAAATGACCACCTCAAGTGGAACGGATACGTACAGGAGCTCGGCTTCCTGCATGCATTATTGCGCGTGGTACGGAGCTTTGGCCTCCACAGACCACCTAACACTGACCACATTTATAAAAAATAAATGGGTGAAACATTTTAAGGCAGACTGAAGGCAATAACGCCATTATTACGGACTTTCGAGCCTAGTGCTCAACCCACCTCCCGACGGTAGCCTGACGGTAGTACCGCGGGGTTCGGTACGATGAGAGTAGGAGGTTTAGTGCGGCTAGAGTCCCGCACTGACGTGGTAAAGGCTTTCGATGCTTCCTCCTTGTTAAAAAAAAAAAACTAAAAAACATACATGCATACACATATTCATGCACACATACAACACGCATACATGCATATATATATGAACATATCTATACATACCTATTTTCAAAAATAATTTAAAATAATCATATCAAAAGAAATAATCGCACAATTGAAAATAATCGAGCAATTAAAAATAATCATACAATTAAAAATAATTGAGCAATTAAAAATAATCATACAATTAAAAATAATTGGGGAATTAAAAATAATCACGCGATTAAAAAAAATTTTGTGATTATATGATTATTTCCGATTATTTCTTTAATGGTTAGTAATCATGATTTTTTTACAATTTTTTTAATTTAATCGATTATTAATTGTCCGGTTAATGTAAGACGATTAAAATAATCATTAAAATTAAAAAATCCAAAAAAATTAATCATTATTAATTTTAATCGGAATTTAACAGGTCTGGTCAAAACGCTCTTGATGCCGATACTATCATAGGAGTTAATATAGGGCCAGACAAAACATCTTTGAAAAAGTTACAATTATTCCTTAATAGTGCTGCCAGGTACATTTACTCAAAGAAAATATTTGATCACATTTCTGAGTATTCGATAATAATTCTTGAATGCAGTTTGTCATCGTATTTTGACCGTTGTTATGTATTATTTTTATTTAAATTAATCCATACACAATGTTCAAATTATCTTTTTTCCAAACTGACATTTGCACAATCGGGCCGCACGAAATCTCATTCTACCATGTTCCAAATACTCTGCGACATCGCGAATGTTTTTTCGTTAGAGCTGTACAGTTGTGGAATTCTCTACCACATAAATTAAAGCTTGAAGTGAATTATAAACGCTTCAAATTGGCTGTATCCTCAATACCTGCTTTCGATTCCTGAAATAATACAAAGGAATATTTTTTTGTTTTCTGTGGTCTTTTGGGTTATTTATACAAAGATTTTGTGTGAGGGGACCCCTAGTGAAATTTTATGGCCAATAATTTTCTAGGATATTTCAAACCTCTATCGACCTTCAAAATAGTATTTTTTTCGGACTTTAGAAAAAGGGGGTCAAAACGACCCTTTCGTGGAGGTGTTAGCGGGTTAACGTATTCCACGAAATTAAAGTTCGTGAAATTTTACTATATATTTCCTCACAACATATTTCTATACGACATGTATTTAACCATTTTTTCCTTTATTTAGAAATCACTCAGGCACTTTTCAAAGCTGGCAACCCTCCAGTTTGCCCCGGATTTTGATAGGCAGCCCATGTTTTTTGAACTCTCCTAATTGCCCTCTTTCGTCTGATGTATCGTTTGTTTAAATAACAGAAAAGCGGAGAAAACCTATTTTGTTGCACTTTTCAAAGCTGGCAACCCTCCAGTTTGCCCCAGATTTGATAGGCAACCCATGTTTTTTGAACTCTCCTAATTGCCGTCTTTCGTCTGGTGTATCGTTTTTTTAAATAACAGAAAAGGGGAGTATACCTAAAAATTTTAGTTTTTGTTTTAAATATTTAGTACCTTTCGTACGAGTTTTAGCTAGGCAACCCATGTGCGATGTGTTAATATGCTTAGGAACTGTCAGTTACCACTGTCCATTGGTAAATAACAGATGAGGGGATATATTTGTTCTGCCGTATCTTAGACTATACTATCAAGCAACAAGACAATAGCGTATGCGGAAGAATATCATGAATGATTATAATTATTTTATGTTGATAAATGCTTTTGAGAAAATGTACTGCATATTACAAATGTTTTTTCAGGTAATATACGTGCCGTTAAAACGCTATTGTCTTATTGGTTGATAGAAAGCCACTGAACAGAAACAAACGACAGCACTTCATTGATCGTAGCGCTCACACAAGCGAAGCAAACAAAGAGCGTAATAATCTGTGTGAATTTGGTTCTCAATTTTTCGGACAATTGTCCCACTAGCTGCCTGGGCCTGCTTTAGATGAAGACCCTTGTTATTAACACGCTTTTATTAGCTTCACCTGTATGTATGTATGTATGTAACTTCATCCCATCCTAAAAGTTGCAACATTTAACTAAATTATTATATCTTTCAAACATTCACTTTTTTGTGTTCTCTCTATTATTTCTATTCTCCTCCGGATTCGAAACATGACATCAACAGCCCAACGGCATCATATAGTAGGACATTCAACATTATATTTTATGCTTCATTGCGGCTTTTATGTTACCTTTCTTCAAAATAGCCTCTATGAATTTCAATTCACTCCCGTATACAAGCCAATAAGTAACAAGCTTGCAGGTACGCTCAAAAATACATTCTTCTCAAATCACAAACAAATGTTCAAAGAAAAACGTATAACCACTCAAATAGCGAGCGAACTAACGCACAACAGCCAGCGATCGCTCATAGCGATGGCGATAAACTCAATGCATAAATTCACTCAAAAATAAAGCTTGAAGCTTTCTGTTTTGGGTTTGTTGTATTTGCAATGAAATCAACCGCATGTACAATGTACATACATACGTATGCAGAGCAAGAACTGGTTTTGTGTTTTCTGTAACAAGCTTTCTGTTTTGTCGTTGCTGTGTTTGCAATAAAAACAATCGCATGTACATACATATGTATGCAAAGCAAGAACTGGTTTTGTTTGTAATTCATTTAATAGTAAGTGCTGAATCAACGAAAAGGAACCCTAATTACATTTTTATACAATGTTTCGTAAACGTGAGGTGAAAAAAATTTCTCTAAAAATAAAAAATAAAAAATAAAAATAAAAAAAATGCGCCACTCGGGACTCGAACCTAAGCTCCTTGGTCCGTAGGCAGCATACCTCACCATTACGCTACAAACGTATTCGGAGCTTTATTGTCTACATTCGAATTTATTCAATCAGGTTTCTTTTTTTTTGTTCTTTTCAAATGCTTCACCTCAACTTCTCTTCACTTTCTGATTGTAAAATATAACAAGACGTTTGGGAAATTTTGTATTTCCAAACTAGTTTGGAAAACCTTGAATAAAAGGGTTTGGAAAATATTGCATAATAAGCTAGTTTACTTCAATGCATATTGGGATTTTTGGTAGAAGTTATAAATACATATGTATGTAGATCTATTTCGGAGAACACCACATCCCATCAGACTTCTTTTTACTTTTATTCTTGCGTCCGCATAAAACATCCTTTAATGAAAAATTTCACTAAAAAGTCAAAAATAAATAATAGCTTAAAAAACTAAAAAACACGCTTTAATCTTAAAAATCGTACTAAAAATTTAGAAATAATTTAATTAGAAACAAAATGATGAACGAAAATATAAGTATTTAAGGAAAATCGTGGGGGTGCTCAATAATATTTGACCATGAAAATATTCGATTCGTACAACTAGTACAAAAATATACCTAGTTGCGAAATTAAAGAGTACGATATATGAAATCTCAAAAAAGTCAAAATAAAATTATTAGTAAAAAAACACCGATTTTAAATATTTTTTGACATACTGAGCACCCCACGCTTTTCCTTAAATACTTATATTTTCGTTCATCATTTTGTTTCTAATTAAATTATTTCTCAATTTTTAGTACGATTTTTAAGATTAAAGCGTGTTTTTTAGTTTTTTAAGCTATTATTTATTTTTACTTAACTACTGCACGAAATAGGTTATATGTATATTTTTCTCAACAAAAAAAAAAAAACAAAGATGGAACTCCCACGAAAAAAATTGCTGGCTACAGCCTTGCTAAAGATAAATACATAATTCATTGAAGTTTTGTCGCATGAGTCTCATAATAGTCGATTTTTTTTTCACCCTGATCATTTTGATATGTATAAGTGTATATCTATTTCGATTATTTCATTCTGTTACAATCCATTGTTATGAAATCAAAATTATAATACTCTGTGTACTAGTACAGTTGAGTATAACAACTACCAGTTGCTTATGCCTCAAGATCTTTCACAAAAGGCGAAATAAACAAAGCAACAATTGAACAAGTAAGGAAGCCTAAGTTCGAGTGGAATCGAACATTAGATACTCAGCTGTATGCTTTCATTGTTTCTTTGCGTTTGATGGTGCACTTAATATAAAGCGAGTGCTGCATAAAGTGGGCGTAGCCACGCCCATTTTCTAAATTTTTATCAGTCATCCAACTAAGCATATGAATATTATTCTTTGTGCAACATTTCATTCCTTTATGACTTCTAGTTACAAAGACTTCACGTTACAAATTCCCAAAGAGTGTTCCAGATATATCTTTCTTAAAAAGTAGGCGTGGTCATAAACCGATTTCAATAAATTTCTGCGTGGCTATTAACACATGTTATAAAAGTGTATAAACCAAGTTTCGTCATAATATCTCAATTATTTGTCGAGTTATAGGCTAAGAAATCTCGTATATCCCTTTGTGTAAAAAGAGGCGGTGCCACGCCCATTTTCCAAAATTTTTCTATTTGTTGTTTCCGGTCTATTGTAGAAATCATACCACAGAATTTCAATGAATTATATTTACATTTGACAAAGATATCGCTTAAAATGTTTTTATTAGGCCACTTTATAATGCCCATATATAAAAGTGGGCGTGGTCTTCAACCGATTTCGCTAAAATTTTCAACATGTATTACCACAAGTAATAAAAGTGTACACACCAAGTTTAGTCATTAATTATAAATCATTTGTCGAGTTATGGGCTCAGAAATCTCGTATATTCCTGTTTATAAAAAGAGGCGGTGCCACACCCATTTGCCAAAATTTTTGTGTTTTTCGTTTTATGTCCGCAGTTGGACTCCTGCTATAAAATTTCAATGATATATCTTTATATTTGACAGAGATATTGCTTAAAATGTTTTTATTAGGTCACTTTATAATATACGTATATAAAAGTGGGCGTGGCCCTCAACCGATTTCGAAAATTTTTCGTCCAAATATTTGACTAAGTAAGTATATCACGCGTACCAAATTTCATCGATATATCTTCAACGGTTTCTGATTTATGACTCAAAACTTTCAATGTTAGCCCTTTAATAAGTGGGCGTGGCACCGCCCATTTTCCAAAATTTTTATGTTTTTTGTTTTATGTCCACAGTTGGACTCATGCGACAAAATTTCAATGATAGATCTTTATATTTGACAGAGATATGGCTTAAAATGTTTTTATTAGGTCACTTTATAATACAAATATATAAAAGTGGGCGTGGCCGTCAACCGATTTTAACTATTTTCCGTCCAAACGTTTGCCTAAGTAAGTAAATCACGCGTACCAAATTTTGTCTATGTATCTTCAATGGTTTCTGAGTTATGACATATAAAACTTGCAAGGTTTGACCCTTAATAAGTGGGCGTGGCACCGCCCATTTTCCAAAATTTCATCAAATTTCTTCCTAGGGGTCTGAGCTCAATACGTGGGTAAAATTTCATCGCTCCAGCTATATTAGTGACTGAGATACCAAATTTCCGATTTTTTCTATATAGGAAAAGTGGGCGTGGTCATGGTCCGATTTCGCCCATTTTCAATACCAACCGTCCCAGTCTCGATACCAACTTGCATTTCAAATTTCATCAAAATATCTCAATTTTTGCGCGAGTTAGAGTGTTTACAGACGGACGGACAGACGGACGGACGGACAGACGGACGGACGGACGGACATGGCTCAATCGATTTCTCTTTTCACCCTGATCATTTTGATATATATAAGTCTATATCTATCTCGATTATTTCACTCTGTTACAATCCACCGTTATGTGATTAAAACTATAATACTCTGTGTACTAGTTGTTAAAGTTGCAGCAATTGATTTGAATGGAGTTACGCACAAGACTGACGCTCTGGTTGCCCAGAGCCTTTATTTATAACATTTTCTTACACTAAATATACATATACAAAATTACTTATCTAATTATTAACTAGTACCTAGCAAGCTACATATAAACCTATCTTAATCCTAATACATTCATTTGTTTGCTGTCTAGCACCAACTGTGCGAAGACCTAAACATACAAACACATGTTTGTGTAGTGCGGTAAACAATGCAATGCCAATCAGTATTTTGGTGATAATGTTTCACACGTCGAAAATACTATAAGCATCAATGCATTGTCGCCCATTTAATTGCTAAATATACAGTGTATCTGTATATTTACTTAGGTCTACTTACTGATAACTGCATCGTGGTTATAATGAGCTGGTTATCAATAGTAGACATAAACATATTGCCCACGTTGAAAGTATTTACTTTCAAAATCTATATACTTATATTTAGCGTAATGCATTTAACTATGTATAGAAGTTCTACTTAACTACGAAAGGCAATGGCAGCAGGGATAAATCGCGTTGACATTCCACCTAGCTTCTTGATGACCGTTGCGACACAGATTATTATTGCAGCTATTATGATCCAACTCGATATGTTAGAGAAATAATGTACCGTATGATGCAATTCGAGATCATCGGCGAAGCGGAACTTACTGGGTGGCCTAGGTATATTCGGAATGGCATATGTTTGTATTTCTCCCTTTAAGTTAATATGCCTTATCGGAGGCAATTGGGTACTTATGTTGAGAGGCGGCATATTGTATCCTATTTCCGTTGTCGTTGCTGAATGTGCCCATAAGTTGACGGTTTCAGTTGACAGGTGACAACCCGGTTTCAAATATATTATCCCTTGGTCCTTCAAGATATAGTGCCTTCGCACTGTACATTTGCTGTAGTGTCTTCGGGTAAAGAGAACAGCCAGCTGTTTGTTGTTGGTATGATCACTCAATATTCTTTAATTGGCATTATGTCCACCTTGCATGTCATTGGTACCTTTGTGCTATTGAGGAAGAATGCTATTTCGCAAGATGAGTCCTTTCGAACGCTCAATAATGGATGCTCTTGGTGGCAAACTGTCATCTCTTTTAACTTCGTACAATTCGCCAGGCTTGCTTCTGTTAAGCCAACATAAACCGATTTCTCTTCATTGAGTACTAAGAACTCGTACCTAGAGTAAAGTCGTACAAAGTGATTGTCGTGAAGAATTGGATATGTATATAAACGCCATGTATATAAGGGGATTTTCTGTATAAGGGGGATCTGGATCTTCACTAGACCGAATTCATTCCTAATTCCAGCAGTAATTACGGCTATCTTGGCCAACTCAAGGGGGTCTACAGCCGGCAACGTCAAGTCTTGTTTTAAATTTTGCTTTATGATTTCAATTTGGGCCCTAAATTTTCTGTACGGCAATATCCTTCGCATGAAACTGCCCTTGATATTCCAAATCATGTCCATTATGTCTGCCTGAAGTTGCTCAAACGATCCAAAGGCAATATTGATGCTTTCAGCTGTGCTGGTGAAGGTGTCGATCTCTAACTGCCCATTCAGAGTATTCTTTAATTTATACACTGACTCATTTATCACCTTGAAGTTCTGCGCAATGATGACGCTTTGTTTCTTCATAACTTCATTGGTGACATCTTCGATTGAGGACTGGTTGTTCAGCAGCTCTAATAAGTATTGCTCATTTTGGAAACTCTTATGAATTTTCTCGACTAGAACCCTAGAGTGTTCTTCGTCCATAAGCCCAAATAAAGCGTGGTATATGCTACCAACGAACGGGAGAGCTGATCGCACCTTTCTACTCTTACTTCCTAACCTCAAAGCTTCATCGTTCTCGTTTATAATTGTCAGCCGATTTTTAATTTGCTCGAGGAGTCCCTTTGTACTTTCTTCCCCGGTATATCCCAGGCTGGTGATGCTTGATTTTAATTTTTCGAGCAATGCGGGGGCCTTCTGAAGCATTTCTTTCTGGTGATGGTATTCAGTCATGTTGATGTGCACTATGATGTCCCAAGTTGTGCGTGTGAATCCCATCCTGCCTACCTTTCCGACGACTACTCCTGACTTGTCTCTAAACTTACTTATAGCTAGCTGACAACTGTTAGTGGGCAATATTAACAAGAATGTTAAAATAGTTAAAATAACATTCTTGTTTTTGATTTTATTTTTGACTTTCAAGGTTTTTGAGGTTTCTTCATCAACCTTAGTTTCAACATCCTTATCGCTTTCTTCGGCAGGAAAGGGACAAACATTAGCAATTGACCTTTTGGTAATGCCAGTGCTTGTCCTTACGTCTACCATTCTACACTTCCCATCCTTGCCAATGATGAGGTTTTCTACCCTTCCTCTTCTCCAAGTGAGAGTAGCGAGATTTTCTTCTTTTAGTAAGACTAGGCTTCCTTTATGAAGGTTATCTTGTGGTTTTTGCCACTTAACCCTTTTTTGGAGCTCACTTAAGTATTCTAAACTCCATCGCTTCCAAAACTCCTTCATATTCTTTTCCACTGTTTTCCAGTGATCCCGCACCCCGTGATAACACTGGTTATCACTGCTGTCTACTATAGTAGTTAATGGTTCTCCTATTAGGAAGTGACTTGGAGTTAAAACTTGGAAGTCATTTGGGTCATCCGATAGAGGGGTAAGAGGCCTTGAATTTAATATAGCCTCAATTTGGGTCATAAGGGTACACATCTCTTCAAAGGTTAGTGTACCTTCAACTACTCTATGAAAATGCTTTTTAATTGATTTTACTGCTGCTTCCCATAACCCACCTACGTGTGGCGATCTGGCAGGTATATTTAACCAACGAATGTTGCGGATAGCGCAAAAGGACGATAGCTCTTTGTTTAGATCTTATCTTTGAAATAAGTGATAAACTTCATTTAACCCATTTGAGGCACCAATAAAGTTTGATCCATTATCCGAAAAGATTTTTGCTGGGCAACCACGTCTACCTACAAACCTTTTCAAGGCTCCTATAAATGCTGCTGAGCTTAAATCAGAAACAACTTCGATGTGAACTGCTTTTGTACTGAAGCATACAAATACACATACATACGCCTTGTCAATTCGCTTGCCTCTTATTTTGTGGTGTATTTGTATTTGACCCAGGAAATCAACTCCAGTATTAAGGAAGGGTCGAGTGCATCTGACTTTGTCCGCTGGCAAGTTGCCCATAATTTGAAATAGGGGCCGTGGATTTGCCTTAAAACACCTATAGCATTGGTTTACAACTTTTTTTACTAGTTGCCTACCTCGTAACGGCCAAAATTGTTGCCTTACTATTGCAAGGAGTCCTTGCGGTCCAATATGGAGGTGTTTTTTGTGAATTCCTTCTACTAGTAGTTTTACTAATGCATCTTCATAAGGTAGTAGCACCGGGTGTTTAGCTTCTTCTGCGATCTCACTTTCTGCCAAGCGTCCTCCAACTCTGATTATGCCAGTTGCGTCTATGAATGGTGAAAGAGTACTGAGCTTGGACTGTTTTTCTACGTTTTTATTACCTGAAAGGAGACTTAATTCTTTATTAAAATATTTATTTTGCAAGTTTTTTATAATCATACTTAATGCTTCTTTTCTATATTCTACATGAGTTTTTAGCTCGATATCTTTATTGAGCCGCTTTAATAAAATGTATTTAAAATGTATGCATCTAGCCACCACATTGGTCAGATAATCAAAATTATTTTTATGGTTTATTTTCTCAATGAATGAATATTTATTGACAACTACACCTGTTATAATAGACGTTTTTTTTATATCAGGAAGAGCTTTTAATGGTTTTATTGGCTTTACTTTTATATCCAGAGCCGCTTGCGATAAGTTCTTTGGGCCATTAAACCAAAATTGGTTGTCAATGATATCCTTTGGGTAAAGACCTCTTGAAATTAAATCTGCAGGATTTTCTTTTGTGTCAACGTGATTCCAATCCTTAATGGATGTGTTAACTTGAATATAATTTACCCTGTTGGACACAAAGGTTTGCAATTTTGCCGGATCTAAATGTAACCAGCTAAGAACAATAGATGAATCCGTATAATAACTTTGAGGGCAATTTATGTTAATTGCGCACGCTGCTTTTTGCATTAGCTTAACAAGTAATACCGCGGCACATAACTCCAGTCGAGGAAGTGTTTGAATTTTTATCGGCGCTACCTTTGATTTAGAAGTTAGTAGATTGATTTTAATATTACCTGATTTGTCTACTGATTTAATGTAAATAACTGCCCCATAAGCTTTCATTGATGCATCTGAGTATCCATGCAATTCTATTAATTCAGCGAAAGGTAGTATTGCATGCCTTGGGATTTTTATTTTATTTAACATCTTCATTTGACTTCTAAACTGTATCCAGGAGTGCATTGATTCTCCTGTAATTTCTTGGTCCCAACTGACCTTTTTCTTCCATAACTCTTGTAGTAACATCTTAGCTACTATTACTACTGGACTCAACAGCCCTAGTGGGTCAAATAGTCTTGCTATGTCGGAGAGCATATGACGTTTCGTGATCTTGAAATTCGGTTCCCAATTTGATTTAATTGAAATTGTATCTTCTTTCGGGATCCACGATATTCCAAGAGCCTTTATGCTTTCAGAGTTGTCAGATATTATATCTAATTTTATCTCACGATCATTTTTTGGGATTTTTCCCAATAAACCATGATGATTGGCACACCACTTTCTTAAATGAAATCCGTATGAATTTAAGATGTGCATAATATCCCGTTGGATATTTTGCAGTTCATTTAAGTTGTCGCCGCCAGTCATCATATCGTCCATATAAAAATCTGACTGAATGCACAAGGAAGCTGCAGGATATTTCAATTTATTCTCTTCTGCAGCTGTCTGCAAACATTTTACTGCTAAGTAGGGAGCACACGATGTTCCATAAGTAACGGTTTTTAGTTTGTACGTGTGTAATAATTCAGATGAATTACATCTCCAATATATTAGTTGAAAATTTTGATGCTGTTCATTCACCCAGATTTGTCTAAACATTTTTTCTATGTCTGCTGACATTACATATTTATGTTTTCTAAATCTGATTAAGATATCAAATAAATCATCTTGCAGTCTAGGCCCTGTATGTAGTAAATTATTTAACGATACATTTGTTGAGGTTTTCGCAGAGGCATCAAAGACAACTCTTAATTTAGTAGAGGAACTTTCTGGTTTCAACACGTAATGGTGTGGTAGATAGCATTTGAATTTCAGGCTACTCGGGTTTTCTACACGTTCCATATGATTCAGTTTTATGTACTCTCTCATAAACTCATGATATTGAGACTTAATAACACTATTCTTTTCTAGCTTTTTCTCAATAGCTATGAATCTACGTTTGGCAGTAATTTCCGAGTCACCTAATTCTTGAATATTTCTTTTAAATGGAAGATTAACACCAAATTTACCATCGAAATTTTGTATTGTGGTATTACAAAAAATATTTTGACATTCTTCTTCTTCCCTTGTAAATTGCCTATGTTTTTCGACATCTTCTTCTATTTCCCAAAATTTTTTCATTTGATTCTCTATCGATGCTTCTGAAAAGGATGCTATTTTACATATATACGAAGGGGTTTGAATCATAGCCGTGCCTGTTATAATCCAGCCCAATTTTGTTTTATGAGCTTTTAAATTACCTTCGTGAAGATCCATTATTTCTACATTTTGATAAATCTCAAAAAATAGATCTGAGCCTATAAGAATATCAATTTTATTTGGATTATCAAATTTTGGGTCTGCTAACTCTAAATTTTCTGGTAAATTTTGTACCACTACCTTTTGAGTAGGGAGATTTGAGACGATTTCCTCTCCCACTAGAACATCTAAATTAGTCTCGAATTGACAAAACTTTGATTTGAGCTTAATATTGGCCCTTTTGTCAAAGACGGACTTCGTTTTTGCAACCCCTTCTAATGCAGTTGGATCTGTTTTAATGCCTGATAGATTTAATTTTTTCCACAGTGATTTTGACATGAGATTTACTTGAGAACCACTATCTAACAATGCCCTTCCGTTAATCCACTTTCCATTGCTGTCTTGTATATGCACAACAGCAGTGGCTAACAAGGTGCATCTATCTGAATTTTTATTTTTATCAGCCAACGTAGTATTTTTTGTTATTTTGGAATTTTCTGTAGTAACTTTATGTAAAAGCGTGCTATGATTTCCATTACATGTACGACAATTATACCCAGCGCAATTTTTGTTAGAATGCCCACTTTTGAGACACTTCGAACATAACATATTTTTATTTACCTTATCCCATTTTTCTTTGAGACTAAGGTTTTTAAATTTCCCACATTGGTAGAGGACATGCCAGGTTTTACATCCCATGATGCATTTGGCTTCATTTTGTCTTATCAATGCTTTGTTTTTGTCATCCCAACTGGATGATCCATCACTATTTGATGGATGTATTGCTTGCAAGGCATAGAATTCTTGATCCAAAAAGGTTATCAATGAATCTATACTGGGTATATCATGCGAATTCTTAAGTGACATTTGATACTTCAATCGTAATTCGTCACTCATTTTTCGTACTAACAAAAAATTTAGTAGCCCATGCAGAATTGTTTCTGTGCTTAGATTTGTGGCTTTAATTGCGCTCAGATTTTCCTGAATTACGTCTTTAAGCCTTTTTACACTAGACAGATTTTCAACTGTAAATGGTGCTTCTACTAAGTTTGCAAAATGTATAGCTGTTTGTGCTCTCAGATTTGTGAACTTTTTATCTAGAATGCTCATGGCAATACTGTAGTTCGCGGAATTAACTTCTAAGCTAGCGATTGCTAGTGCAGCTTCTCCTCTTAATTTTGATTTCAAGATAATCATTTTTTGTGTTTCTGGAATTCCAGAAGAATGTATTAGCTGCAGGAATAGCTCTTTGAATGATTTCCATTCGGAAAACTTCCCTGAGAAAATTGGTATTTCTATCTTAGGCAATGTGTAGGGCAGATTAATATTCACAGGTTTTTTCTCCTCAAATTCGGTGTCGAGGGCTTCATCATATTTTTCAATCATTTGCGGATATAGGGTATTAAATTTATCTTCTTCACACTTGCCTAAATACTGACAATACATAGATTTAATTTCTGTGTAGTCATTTACTATAGAGGCTTTCGGAATTTTACCCGATCTGTACCTATCAATATTCATTCCGAAATCTAATAGGCGGAATTTTATTTGTTGTTCCTCCCTATTTGACGTAGATTTGAACTCGAATTGGTCGTTACCAGAGCTTATCGTCTGCTGATGTTGGCTATATTGCACACTTATGTGTGATAAAAGCGTGCTAGTATCACTCAACACTTTTTCTATTGTTTCGCCCTGGTTTTCTTTAAAATAGGCATTCTTCTTAAAGGTGGATGATGGGTCCACCAGAAGCAGCTTATTTCTTTGAAATTGTGAAGACAACTCGGTCTGTGCATCTCTCCATGCTTGGAGTTGTCTTTCACTTGCTAATTCTTTTTTGCTAGCTATTTCATTATAGAGAGCTGCAGCTTTTTCTCCTATGTTCTGATTTTGTTTAATAACCTGTTCCATTTTTTTTTTTTTTTTTTTTAATTAGTTTTCTAACTTTATTCCCTATTTCTTACTAAAGGACTTTTGAAGAAAAAAAAAATTGAGGGGCCACTTTTTTTACACTTTTCACCGAAAAAAAGATTTATACTTACCTAATTGTCGGGGGTCACCATATGTTAAAGTTGCAGCAATTGATTTGAATGGAGTTACGCACAAGACTGACGCTCTGGTTACCCAGAGCCTTTATTTATAACATTTTCTTACACTAAATATACATATACAAAATTACTTATCTAATTATTAACTAGTACCTAGCAAGCTACATATAAACCTATCTTAATCCTAATACATTCATTTGTTTGCTGTCTAGCACCAACTGTGCGAAGACCTAAACATACAAACACATGTTTGTGTAGTGCGGTAAACAATGCAATGCCAATCAGTATTTTGGTGATAATGTTTCACACGTCGAAAATACTATAAGCATCAATGCATTGTCGCCCATTTAATTGCTAAATATACAGTGTATCTGTATATTTACTTAGGTCTACTTACTGATAACTGCATCGTGGTTATAATGAGGTTATCAATAGTAGACATAAACACTAGTACAGCTGAGTATAAAAAGAATTAGCAGCCATTCATTGGGCTATCAGTTATTTCAGACCGTACGTATACGGTAGAAAATTTAAACCGAAGGTACATAACTCTCGTTCGCCGTTAAATGCGTAACGCCGCACAGTGCCGCGAAGGTGGACAAAAATATAAAATCGACTGTCTTGAAACTTAGATGTTTTGATGTCAAGTTACAGCCAAACACCAACTAAGAGAAATTCGTAAGTTATTTAGTGATAACAAGTAAGGAAGCCTAAGTTCGAGTGGAATCGAACATTAGATACTCAGCTGTATGCTTTTATTGTTTGTTTGCGTTTAATGGAAACACGTTGTACTTTATATAAAGTGAGTGCTGCATAAAGTGGGCGTAGCCACGCCCATTTTCCAAAATTTTTATCAGTTATCCAATTAAGTATATGAATATTATTATTTGTGCAAAATTTCATTCCTTTACGAGTTCTAGTTACAAAGATTTCACGTTAAAAATTCCCAAAGGGTGTTTCAGAAATATCTTTGTTAAAAAGTAGGCGTGGTCATAAATCGATTTCAAAAAATTTTTGCGTGTCTATTACCACAAGTGATAAAAGTGTACACACCAAGTTTCGTCATAATATCTCAATTATTTGTCGAGTTATGGGCTAAGAAATCTCGTATATTCCTGCTTCTAAAAGGAGGCGGTGCCACGCCCATTTTCCAAAATTTTTGTGTTTTTTGTTTTATGTCCATAGTTGGACTCCTGCCATAAAATTTCAATGATATATCTTTATATTTGACAGAGATATCGCTTAAAATGTTTTTATTAGGCCACTTTATAATACCCATATATAAAAGTGGGCGTGGTCGTCAAACGATTTTGGCAATTTTTCGTCCAAACATTTGCCTAAGTAAGTATATCACGCCTACCAAATTTCATCGATATGTCTGCAACGGTTTCTGAGTTATGACTCATAAAACTTTCAATGTTTGCCCCTTAATAAGTGGGCGTGGCACCGCCCATTTTCCAAAATTTCACCATATTTCTTCATAAGGGCCTGAGCTCAATACGTGGGTAAAATTTCATCACTCCAGCTCTATTAGTTACTGAGATACAAAATTTCGGATTTTTACTATATAGGGGAGGTGGGCGTGGTCATGGTCCGATTTCGCCCATTTTCAATACCATCCGTTCTCGTCTTGATACCAACTTGCATTCCAAATTTCATCAAAATATTTCAATTTTTGCGCGAGTTATCGTGCTCACAGACGGACGGACGGACAGACGGACGGACATGGCTCAATCGATTTCTCTTTTCACCCTGATCATTTTTATATATATAAGTCTATATCTATCTCGATTATTTCATTCTGTTACAATCCACCGTTAGGAAATCAAAACTATAATACTCTGTGTACTAGTACAGCTGAGTATAAAAACAAGTTTCAGCCTCACACATTCCCTCAAAGTTCACCTACTTTCTACATACCATTTCATTTCGGCGCTTCGCACATAAAAATGGTCGCAGTTAAAAATTTGTTACAAATACATTTTTATTCCTAGCAAGATCAACTTTAGCAATTTGATAAAGATATATGCGACAAACCAAAAAATGTATGGTTCACGAAAAAAACAAATATACAAATATTTTTTATTATTAATAAATAAATATATGATTAAACATACCAAAATCCGAAAATTGTTAAACTTTGGAGGCAAAAAAAAAATCATGAAATTCCGTGAAATTTTTTTTGTCTGTGGTAGTTTGGACCTTCTACTGACAGACAAAGTCGAAATCTCTTCCACCATTTTCGAATATTTGAAAATTTTGAATTTTGAAAAAGTGACTAAATGCCCTTTTTTTGGTATTATTTTGGCTGATCTATATTTATAATACTTTTTGTGAATGCCCTAAGATCTAAATTTTTGGTTCGTTTTTTCAAAATTAAGGTGTTGAATTAAAGCTAAAAGTGCCAAAAAAAAATTTTAGAGGTACAGGGTGATTTGAAATGAAAAAATTATCAGCTAATTAAAATGCTTAAATATGCGTCACGGTATGGGAGCCAAAAACAAAGGTATACGAAGATTTACATATATATATATATATATATATATATATATGGAGAGCAATGACACCAGTTTACAAATAATATATTAACTAATTCGGGTAAGCAAATAAATGCAATCGAGACACCTTACAGCGCCCGAACAAAAAGAAAATAAAAACAAGTAAGGAAGCCTAAGTTCGAGTGGAATCGAACATTAGATACTCAGCTGTATGCTTTCATTGTTTGTTTGCGTTTGATGGAAACACGGTGTAGGTACTTTATATAAATCGAGTGCTGCATAAAGTGGACGTAGCCACGCCCATTTTCTAAATTTTTATCAGTCATCCAACTAAGCTTATGAATATTATTCTTTGTGCAAAATTTCATCCCTTTATGAGTTACAAAGATGTCACGTTACAAATTCCCAAAGGGTGTTCCAGAAGTATCTTTGTTAAAAAGTAGGCGTGGTCATAAACCGATTTCAATAAATTTTTGCGTGTCCATTAACACAAGTTATAAAAGTGTATAAACCAAGTTTCGTCATAATATCTCAATTATTTGTCGAGTTATGAGCTCCGAAATCTCGTTGATTCCTTTGTCTGAAAAGAGGCGGTGCCACGCCCATTTTCCGAAATTTTTCTATTTTTTGTTTCCCATCTATTGTAGAACTCATGCCACAAAATTTCAATGAATTATCTTTATATTTGACAAAGATATCGCTTAAAATGTTTTTATTAGGCCACTTTATGATACCCATATATATAAGTGGGCGTGGTCGTCAACCCATTTCGCTAAAATTTTGAACATGTATTACTACAAGTAGTGAAAGTGTATACACCAAGTTTCGTCATAATATATCGATTATTTGTCGAGTTATGGGCTCAGAAATCTCGTATATTCCTGCTTCTAAGAGGAGGCGGTGCCACGCCCATTTTCCAAAATTTTTGTATTTTTTGTTATATGTCCATAGTTGGACACCTTCCATAAAATTTCAATGATATATCTTTATATTTGACAGAGATATCGCTTAAAATGTTTTTATTAGGTCACTTTATAAGACCCATATATAAAAGTGGGCGTGGTCGTCAACCGATTTTGGCAATTTTTCGTCAAAACATTTGCCTAAGTAAGTATATCACGCCTACCAAAATTCATCGACATATCTTCAACGGTTTCTGAGTTATGACTCATAAAACTTTCAATGTTTGCCCCTTAATAAGTGGGCGTGGCACCGCCCATTTTCCAAAATTTCATCATATTTCTTCATAAGGGCCTGAGCTCAATACGTGTGTGAAATTTTATCACTCTAGCTCTATTAGTGACTGAGATACAAAATTTCCGATTTTTACTATATAGGGGAGGTGGGCTTGGTCATGGTCCGATTTCGCCCATTTTCAATACCATCCGTTCCTGTCTTGATACCAACCTACATTTCAAATTTCATCAAAATATCTCAATTTTTGCGCGAGTTATCGTGCGTACAGACGGACAGACGGACGGACATGGCTCAATCGATTTCTCTTTTCACCCTGATCATTTTGATATATATAAGTCTATATCTATCTCGATTATTTCATTCTGTTACAATCCACCGTTAGGAAATCAAAACTATAATACTCTGTGTACTAGTACAGCTGAGTATAACAAGTAAGGAAGCCTAAGTTCGAGTGGAATCGAACATTAGATACTCAGCTGTAAGCTTTCATTGTTTGTTTGCGTTTGATGGATTTTATATAAAGTATAAACCAAGTTTCGTCATAATATCTCAATTATTTGTCGAGTTATGGGCTCCGAAATCTCGTAGATTCCTTTGTCTAAAAGGAGGTGGTGCCACGCCCATTTTGCAAAATGTTTCTATTTTTTGTTTACGGTCTATTGTAGAAATCATGCCACAAAATTTCAATGAATTATCTTTATATTTGACAGAGATATCGCTTAAAATGTTTTTATTGGGCCACTTTATAATACCCATATATAAAAGTGGGCGTGTCCGTCAAACCGATTTCTCTAAAATTTTGAACATATATTATCACAAGTAATAAAAGTGTACACACGAAGTTTCTTCATTATATATAAATTATTCGTCGAGTTAAAAGCTAAGGAATCTCGTATATTCCTGCTTCTAAAAAGAGGCGGTGCCACGCCCATTTTCCAAAATTTTTACGGTTTTTGTTTTATGTTCGCAGTTAGACTCCTGCCATAAAATTTTAATGATATATCTTCATATTTGACAGAGATATCGGTTAAAATGTTATTATTAGGTCACTTTATGAGACCCATATATATATATAAGTAAGTATATCACGCACACCAAATTTCATCGATATATCTTCAACGGTTTCTGAGTTATGACTCATAAAACTTTCAATGTTTTCCCCTTAATAAGTGGGCGTGGCACCGCCCGTTTTCCAAATTTTTTGTGTTTTTTGTTTTATGTCCGTAGTTGGACTCATGCCACAAAATTTCAGTGATAGATCTTTATATTTGACAGAGATATCGCTTAAAATGTTTTTATTAGGTCCCTTTATAATACACATAAATAAAAGTGGGCGTGGCCGTCAACCGATTTTAACAATTTTTCGTCCAAACGTTTGCATAAGTATGTAAATCACGCGTACAAAATTTCATTGATATATATTCAACGGTTTCTGAGTTATGACATATAAAACTTTCAATGTTTGACCCTTAATAAGTGGGCGTGGCACCGCCCATTTTCCAAAATTTCATCAAATTTCTTCATAGGGGCCTGAGCTCAACACGTGGGTAAAATTGCATCGCTCTAGCTATATGAGTGGCTGAGATACCAAATTTCCGAGTTTTTATATATAGGAAAAGTGGGCCTGGTCATGGTCCGATTTCGCCCATTTTCAATACCAACCGTCTCAGTCTCGATACCAACTTGCATTTCAAATTTCATCAAAATATCTCAATTTTTGCGCGAGTTAGAGTGTTTACAGACGGACGGACAGACGGACGGACGGACATTACTCAATCGATTTCTCTTTTCACCCTGCTCATTTTGATATATGTAAGTCTATATCTAACTCGATTATTTCATTCTGTTACAATCCACCGTTATGTTATTAAAACTATAATACTCTGTGTACTAGTACAGCTGAGTATAATAAATAACATACCTATAACACTTTATCTGAATAAAGAATAATATTTTGCTTAAGTACCAAACAATAACAGCTTGCGAAAATGATATTACAAATGTATTCACATCAGGGAGGTCCAATTTTTATATATATATATATTTTTTTTTGTTTTTGATTGAGTCTTTTTATAATTTTGTTCACCTAACTAATCACATTACCTGTGCAAAATTTCAACGTTTTACTATTAGTGGAAAATGTAGCTCAACGCGAGTTTAAAATTTCTTGAATAAATTCTATTCGACATATCTGTGGCAATTTGCAATAATCGCTTAAGTCGAAAAATATGATTTCGAGATAAATTGATTTTTACATTCGAAGGCGTTTCTTAGCAAATCATAAAAGTCGATTAAAAACTATGGACGCAAAATCAGTAAGCCATTCACAATGATGCGATCAAATTTTGTAAATAAAAAAAAAGTCATGAAGAAATTTGATTAAGTATATACATTAGATGCGTTTTTTTTTAGATATTCCCTCCGGCACCGGAATATGAAAATAGAGTGTTTTAGAGCAAGTAAACTGAAAAAAAAAGTTGACTTTTCGAAAAAATAGATGGAGCTACACCAAAAACCGCGCAAATTCCCAGAATTCCAAGGTATGTTTAGATTTATGTATGAAAAAAGTTGGAATTTTCCACAAGAAAAAAAAAATAGTATTAACCGCTAAATCGAATGGCGTATTCAGTTTTTTGGTGCACTACCCAGGGAAGGTAATATCGCGGCCCAAAGTGATCATTTTATTTTTTTCTCATGAATCTTCAACTTCTTGCCCTATACTCTTCGAGAAAGCGGACATTATTTTTTAATTAAATCACACGTTAGGCTGCTTTATTTAATGTGCTTTCCAGAAATGTATAGCTATTAAAAACCTAATAAAATTTGGATGAGTTCATCAAGTTTAAATGAAGTAAAGTCGGGTATAAAAGGGTAACATACCTTAAAATTTCTTAAATTTTTTAACAATTTTGCTCTTGAAGGCGGGTTTTTGGTTTATTAGTGATTTTTTATGGGGTTCGATAACTCCACAAATGAGAAAAAAAAAAAATAGAAAGGTCGAGACCGCGGATAACGGAGAAAAAGTGGAGCCGGATGGCGCCAAAACATTTGTGGGCAATATGGGTATCAAAATAAAGATTTTACCTAGGACTTCAATGTGAATCCATTAGATTTTTCTCTGTCCACCGTTTCGACACATACAAGCCAAAAATTAGACTCAAATATCAGCGCTATTCTTTAAAATCTTCTGTAGTCATGCTGGACCACTTATTGGCCAGTATATCGAAAATTGGCTAAGAAATTGACATATATTGAGCTTCATATTAAAGCCCTAGTTAAGACCTTCAATTTGATACCAATATTGCCCAATAATATTTTGGGGTCATCCGGGTCCACGTTTTTTTCCGCTATCCACGGTCTCGATCTTTCGAATTTTTTTAACATTTGTGGAGTTATCCAACCCCATAAAACTATCACTAGTAAACCAAAAACCCGCCTTCAAGAGCAAAATTGTTAAAAAATTTAAGAAATTTTAAGGTATGTTACCCTTTTATACCCGACTTTACTTCATTTAAACTTGATGAACTCATCCAAATTTTATTCGATTTTTAATAGCTATACATTTTTAGAAAGCGCATTAAATAAAGCAGCCTACCGTGTGATTTAATTAAAAAAATAATGTCCGCTTTCGAGAAGAGTATAGGGCAAGAAATTGAAGATTCATGATAAAAAAAAGAAAATGATCACTTTGGCCCGCGATATTACCTTCCCTGGGTAGTGCACCAAAAAACTGAATACGCCATTCGATTTAGCGGTTAATTCTACGTATGGATACATATACATTTTTTTCTTGTGGGAAAGTCCAACTTTTTTCATACATAAATCTAAACATACCTTGAAATTCTGGGAATTTGCGCGGTTTTTGGTGTAGCTCCATCTAGTTTTTCGAAAAGTAAAATTTTTTTCAGTTTACTTGCTCTAAAACACTCTATTTTCATATTCCGGTGCCGGAGAGAGGATCTGAGAAGGTTTAAATAACGATCAAAAAAAAACTCATCTAATATACATCTACTTTGGCTGTTATAGCAAGTTTAAAATACCTCTGTTGTAAGTTAAGCCTAAATATTTTTATTTATATCTTTTGATTGAATTAAGTTATAAGCATGGGGGTTTTAAAGAAATATAGAGTTTTAAAAGGAGAATAACGAAATATATATAATTCGAAATCTTCCTAAGTCGACTTAAGCGGTTATTGCTTGTGATCACAGATATTTTTTACCCATTTACACAAAAAAAATATTTTTAACACGCTTTTATTAGCTTCACCTGTATGTATGTATGTATGTATGTATTTATGTATGTATGTATGTAACTTCGTCCCATCCTAAAAGTTGTAACATTTAACTAAATTATTATATCTTTCAAACATTCACTTTTATTGTGTTCTCTCTATTATTTCTATTCTCCTCCGGATTCGAAACATGACATCAACAGCCCAACGGCATCATATAGTAGGACATTCAACATTATACTTCATGCTTCATTGCGGCTTTTAAGTTACCTTTCCTCAAAATAGCCTCTATGAATTTCAATTCACTCCCGTATATATGTTAGCACGCCACAAGTTGTTTACTTAAATAAAATACACATTCCTGTATGCAATAAGATACAATATTGCACAAATGCAAGAATACACCAAAATGCACAAACAACGGGAACACAACACCTTCAGTCAATGAGGAATGCAGCGAACGGTGGGAATCGCACCGTCAGCATAATCACAACAGAAGCGGCGGCAGAACAGACGGCAGAACGGACGGCAGAATAAGTTAGATTTAAGAAACGATAATTGTAAAGAGTTAGTTCTAAGTTGAATGTGACTGAATAAAGGAGCTTGTCTCCCAAAAAATATTTTTTTTAACAAGTTTGTGTTTTAATAAATTTAACTGGCGCCCGAGCAGGGACCGCCAGCGCGTATCGAAGTAGTTAGAGCCTGAAAACAAAAAAGTAAGGCCACGTGCGTGATTTTTAGTGCCCGAAAAACAAAAAGTACGACTGACGAAAACAACGAATAGTGCGTAACTACGGATCAACAAGGAGAAGGAGAAGCTGCGCCGAGGGTCCCAAGTACCCACCGTTGGAAAAAGGACACACCCGTAAACGCGAAAAACCCATCTCTGCTGGCGGCCGAACGAATATTTTATTGACGTAAATATAGTAGTAATTAAGTGGAACAAAAATTTTATAGTTATTGAGAAATTATGTTATTAATGCTAAAAGAAAAAAATAAGATATAGGAAGTGAAGATATTTGTGAAAAGAAAGATAAGAAAGAAAATAATTAAAGTGAATAAAATATTACTAAGGAATATTGTGAAAAAAAAAAGCAAAAAGTCTTAATAGAATTGTTTTATATTTCCGAGGGAAATTATTTACAAAGAGGTTGGTAAATGCCTACGTACGTTGAAAATTGTTTGAAAATATAAAAAAAATATAAATAAAAAAAAAATATTTCTTTCACAGAAACTGTTCATAGTTAAAAAGAAGATGTATTATTCGAAAAATATTTGCGAAGAAAAGTGTTCAAGAAAGTAACGTAGGAAGACGATTAATCAAGGAAGATTTTTATTTCAAATAAAATTCTAAAAATAAGAAAGAAAATATAGATGAATTGATACTTACGAAGGAGGTTATTGAAAAAGAAAAAAAAAAAAGAAGATAATATTTGCAAAACAAAAGAAAAAGAAAATATTTTTTAATTAGAAAAAAAAAGAAAGAAAAGAGGAAAAGATGACAAATTCAGCAGACGAACTTGCAGAACAGTTGAATCAATTACGAATTGAGTACGGGAATCGTAATCTCGGGGACAACAATCCCATAAGCCCCCCTGTAGCTCCAAATCCTTCTAACCCCGATCCCACTATGTTAGAATCGGTAGTTCGCGCGGTGCTCGAGCAAATGAACACACCGAATATCACAGATTTTAGGGTAACCGAACCCAACGTAACTTTGACCTCAGGAAACATGAATGACCTAGACCGTATACCTGACATGGTGAAATGTTTACGCGAATTTTCGGGAAAACCAGGAGAGTTTAGCTCCTGGCGGAAAAGTGTTGACAGAATTTTGAAGGCCTATGAAGGGTTGAAGGATACACCTAAGTATTTTGCTATTTTACACACCATAAGGCACAAAATTGTCTACACTGCTCTAGAGTCGTACAGCACTCCACTAGATTGGAGTCAAATAAGAAAATGTTTGATGATGCATTACTCGGATAAGAGAGATATCGGTACTCTAGAGTACCAAATGACAACTTTGGCTCAGCGACAAGATGATATTCCAACCTTCTACCAGAAGGTTTACCAGCACCTATCACTTATCCTTGATAAGATTGCATGCCTCGATCTGGGGGATGAGGCAATTATAGCGATGACAAATTCCTATCGAGACAAGGCCCTCGATACATTTGTACGAGGACTCAATGGTGATTTACCCCGTCTTCTTAGCATTCGAGAACCTACAACTCTGCCTCAGGCTTTAAATTTGTGCCAAAAATTGGACAATATGTCCTTCCGCATGAATCATGCACACAATGTAAATAAATATTTAAACCAACCCCCACCGCGGCCAGCGCGACAGGTCATTAACAATAACAGACCCTTTTATCCCGAATTAACGTACTCTGTACCGCAACGTTACAATTATCCTTCACGGTACAATAATAATAATTATAATAATAGACCGGTTGATACACCGCCTAGATATCAACCGAACCGAGGCTTTACTAATACCTTTAACAACCAACCGAATTACAATTCCCAAACTAGGAATGCGAGCTTCGGAAATCGCCCACAACAACAATACGGGTCAGGATATAATAATCGTCCTAATTTACCCCCTAAACCCCCGGTTCCTATGGAAGTGGACCCTTCCATACAGACTCGGCAAGTGAATTATCAAAATAGGCCCAATGCCAACGCACACTCCCAACCACAAAAACGTCCACCCAACTCTCAGCAATCTCACCCTCCGAATAAGTTGCAAAGAAATTACCATGCAAATGCGGGAATGCCATATGCAGGAGATTACGCAGGAGAACCATACGCCGATCAGAGTTACTCTGATAATTATTATAATAATTACGAGACGACACAACAAGACGAACAAGCGGACTCTGCTAAAACCGAACCCGATCTGATCAATTTTTTAGATTAACGCCGTCCTCGCTCCCATACTATGAATTCACTACGAGGCGCGGGGACACGGTAGACTTCCTGATAGATACAGGATCCAATAAGAATTATATTCAGTCTACCAGGATAAGAAACCCTATACCAAATAAACCATTCAAGGTGGAATCCGTTGCAGGTACCATCGAAATAACGCATCACGCGTTCATAGAAGTATTCGGACCGAATATCGAAAAAATTAAATTTTATATTCTGCCACCTCTTAATTCCTTCCACGGAATTATCGGCAACGACACTTTGAGGAAGCTCAAAGCAATAATAGATACTGAGAAAAGTATCATGACTATCTTTCCAGGTATTACTATCCCACTCAAACAGAGAGTATCGCGACAAGTTAATAATGTGGAAGTGGAAACTCCACATCTTTCCGAAAATCAACAAAGAAAAATAAATAATATAATCGCAGGTTGCCCAAATTTGTTTTCCGATCCTGACGAGAAACTCACCTTTACTACTGTAGTCCAAGGCGAAATCAGAACGACCACTGATGACGCTGTGCACTCCAAACCTTATCCCTACCCCATGGCACTAAAGGAAGAAATTGAGAAACAGGTAGAAGAGCTCCTCGACAATGGTATAATAAGAAAGTCCAAATCCCCATACAACTCACCCGTGTGGATAGTTAATAAAAAATCCGATGCGTCCGGCGAAAAGAAATATCGCATGGTTATCGACTACCGTAAACTTAACTCGGTGACCGTTCCAGACAAATACCCCATTCCCGAAATTAACGAGGTCCTGTCGAATCTAGGCAACAATAAACTATTTACAGTAATAGACTTAAAGAGTGGATTTCATCAAATACCACTACGTGAATCGGATATAGAAAAAACCGCATTCTCCGTTAATAACGGAAAATATGAATTCCTGCGCTTACCCTTCGGGCTGAAAAATGCCCCGGCGACGTTTCAGAGAGCTTTAGATGACATTCTGCGGCAACATATAGGAATAAGATGCTATGTTTACATCGACGACGTGATAATTTTTGGAAAAAACGAAGAAGAACACCTTAAAAATTTAGAACTAGTATTTAAAACCTTAGAAAATGCTAATATGAAAGTGCAGTTAAATAAATGTGAATTTGCAAAAAAGGAAGTAGAATTTTTGGGATATATTGTTAGCTCAGAGGGAATAAAGACCAACCCAAAAAAGGTGGAGGCGGTTGCGGAGTTCCCAATTCCCCGCAATCTGAAAGAATTAAGATCCTTTCTGGGAATGTCAGGATATTACAGACGATTTATTAAGGACTACTCGAAAATTGCCAAGCCCCTGACAGCACTCCTTAGAGGAGATGCTGGTAACGTTTCAAAACGTAATTCTAGAAAAATAGAGATTCAACTAAACGAAGAAGCCATAGAAGCATTTAACAAAATTAAGAGTACCCTAGTTTCAGAGGACATAGTCCTAGCTCACCCAAATTTCGACAAGGACTTCGAACTAACTACGGACGCCTCTAACTTCGCTATAGGAGCAGTCCTATCGCAGGATAATCGCCCTATAACTTTTATCTCCAGGACACTTAACAAGACAGAGGAAAACTATGCGACCAATGAAAAAGAGATGCTTGCCATAATTTGGGCTCTAAATACGCTAAGAAGTTATTTGTACGGATCAAAAAAAGTGAAGATAATTACCGACCACCAACCTCTAACCTACGCCCTTAGCCACAAGAACGCAAATAGCAAAATGAAGCGGTGGAAATCAATATTAGAAGAATACAACCATGAACTAGTTTATAAGCCCGGTAAATCAAACGTGGTAGCAGATGCCCTCTCTAGAATACCAAGCGAAATTAACTCACTCACGCCTACTATCCATAGCGGCGATAGTTCAAACCATAACCTAATACCCTGTAGCGAAGTACCCATAAATGTTTTTAAAAACCAAATTTTTCTTAAAGAGGCAGAAACTCCATCTTACCAATTTAAAATTATTTTCCCTACTGTCCATCGTCATATTATCGAAGAAATAGAATTCAACGAGCAAAATATCATAGCACTGTTCAAGAGATATCTGAATCCTTCAGTTATTAATGGAATATGCACGAGCGAGAATATAATGGGAATTATTCAAAATATCTACCCACAACACTTTAGCAACTACAAGTGCAGATACACCCAAAAGGTTGTAGACGATATTACTAATGAGCAGGAGCAGGAGGAAATTATCCTTAGAGAACACCTGAGAGCTCACAGGAGCGCGAAGGAGAATAGGATCCAGATCCTCGAAAAGAGCTATTTTCCAGGAATGATAAATAAAATTAGGCGGATTATAACGAACTGCACGGTGTGTAAAGAAAATAAATACGAAAGACATCCCAATAAGCCAAAACTAGCGGCAACACCATTGCCGACTTTTCCAGGTCACACGGTACATATAGATATTTTTTTAACGGAAGGAAAAAGGGTTATGACCGCTTTAGATAAATTTACAAAATATGCAGTAACAAAGATGTTGAATAGCAGGGCCATAGAAGACGTTAGAAGACCTTTAAGGGATATTTTGTTCTCTTTCGGCGTTCCAAGAATAGTAGTAATCGATAATGAGCCATCACTCAACTCTCGCTCAATCATGTTTATGATGAAGGACGAATTAGGGATCGAGGTGTACACCACACCACCCTACAGTAGTCAAGCAAACGGACAAGTGGAGAGATTCCACTCCACACTAACGGAAATAATGCGCTGTATAAAGGATAATGGCGGACATAGAAATTTCGAAGAGCTTCTGGAAAGATCCGTTTCGGAATATAACCATACTATCCATACAGTTACAGGAAAAAGACCGGTAGACCTATTCTTTTGTAGAAACGTGACTTTTACACCAGAGGATATAGAAAGAACGCGACAAAACAATTTGCAAAAACTTGCTCAGAAGCAAAGAAAGGATATGGAATTCCATAATAAGAGTAAACACGAAACTAAGACATACTTACCCGGACAAATAATTTATGTTAAGAGAAATAGGAGATTAGGTACTAAACTTAGTAAACCATATAGTAAGGAAATAGTTAGAGAAGATAGAAATAGTACAGTTATAACAGAGAAAGGTCAGGTAGTACACAAAAGCAGGATACGAAACTAACAAGAGACAAATTTCATTTCAGACTCCTATTTATTCGACTATGCCTCGCAGAGGTAAAGATATTTGACTATTCCAATACGCAACTAGTTACGATAGAAAAGGGGACTACTAAACTACAAACCGGAACATTTAGAATTATACACGAAATTGACATCGACAAATATGAAGATATCCTGAAGGACATCGAATCCAAATCACAAATTAAGGACATCTCCAGGAATCCAAACTATCCATTCATATCCCTCCTTATATCCCAAATACGAGTCCATTTAAATAATTTGAAAACAGAAAGAAGACCAAAACGGTCACTTAACTTCATAGGCAGTGCGTGGAAATGGATTGCAGGAAATCCGGACCACGAGGATCACGAAATTGTAATAAGTAAACTAAACAATGTCCTTGAAAATAACAATAACCAATTACTTATAAATAAACTTACAATAGAAAAAATAAACGAAATTACAAATATTACCAATAGTATAACCAAAGAATTAAAAAATGACAAAAATAAGGAAGTAGAAGCTTTTTTGAAATTAAAATATAAATTGGAAATTTTAAAAGACGAGATCGTAAATATCGCCTATGCGATACATTGGGCAAAAGCTAATATAATCAACTCGTACATTATGTCGAGTGAAGAAATAGACATTGCAAAACAAATATTTGACAAAGACGATATCCCATTCGTAAATTTAGATGAAGCTCTTGAATTCTCCGAAATAAAAATAGCAACTAATGGAAAAATTATAATCTACATCATAAGTTTGCCCACAGTAGGAAACCAAACATGTAAAAAAATAGATATCAGAGCAGTCAAAAAAAATAACACAATTTTTAAAATAAATTTTAATACAATACTGGACTGCAAAAATACCCTGTATGGTATAATTAAACCATGTAAAAAATACAACTCTCTCCAAATTTGCCCTAGAAATAGTTTATTAGACATAAGTACAGACTATTGTATAAGTAATCTGCTGAGAAGCCGCCCGCCAAACTGCACAATAACCAACAGCCATCATATTCCCGAAATAGAAGAGATTCCACCAGATATCATATTTTTGAATAATTTTGAAGGAAAAATACAAATTGACGAAAAATTAACACCTCTGAACGGCACATTTCTAATACATTACAATAATGCTACAATTAAAATTAACGGGAACGAATTCTCTAATGCGGAACTAACCAGCAATCCCCTGCCCGCCATACTTCAACCTTTATCGGAATCAAATAATACCGAAGAAATACTGTCTCTACAAATGTTAAAACAGTTAAATGTGAACAATATAAAAGAAATCGGCTATCTGGAGTCGACAAGTCAAATTAAACACGCTCTTAGTATCAGCCTTATCACAATTTTAATAATCATTACCCTAACTTTATTGAGAAAATTATGGCCGAAAAAAAGTATCGACCAAAAGCCAACTATCGAACTAACTGAAGCTGCAATGGAAGGAATTAATCAAATATTTGCAAGAACGAACACTTCAAACGAGGACGTTTGAATCTCAGGGGGGGAGCTGTTAGCACGCCACAAGTTGTTTACTTAAATAAAATGCACATTCCTGTATGCAATAAGATACAATATTGCACAAATGCAAGAATACACAAAAATGCACAAACAACGGGAACACAACACCTTCAGTCAATGAGGAATGCAGCGAACGGTGGGAATCGCACCATCAGCATAATCACAACAGAAGCGGCGGCAGAACAGACGGCAGAACGGACGGCAGAATAAGTTAGATTTAAGAAACGATAATTGTAAAGAGTTAGTTCTAAGTTGAATGTGACTGAATAAAGGAGCTTGTCTCCCAAAAAATATTTTTTTTAACAAGTTTGTGTTTTAATAAATTTAACTTATAAGCCAATAAGTAACAAGCTTTCAGGGTACGGAAAAACTCACTCAAAAACACGCTCAAAAATACATTCTTCTCAAATCACAAACAAATGTTCAAAGAAAAACGTATAACCACTCAAATAGCGAGCGAACTAACGCACAACAGCCAGCGATCGCTCATAGCGATGGCGATAAACTCAATGCATAAATTCACTCAAAAATTAAGCTTGAAGCTTTCTGTTTTGGGTTTGTTGTATTTGCAATGAAATCAGCCGCATGTACATACATACGTATGCAAAGCAAGAACTGGTTTTGTTTGTAATTCATTTAATAGTAAGTGCTGAATCAACGAAAAGGAACCCTAATTCTATAATTGCATTTCACGTTTGGAAAGCAATTTTTATACAATGTTTTGTAAACGTGAGGTGAAAAAAATTTCTCTAAAAATAAAAAAAAACAAGTAAGGAAGCCTAAGTTCGAGTGCAATCGAACATTAGATACTCAGCTGTATGCTTTCATTGTTTGTTTGCGTTTGTTCGATATAGGGTGTATTTTATATGAAACGAGTGCTGCATAAACAGGGCGCAGCCACGCCCATTTTCAAAATTTATATCAATCATCCAAATAAGCATACAAATATTATTGTTAGTGCAAAATTTCATCCCTCTATGACTTTTAGTTACAAAGACTTCACGTTACAAATTCCAAAAGGGTGTTCCAGAAATATCTTTGTTAAAAAGTAGGCGTGGTCATAAACCGATTTCAATACATTTTTGCGTGTCTATTAACACATGTTATAAAAGTGTATAAACCAAGTTTCGTCATAATATCTCAATTATTTGTCGAGTTAAAGGCTAAGAAATCTCATATATCCCTTTGTCTAAAAAGAGGCGGTGCCACGCCCATTTTCCAAACTTTTTTATTTTTTGTTTCCGGTCTATTGTAAAACTCATGTCACAAAATTTCAATGAATTATCTTTATATTTCACATAGATATCGCTTAAAATGGTTTTATTAGGTCACTTTATAATACACATATATAAAAGTGGGCGCGGTCGTCAACCGATTTTGGTAATTTTTCGTCCACACATTTGGCTAAGTAAATATATCACGCGTACCAGATTTCATCGATATATCTTTAACGGTTTCTGAGTTATGGCTTATTAAACTTTCAATATTCGCTCCTTAATAAGTGGGCGTGGCACCGCCCATTTTCCAAAATTTTTGTAGTTTTTGTTTTATGTCCATAGTTGGACTCCTGCCACAAAATCTCAGTGATTGATCTTTATATTTGACAGAGATATCGCTTAAAATGTTTTTATTAGGCCCCCTTATATTTCCTATATATAAAAGTGGGCGTGGCCGTCAACCGATTTTGATAATTTTTCGCCAAAACATTTGACTAAGTAATTATATTACGCGTACCGAATTTCATCGATATATCTTCAACGGTTTCTGAGTTATGACTCATAAAACTTTCAATGTCTGCCCCTTAATAAGTGGGCGTGGCACCGCCCATATTCCAAAATTTTTGTGTTTTTTGTTTTATGTCCATAGTTGGACTCATGCGACAAAATTTCAATGATAGATCTTTATATTTGACAGAGATATCGCTTAAAATGGTTTTATTAGGTCACTTTATAATACACATATATAAAAGTGGGCGTGGCCGTAAACCGATTTTGATAATTTTTCGTCAAAACATTTGTCTATGTAAGCAAATTACGCGTACCAAATTTCATCGATATATCTTCAACGGTTTCTGAGTTATGACATATAAAACTTTCAATGTTTGACCCTTAATAAGTGGGCGTGGCACCGCCCATTTTCCAAAACTTCATCAAATTTCTTCATAAGGGCCCGAGCTCAATACGTGGGTAAAATTTTAAAACTCTAGCTATATTAGTGGCTGAGATACCAAATTTCCGATTTTTTCTATATAGGAAAAGTGGGCGTGGTCATGGTCCGATTTCGCCCATTTTCAATACCAACCGTCCCAGTCTCGATACCAACTTGCGTTCCAAATTTCATCAAAATATCTCAATTTTTGCGCGAGTTAGAGTGTTTACAGACGGACGGACGGACGGACGGACGGACAGACGGACGGACGGACGGACGGACGGACGGACGGACGGACGGACGGACATGGCTCAATCGATTTCTCTTTTCACCCTGATCATTTTGATATATATAAGTCTATATCTATCTCGATTATTTCATTCTGTTACAATCCACCGTTATGTGATTAAAACTATAATACTCTGTGTACTAGTACAGCTGAGTATAATAAAAAATGCGCCACCCGGGACTCGAACCTGAGCTCCTTGGTCCGTAGGCAGCATACCTCACCATTACGCTACAAACGTATTCGGAACTTTGTTGTCTAAATTCGAATTTATTCAATCAGGTTTCTTTTTTTTTGTTCTTTTCAAATGCTTCACCTCAACTTCTCTTCACTTTCTAATAAGCTAGTTTACTTCACTGCATATTGGGATTTTTGGTAGAAGTTATAAATACATATGTATGTATGTAGATCTATTTCGGAGAACACCACATCCCATCAGACTTCTTTTTATACTCAGCTGTACTAGTACACAGAGTATTATAGTTTTGATTTCCTAACGGTGGATTGTAACAGAATGAAATAATCGAGATAGATATAGGCTTATATATATCAAAATGATCAGGGTGAAAAGAGAAATCGATTGTGCCATGTCCGTCCGTATGTCCGTCTGTCCGTCTGTGAGCACGATAACTCGCGCAAAAATTGAGATATTTTGATGAAATTTGAAATGTAAGTTGGTATCAAGACATGAACGGATGGTATTGAAAATAGGCGAAATCGGACCATGACCACGCCCACCTCCCCTATATAGTAAAAATCGGAAATTTTGTATCTCAGTCACTAATAGAGCTAGAGTGATAAAATTTCACACACGTATTGAGCTCAGGCCCTTATGAAGAAATATGGTGAAATTTTGGAAAATGGGCGGTGCCACGCCCACTTATTAAGGGGCAAACATTGAAAGTTTTATGAGTCATAACTCAGAAACCGTTGAAGATATATCGATGAAATTTGGTAGGCGTGATACACTTAATTAGACAAATGTTTGGACGTAAAATTTCCAAAATCGGTTGACGGCCACGCCCACTTTTATATATGTGTGTTATAAAGTGGCCTAATAAAAACATTTTAAGCGATATCTCTGTCAAATATAAAGATATATCATTAAAATTTTATGACAGGAGTCCTACTAAGAACATAAAACAAAAACCGTAAAAATTTTGGAAAATGGGCGTGGCACCGCCTCTTTTTAGAAGCAGGAATATACGAGATTTCTGAGCCTTTAACTCAACAAATAATTGAGATATTATGACGAAACTTGGTTTATATACTTTTATAACTTGTGTTAATAGCCACGCAAAAATTTATTGAAAAATTTATTGAAAATTTATTGAAATTTCTGGAACACCCTTTGGGAATTTGTAACGTGACATCTTTATAATTAGAAGTCATAAAGGAATGAAATTTTTGCACAAATAATAATATTCATATGCTTAGTTGGATGACTGATAAAAATGTTGAAAATGGGCGTGGCTACGCCCACTTTATGCGGCACTCGCCTTATATAAAATAATCCGTGTTTCTATCAAACGCAAACAAACAATGAAAACATACAGCTGAGTATCTAATGTTCGATTCCACTCGAACTTAGGCTTCCTTACTTGTTACTTTTATTTTTGCGTCCGCATAAAACATCCTTTAATGAAAATTTTACTAAAAAGTTAAAAATAAATAATAGCTTAAAAAAACTAAAAAACACTCTTTAATCTTAAAAATCGTACTAACAAGTAAGGAAGCCTAAGTTCGAGTGGAATCGAACATTAGATACTCAGCTGTATGCTTTCATTGTTTGTTTGCGTTTGATGGAAACACGGTGTAGGTACTTTATATAAATCGAGTGCTGCATAAAGTGGGCGTAGCCACGCCCATTTTCTAAATTTTTATCAGTCATCCAACTAAGCTTATGAATATTATTCTTTGTGCAAAATTTCATCCCTTTATGAGTTACAAAGATGTCACATTACAAATTCCCAAAGGGTGTTCCAGAAGTATCTTTGTTAAAAAGTAGGCGTGGTCATAAACCGATTTCAATAAATTTTTGCGTGTCCATTAACACAAGTTATAAAAGTGTATAAACCAAGTTTCGTCATAATATCTCAATTATTTGTCGAGTTATGAGCTCCGAAATCTCGTTGATTCCTTTGTCTGAAAAGAGGCGGTGCCACGCCCATTTTCCGAAATTTTTCTATTTTTTGTTTCCCATCTATTGTAGAACTCATGCCACAAAATTTCAATGAATTATCTTTATATTTGACAAAGATATCGCTTAAAATGTTTTTATTAGGCCACTTTAAGATACCCATATATATAAGTGGGCGTGGTCGTCAACCCATTTCGCTAAAATTTTGAACATGTATTACTACAAGTAGTGAAAGTGTATACACCAAGTTTCGTCATAATATATCGATTATTTGTCGAGTTATGGGCTCAGAAATCTCGTATATTCCTGCTTCTAAGAGCAGGCGGTGCCACGCCCATTTCCCAAAATTTTTGTATTTTTTGTTATATGTCCATAGTTGGACACCTTCCATAAAATTTCAATGATATATCTTTATATTTGACAGAGATATCGCTTAAAATGTTTTTATTAGGTCACTTTATAAGACCCATATATAAAAGTGGGCGTGGTCGTCAACCGATTTTGGCAATTTTTCGTCAAAACATTTGCCTAAGTAAGTATATCACGCCTACCAAAATTCATCGATATATCTTCAACGGTTTCTGAGTTATGACTCATAAAACTTTCAATGTTTGCCCCTTAATAAGTGGGCGTGGCACCGCCCATTTTCCAAAATTTCATCATATTTCTTCATAAGGGCCTGAGCTCAATACGTGTGTGAAATTTTATCACTCTAGCTCTATTAGTGACTGAGATACAAAATTTCCGATTTTTACTATATAGGGGAGGTGGGCGTGGTCATGGTCCGATTTCGCCCATTTTCAATACCATCCGTTCCTGTCTTGATACCAACTTACATTTCAAATTTCATCAAAATATCTCAATTTTTGCGCGAGTTATCGTGCGTACAGACGGACAGACGGACAGACGGACGGACATGGCTCAATCGATTTCTCTTTTCACCCTGATCATTTTGATATATATAAGTCTATATCTATCTCGACTATTTCATTCTGTTACAATCCACCGTTAGGAAATCAAAACTATAATACTCTGTGTACTAGTACAGCTGAGTATAAAAATTGAAAAATAATTTAATTAGAAACAAAATGATGAACGAAAATATAAGTATTTAAGGAAAAGCGTGGGGGTGCTCAATAATATTTGAACATGAAAATATTCGATTCGTACAACTAGTACAAAAATATACCTAGTTGCGAAATTAAAGAGTACGATATATGAAATCTCAAAAAAGTCAAAATAAAATTATTAGTAAAAAAACAGCGATTTTAAATATTTTTTGACATACTGAGCACCCCACGCTTTTCCTTAAATACTTATATTTTCGTTCATCATTTTGTTTCTAATTAAATTATTTCTCAATTTTTAGTACGATTTTTAAGATTAAAGAGTGTTTTTTAGTTTTTTTAAGCTATTATTTATTTAAAATTAGAGTAATATAGACACTTAAGATGTAAAGTTTCAATAAATTCTGACAACTCCTTCATGTTTTCGTAAACACCACAATCAGCAATGATTATGCATTATTTGTCTTTCATATAGTAATGTAAAAAAACCTTTTTTTTTAAATGGGTACCTGGTACCGAAAAATCAATTTCATTTTTGAAATTAGCATGGCTTAGTCCTATTAGCTGTAAAGTTTCAACAAGTTCTGAATACTATTTCGGTTTTTACAAACATATGACTACGATGATTACGAGTAATTTTACCTTTTTAAAAAAATTGTAAAAATAAATTGTTTTTAATTAACTGGTAACATATGCTGAAAAACGGATTTATTTTCTGAAATTGGCGTGATACAATCCTTTCAGGTGTAAAGTTTCAGCCCATTCTAAAGACTGCTTCCACTTATATCAACACATGTTCACAATGACTATTTTCATATAAAAATGCAAGAAAAACTCGGTTTTCTCGAAATGAGTAACCGGTACAGAAAAATCGATTTTATTTTTGAAATTAGCATGGCATAATACTTCTAGGTGGAAGTTCCAGCCAATTCTGGCCACTCCTTCTATTTTTGTCTATCATTTGTATGGAGTCGCGGCACTGTGCACAGTGCTTCGTCCCATAGGCAAAATTAAGATAAAATAAACTGCTTAATTTATTCAAGTAATATATATTTTTGTGAAGCTAACATATCACCTGGAATAAATGTATAAGTAGAATTTATAATCTCATGCTTTTGTTGCCAATAGAGGTCGCTAAAATCAATACAATTTTGAGGCAAAACTGTTTTAAGGTAATACGATTTTTAGTGTGTTGCCCAAAATTCATTTTAAATCGTATTACTCTGAAACTTGCCCCATTTGCTTACCATTATATGGCCAAATAGCTGAAATAACTTTTTATAAATAATTTATTTCAGAAAGGTGACTAGTCCCATCGAAATCATTTGCGACTTTTTTATTGGAGTTCAAAAAATTACTAAAGTTTGGTGGAGTCAAACAAAAAATTAAAAAAAGAACGCCTATTTTTTTATTTGCGAATTTGGTTGACTTTGATGTGGTCTAGTAGAATCTGTAAAAAAATTGCACTTTTTTTTTGCCGGAAATGTAGAAATTGTACGATTTTTTAAAACCATATTTTCAAAATTTGAGAAAATTTTACAGAACCTTATATATATGGTATGGAAGAAATTTACCAAATTAATATATGGAACTGTTTTTTCTCTCATGCTATAGGAAATTAGCCTAGTTAAGATAAAATATACAGTTTTTATAAATATGTGACAAATACTATCAAAAAAACATACATGTAATACTAACTTTTTTAAGAAAGACACATACAATTTTACAAAGTTTGACAAAATTAAAAAAAAAAAAAAACAAGAAAAAACGACTATTTTTTTTTATTTTAATTTTCGATTGTATGCTAGGACGTCTTGCTACCAAAAAAGAAAAAGGTTCAAAAATTATGCCGGAAATCGCTAATTTAGTATTTAATTTAACACCCCAAAAATTTTATTTTTTACATGGAAAAATTTTATAATAAAAAATTGTTTCTATGTTAACTCTAGTAATATCGCGCTTTTAAAAGTAACAATTTGATATGTGCCAAAATCATATTGACATTTTGCATTAAAATAGTGCATTAAACTATAACAACCAACATATTTTCTGAACAAATTTAAGAGTAATTTTCTTTAGAACCATTTCTTGCAATAACTAACGGGAGTAATCCATCCTTGATTTTAAAAGGATAATTATATATGTTATAGTTCGTTTTTAATGTATTGTGATTACATGTTAATCTAAAAATTACTTTTTGTAAAAAAGGATATATGGGAGGTAGTCATTTCCTTGCACTTAAAAGGTCGAAACTTGTCACCTCGTTTAAAAACATAATTCTATAAACATACACCAAATTTCATTTCATTCTGTTTAAAATTGAACTTGAAATCACAATTTTAAAATTAAGGATATATGGGAGGTAGTTATATCCTTTCACATAAAAGAACGAAACTTATAACCTAGTTTAAAAGCATAATTCTATAAATATATACCAATTTCATTCTGTTTGAAATTGAAGTTGAAATCACAACTTTAAAATCAAGGACATATGGGAGGTAGTCATGTCCTTGCATCGATTTGACCAAAAGTACACAAAATTTCATTGTTATGCGATTACTCCCCTAATTTTGCCGATTCACTATATGGAGACGAAGCACTATGCGGCATACCCTTTCTGCCATGAAAAAGCTTCTCACAAAAATGCATTCGCCGTTCGGATCTGGCATAAAACTGTAGGTCCACCCAATTAGTAGGAAAAAACAAAAAGGAGCACACCTCGAATTGGGAGAGAAGCTCGGCCATAAAACTCGTCAGAGTTATAATAGTGCCATTGTATTATTATCTATATATAAATAGGCTAACATTTTTCCCATACAAACAATTGCCAGGCTGTTTAGCACATTTAACATATCATATCCACATAAAATTGATATGGATGTGTTCGAATGAGTGAGGAGCAGTGCATAGGCACATAATTTTTTCTATAAATTATTTAATTACTTTATAATTAATAAATAAAGTTTTTAGTTTTGTACCATTTTTGATTTAGTTAGTTTTTGCTTCGTTGGCAAATGTGACCACTATCTAGTATATATTAATAGGCTAACATTTTTTCCATACAAACAATTGCCAGGCTGTTTAGCACATTTAACATACTCATGTCCACATAAAATTGATATGGATGTGTTCGTATGAGTGAGCAGCAGTGCATAGGCATATAATTTTCTCTATAAATTATTTAATTTCTTTATAATTAATAAAGAAAATTTTTAGTTTTGTACCATTTTTGATTTACTTCGTTTTTGCTTCGTTGGCAAATGTGCCCACTATCTACTATATATTAATTGGCTAACATTTTTTCCATACAAACAATTGCCAGGCTGTTTAGCACATTTAACATACTCATATCCACATAAAATTGATATGGATGTGTTCGTATGAGTGAGGAGCAGTGCATATGCATATAATTTTCTCTATAAATTATTTAATTTCTTTATAATTAATAAATAAAGTTTTTAGTTTTGTACCATTTTTGATTTACTTCGTTTTTGCTTCGTTGGCAAATGTGCCCACTATCTACTATATATTAATAGGCTAACATTTTTCCCATACAAACAATTGCCAGGCTGTTTAGCACATTTAACATACTCATATCCACATAAAATTGATATGGATGTGTTCATATGAGTGAGGAGCAGTGCATAGGCATGTAATTTTCTCTATAAATTATTTAATTTCTTTATAATTAATAAATAAAGTTTTTAGTTTTGTACCATTTTTGATTTACTTCGTTTTTGCTTCGTTGGCAAATGTGCCCACTATCTATATATTAATAGGCTAACATTTTTCCCATACAAACAATTGCCAGGCTGTTTAGCACATTTAACATACTCATATCCACATAAAATTGATATGGATGTGTTCGTATGAGTCAGGAGCAGTGCATAGGCATATAATTTTTTCAATAAATTATTTAATTTGTTTCTAATTAATAAATAAAGTTTTTAGTGAAGAGAAATAGATATCGTAAAACTGTTTACAAATATCGTAAACACAGTTGAAGAGTCGCTTTAATTTAAAAGCGCTCTCTCTCTTTCATATGCGTTGGCCAAGTTTACTTAATTGGCACGTAACCGTCTAAACGATTTTGGCCGAATCCAACATAGCGCGCCAGCTATTTCTGTTTCGTGCCGCGTGGCGCCATTTGGGAATACCTAGGGAGCCAGCATCACTGTCCACCTGATCTTCCCAACGCAGTGGAGGTCTCCCCTTTCTTCTGCGTTCAGCGGGTTTCGACAGAAATACTTTCTTGGCCGGAGCATCTTCGTCCATTCTCACGACATGACCTGCCCAGCGGAGCCGCTGAATCTTTATTCGCTGAACAATATCGATGTCTGCGTAAAGCTCGTACAGCTCATTGTTAAATCTCCGTCGATACTCGCCCTCGGCAACGCGCAAAGGTCCATAAATCCTCCGAAGAACTTTCCTCTCGAATACTCCAAGCGCCATCTCATCTGCTTTTGATATAGTCCATGCGCCGTACATGAGGACTGGAACGATGAGTGTCCTGTAGAGTGTGATTTTGGTTCGTCGAGAGAGGACTTTACTTTTCAATTGCCTACTTAGTCCAAAGTAGCATTTATTGGCAAGAGTGATTCTTCGTTGGATTTCAGTGCAGACATTATTTTTGGCGTTAATGCTGGTTCCCAAATAGACGAAGTCCTTAACAGTTTCGAATTTGTAGCTATCAACATTGACGAGGCTGCCAAGGCGTGCTGTTTCTTTGTGTGATGATAGGAGGTACTTCGTCTTGTCCTCGTTTACCGCCAAACCCATTTTCTTAGCCTCTTTATCCAGCTTGGAGAAGGCAGAACATACGGCGCGCGTGTTAGTGCCAATGATGTCGAAGTCATCGGCGTACGCCAGCAGTTGAACACTCTTGTGGTATAAGATGCTTCCTGCACGGCGAAGTTCTGCAGCTCGTATTATCTTTTCCAGCATCAAATTGAAGAAGTCACACGAAAGGGAGTCACCTTGTCTGAAACCTCGTTTGGTCTCGAACGGCTCGGAGAGGTCCTTCCCAATTCTGACGGTGCTGGTGGTGTTAGTCAGCGTAATTTGGCATAGCCGTATAAGTTTAGCAGGGAAACCAAATTCAGACATTGCGGCATATAGGCAGTTCCTCTTCGTGCTATCAAAAGCGGCTTTAACATCGACAAAAAGATGGTGTGTGTCGGTTCCTTTTTCATGAGTTTTTTCCAGGATTTGGCGTATTGTGAAGATCTGGTCGATGGTAGATTTACCAGGTCTGAAGCCACACTGATAAGGTCCAATCAGCTTGTTGACGGTGGGCTTCAGTCTTTCGCACAATACACTTGCTAAAACCTTATATGCGATATTCAGAAGGCTTATCCCACGATAGTTGGCGCGTACTGTGGAGTCTCCTTTTTTATGGATTGGGCAGAGCACACTTAAGTTCCAATCGTCGGGCATGCGCTCGTCCGACCATATTCTGCATAGGAGTTGATGCATGCTCCTTATCAACTCTTCCCCGCCATGTTTGAATAGCTCGGCTGGCAAGCCGTCAGCTCCCGGGGCTTTGTTATTTTTAAGCCGAGACATTGCTATTCGCACTTCGTCATGATCGGGTGGTGGAACATTCCTACCATCATCTGCTATTGGGTATTCGGGTCTAACATCTTCTCCTTCCACAATTTCACTGTCGCCGTTATCTAGCAGGGATGAGAAGTGATCCCTCCACAACTTAAGTACACTCTGGACATCAGTTACCAGATCGCCGTTATCATTCCGGCAGGAATTCGTTCCGGTCTTGAAACCTTCAGTCATCGGCCTTACTTTTTGATAAAATTTTCGAACATCATTCCTACCCGCCAGCATCTCAAGCTCTTCACACTCGCGCCTTTCGGCCTCCCTTTTCTTCATTCGAGAAAAGCGCCTCTCCTCCCTCTTAGCCCTTAGCTCTTTCTTTCCGAGGCGTCGTGGCATTCCTTATCGTACCAGGTATTTTTTCTGCGGGCTCGCTGCTATCCAATAGTTTCCTCAGCGGCGGTACGAAGTGAACGAGCGATGCGCTCCCATTCCTCGGATACATCGTTTGGTGGATAATTGCTCTCAGAGAGCAGGAGTGAGAGCCGGGTGGAATATTCGTTGGCTGTCTGCGTCATGTGCAGTCTCTCGACTTCAAACTTTCCTTGCTTCCCTGTTGGCACATTCTTTGCTGCACAGAGGCGAGTGCGTACCTTGGCCGCCACAAGATAATGGTCCGAGTCGATATTGGGATCACGGATTGTGCGCACGTCTAGGATGCTGGAGCTGTGTCTGCCGTCGATCATGACGTGATCGATCTGATTTCGCGTTTTTCGATCAGGTGACAGCCATGTGGCTTGGTGTATTTTTTTGTGCTGGAATCTGGTACTGCTAATGACCATGTTTCCGGACCCGGCGAAATCGATCGGCCTCGTCCCATTAGGGGTAGTTACGTTGTGGAGACTGAATTTTCCGACTGTGCCACCAAAGATACCTTCCTTGCCCACCCTGGCATTAAAATCGCCAAGCACGATCTTTTTATCGCGGCGGGGGCAGCGGTCGTAGATTTGTTCTAATAGCTCATAGAAGGAGTCTTTGGTCGCATCGTCCTTCTCTTCCGTCGGGGCGTGGGCACAGATGAGCGATATGTTGAAATGCTTCGCTTTGATGCGGATGGCGGCTAGACGCTCGTTCACTGGCGTGAAAGACAGTACTCGGCGGGTGAGTTTCTTTCACACCACAAAACCAACACCAAATATGTGCTCCTCTGCATGGCCACTGTGGTATATGACGCAAGACCCGATTTTTTTTGTCATGCCCCGTCCATCGCACTTCCTGAATAGCGGTGATGTCTGCTTTTACTTTTTCGAGGACATCAACCCGCTGGGTAGCGGCACCTTCCCTATTAAGGGTCCGGACGTTCCAGGTGCATACCCTCAAATCATAGTCCTTTAAACGTTTGCCATGGTCGTCATCAAAAAGAGGTAGTCTCATCCGAGGCATTGCTGGATTTTTCATTGGATAGGATTTTTTACGTGGTGGGTCCCAAGCCCGACGCACAACCTGCACTGCAGGAGTTGTTTACTGTTACACGTTTATGTAGCGAGCCGCTTGCTCCAAGACAGACGCCCGCTCGCAGCCGCACCTACTGGTGAACAGACGCTGCAGTTATTCCCCTCAACAAGCCCTTAAACCGAACATGTCGGAGTGGCCTTGTCGAGTTGTCGCCTTCTCTCTTTAGTTCACCACCAAACGGGTGTTCGGTGGCTATCCAGAGGACACTGCGCGGAAGTCGTGAGCTGCTTGCTCCGCATGTTAAAGAATCGCTCTGGCCACCCCCAGGTGGATGACAGTCAGAAGCTTTCCCCACTTACGTGGACTTCTACAGACGAAGCCGTCCTCCAAGTTTACGCTCAGAACAAAATCACCGTGGTCAAATCTATATATTAATAGGCTAACATTTTTTCCATACAAACAATTGCCAGGCTGTTTAGCACATTTAACATACTCATATCTACATAAAATTGATATGGATGTGTTCGTGTGAGTCAGGAGCAGTGCATAGGCGTATAATTTTTTCAATAAATTATTTAGTTTGTTTCTAATTAATAAATAAAGTTTTTAGTTAAGGGAAATAGATATCGTAAAACTGTTTACAAATATCATAAACACAGTTGAAGGGTCGCTTTAATTTAAAAGCGCTCTCTCTCTTTCATATGCGTTGGCCAAGTTTACGCTCAGATCAAAATCACCGTGGTCAAATCTATATATTAATAGGCTAACATTTTTTCCATACAAACAATTGCCAGGCTGTTTAGCACATTTAACATACTCATATCCACATAAAATTGATATGGATGTGTTCGTATGAGTCAGGAGCAGTGCATAGGCATATAGTTTTTTCAATAAATAGTCTAATTTGCTTCTAATTAATAAATAAAGTTTTTAGTTAAGAGAAATAGATATCGTAAAACTGTTTACAAATATCGTAAACACAGTTGAAGAGTCGCTTTAATTTAAAAGCGCTCTCTCTCTTTCATATGCGTTGGCCAAGTTTACGCTCAGATCAAAATCACCGTGGTCAAATATCTCCTATTGCTTTTCCATTAAGGCGAAAAATGGGAGAGAGAGCGGGAGGCACACTGAGGGCAACTGAGTAATTTTAATTTTGACCATGATTTCGCGTCGGACCGTGATCAAAAGGGTAAATCAGTGTTGCGGTACAACTGGAATTTGGAAAGTGTTGCTTATCTCTGCGAAAAGGATTAATTTTTGTACCGTTCTTCCTATTTATATTATGTACATAATTGTACCTTTTTCAAGTTTTTACAAAGTAGTGGAACAAATAAACATTTAAAATTTAGATGCATATACATATACTGAAATTTGCGTCCCCATACTTATTAAAAGTGAAAATGAAATTGAAAATTGGCAACAAAGCCAAATAAAACCCCTGGGAAAATCGTGAAATTGGAAGAGCAAGAAAGAGTTTCGTATCAAGTCATCTTTGCTTCCTATTATGAGTTCTATAAGCGCCAGAGCGCAAGAAATCTAAAAAGCTGTAAGAAGTAGACCTTGCAATGCTCCATACTATAGAGAAAAAGGAGCAACCAATTACAATAAACAATCATGGAAAATTAAATCCATCGAATACTTTGCCGAAGCCATTTTTGGCGCTCAAGTATTTTATATGGATGCCACGCTTATGTACTTTAGAGTGTGCCAATAAAAAAAAATATAAAATAATATCCGTGTGTGTGCTTTATACTTATTTTTGTTTCAATTTTTGTTTTAATTTCACTTTACTCACTGTTAGGCCTTTTAATTTTAATTTATTTATTATTTTATTTCTTTTTATTTTAATATTTTTCTTTTTATTCCAATTTTACTTAATTCGTATTTATTTTATTTGAGGTGCTTTTTAATTACTTTTATAATACTTTGAGTACTAAGTTTGGTAATCCAATACGAAGTTGAAAAAATAAGTTGCATGCTCGAATTTCGAGCACGGGCGATACTAGTTATTATTATTATTATTATTAAGTTAAGTTAAGTTAAGTTAAGTTAAGTTAAGTTAAGTTAAGTTAAGGTAAGGTAAGGTAAGTTAAGTTAAGTTAAGTTAAGCTAAGTTAAGTTAAGCTAAGTTAAGTTAAGTTAAGTTAAGTTAAGTTAAGTTAAGTTAAGTTAAGTTAAGTTAAGTTAAGTTAAGTTAAGTTAAGTTAAGTTAAGTTAAGTTAAGTTAAGTTAAGTTAAGTTAAGTTAAGTTAAGTTAAGTTAAGTTAAGTTAAGTTAAGTTAAGTTAAGTTAAGTTACAATTCACAATTTCTCTGCTGGTTATAAATTTCCTTCTGTCAAATTTATATGTGAATGATATCGAGCAGAGGGAAATTTTTATCGACCAGTTAGCGAGTATGGCTACTACTCATTATGGATTCAAACATTTTTGTTCGATCCGACCTCGATTGTGTGATGGCGAATCGAAAACGACATATCGCACACTAAATCAAAAAGCGTTACAACTCAAAATTCAAAAATTTTCAGGAGAGGCAAAAAACTTTTTAATTTTTATAGGCAATGATATGGGAAAAGGCTACGTATAATAGTTATTTCTCAGTTAAAAAAGACTCTGATGGAAAAGATTTTTGGCAGCCGCTGGAGATATATTCTGCGTACCAATTTATGGAAGAAACCCGATTTCGAAAAATTTTGAGTTGTAACGCTTTTTGATTTAGTGTGCGATATGATAATTAAATAATATGTTATTATTTGTATTAAAATGTAAATATTATAAAGTCAAGTCAAGTCAAGTCAAGTCAAGTCGAGTTAAGTTAAGTTAAGTTAAGTTAACCCCTTGTCGACCGACGGTACTTTAAAGTAGGTACCATTACAATCAATGGCTTATAAAATCTGCAGGAAAAGTATTTTTAAGCATTTCGACCGTCGGTACCTTACAGTACAATGAATTTTGAATAAAACTATTTTTTTATAACCGGCAACGCCAACATCGCAAAATAGCAGTTACTTTAAATCAGTATTAGCTATTCGCTACCGTTGTTTGAAGTGCTAGTTTTGGAATAGTAAAAAATAATATTATTTGATTAATTTCGACTGCTAAAGTGCTATATACTATATAATTATATATTTTATTTGTCTCGTAAATATTTTTCAAAACAGTATTTACATTATTTGATATTGTTTTTTTGCAAATATATGCAACGGACCGGTAAGTACCTTTGGGTTGTGACTTTGGCTAAAAAATTACATTATAGCTTCCTTTTGTATGGCATAATGGAGGGAGCCCGTTCTAAACGTCTTGGTACAGATGAAATTTTGGAGATACTTCAGGCCATTCCAATTGATAATAGCGATAACACGGATATAGAAACTTACGACGAGTGCTAGGATATAAGGAGTCCCAATAATGACAGTATAATGGAGCATTATTTACAAGAATTATTGGAAGAGGACAACATTGTGGAGAAGCTACTTGAAGATTGTAAATTTGAACAATCTCTAAATAGCGATAGGGCTGGTATTCTGGAAGTACCTCGCTGATAATAATAATAATATCCCAATCAAATCAATATTCCTTGAAAGAGTTTTTAGTGCTTAGCACGTAATTTTTATTTTAATTCAATTTTTAATTGTTGGGGTAAGTGGAAAAAAATTCAACAACTATTTACAGCGAAGGTTGAGTGTATAGCTATTTCACGAAAAACCATTTTCGATCATCAGCACTCTTTTCGGAAGTGGATGCACCGGGGATTGAACCCGAGTCCATTCCATCTTCAGCCGCAATGACCCAACGCATAAACACACTCGGCCATTGAGACTCTGTGCAAGCTGTTGGATTTTCCCCACTTTTGCCTTTTTCATTTTCAACATTAACGTTATTGTGTATATGCTTTTGCATATATTCTCCACTAACGTGCTGAATTTTTGTTGTAGGCAGTTCGCAATGAATATTGTTGTTGGTATTTATTTTATGTATATACCAAACAACGTTAACAATTTTACTTGAAAGAGTTTTTAGTGCTTAGCACGAAATTTTTATTTTAATTCAATTTTTAATTGTTGGGGTAAGTGGAAAAAAATTCAACAACTATTTACAGCGAAGGTTGAGTGTATAGCTATTTCACGAAAAAACATTTTCGATCATCAGCACTCTTTTCGGAAGTGGATGCACCGGGGATTGAACCCGAGTCCATTCCATCTTCAGCCGCAATGACCCAACGCATAAACACACTCGGCCATTGAGACTCTGTGCAAGCTGTTGGATTTTCCCCACTTTTGCCTTTTTCATTTTCAACATTAACGTTAGTGTGTATATGCTTTTGCATATATTCTCCACAAACGTGCTGAATTTTTGTTGTAGGCAGTTCGCAATGAACATTGTTGTTGGTATTTATTTTATGTATATACCAAACAACGTTAACAATTTTACTTGAAAGAGTTTTTAGTGCTTAGCACGAAATTTTTATTTTAATTCAATTTTTTATTTTTGGGGTAAGTGGAAAAAAATTCAACAACTATTTACAGCGAAGGTTGAGTGTATAGCTATTTCACGAAAAACCATTTTCGATCATCAGCACTTGAATAACGTGGTAACCGTGTAAATAAATAAACACAATGGGTTAATATCACGTTATAACTATGGTTTAATTCAAAATCCAATTAAGTTTATTTTGCACAAATAAATTTGGTACTTATTAGAAAATTAAATCACTTACCGTGGCTGATAGCGAAAAGTAGCGGTCGTCGTGAACGAATGAAAAAAAAAAAATAATGTATATGAAAGTTACTAGTAGCGACTAACTAACTAATATCTACTAGTTGTCTTTTGTTTACTGCTAATTCAGCAGTAAACTGCAGTGAGTAGTGCCAGTACATTAGGACGGCACTTAAAATTGGTTTAAGCCGTAGGCTTAAACATGCCGGCCCACCTTGCAGTATGCAATCGCTGCCGCATCGTCATTATCAGCCCCGATAGTGAGAGATTACAACGATATATATATACGAATCTAAAGTCAATTTTAATTACAACTCAAGTTCAAATTATTCAATTCAATATATAATTCATTGCAAAGAGAGAAAAAAAAAACATTACATAATTTCAATCTTAAATCTAAAATTTAAATTCATTTTCTTAGTTCATTATCTCGGCTGTACGTAGTACACAAAGTATTTGTAAAGGTGTGATGAAAGGTATATATCTTGAGGTAGACCATAACCGCTACTCCGACTCAGGGGTCGTACGCTAAAGGGAGAAAAAGATCGATTAATAACATACGTGGGTCCTTTTCTGCATAGTGATTTTACCCTAAGTGCACGCTCCGGATAGAATATACCCGAATATGGTTTCCTGAGCGAGTAATGATCCTAGTATTCCAGGTGGTATCGTATTAGATAGCAGCACCTTCGAGAACACCTCAGCTCCCAGTACTAACTGTACCGGGGCGGCGCTATGAAAATTAGGATCAGCTAGGCGAAGGTTGGCATACTTGGTGGTCGTATCTGTCGCAACATTTTTGGGCGGTGTAACCACCCTGCACTCTTCCATCACCGCATGTGTGGAGATTGTGGCTGTATGGCCATGTTGGCCACGCAAGACCAGAAAACACCCAATTTTTCCGTTTATATTATTTGAACTAAATCTAAGCTGTCTCGCCAAAAGTGGGCATATTCTGGTTGCAGTGGCACACATGTCCATCAGCGCTCGGACCGTGTGTAACCGCCCTCCTGCCTCCACTCTGACCATTGCCGTGGGCGCTACAGGGGTCAAGCAAAGTACAGGCAGGGGGACGGTTGTGTGCACCGATCCGGACCGAAAATTGGATATAATTTGCCGTCGGTATGGCTAACTCGCTTGGTGTGGCCGTTGGCGGCTGTTTTGCCTATTTCGCAATTGGATGTGATGCCGAATAGCACCGTCACTTTCTCTTTCGTGGCGGAGCTGTGGGCGGAATCGTCGTAGTTCCGACCCACTTGATGCAGGAGGATCGAACTCCCGCACCGTTTCTATCCCGACGGAGCCCGCAGCACTCTCATCCCGGGTCGGCATCGATATCTCGGAGGCGTGGAGGGAGATTTCATCATCGTCCACCTCCCGAGATTCGGCTGGAATACGTCGGGGCGACTCATCCCTTGCCCCTAGATGGAGCAATGTGTGATGTCGGTCCCCGCATTGCCGACACGAATATTCGCTGGAACATTCCCGCGATCGATGCGACGGATACAGGCAATTTTGGCACAATTGCTTTAGGATTACCTGCCGTAAGCGCTCCGTCGGGAGCATAGCTCGAAAAACAGAGCATAGTCGGGCCGGGTGCCGTAGTTTACAAAATTTGCAATTGTGTGCGCATTAGGCATGGGTAACACTGCGCTGCGCGGCGCAATTGCGCTAACACCAACCCTGGCGTTATTGCGCTAACTCCGATTTGAGAAATGTGCCAACTCAATATTGCGCCAACTCAATTTTGTAATATAAAACCGACTCAATTTCGTGCGCTAACACCAGCACCAATATAGCGCTAGTGTAAAATGGCGCAACCACAACGCCAATAACAGCACCATAGTATATGTATACGTATGACACCGTCACAATTATGTATGCTTGATAGTGATCTATGTGACTCTAATTTCCAGCATATTTTCACAAATATACGGAATATGTTTCCAAATGATTATGAAAATTTAAATTAATTGTGCCCTCGTATATGTAAGCAGAATTGCGCCAAAAGAAATAAAACGGGGATGGTGAACAGTAACAAGCGAAAAAATGTTATTTATCGATTATTCCATGACAATTGCGCTAAAGGTGTTATTGCGCCAGTACCGTGAGTTGGCGCCACGAGTGGCGCTGGAGTTATTGTATCAGCGCCAAAAAAAATGCGCCATTACCCATGGCTAGTGCGCATCTTTGTTGCTTGGCCATCGTATTTGCGTAGCCACCGTGTTTGCCCATTGTTTTGCTATAAAATTTTTTAATATATAAATATATCGAGTATCGTTTTTGGATACTTCATTTGTTGGTTGGGTGGCGAGTGGATTGATTATTTATCAAAATCTGGTTTTGTGGCAATTTGGTTTGGAATATTTTCCTTGATGATTATATGGTAATATATTGCTAAGATTTAGTGTTCGAAGAAACACATAAAGCCGTGCAAGTTAGCTATGCCATTTCGCTCAGTGTGAACGCTTCCTAATGGCATGTCAAAATACACATTTCATAGCATCTGAAGCACCCGGTTCGATAGTTGGGTTGTCACCATATGGTGAAATGATTATCAACGTGCTATAATATGTCCGTTTACTTGCGTTATAATGTAAGGTAAATTTTACTGATAGATACTAGATCCTTGTACAGTTCGTGGTTTCCTCCACCCCAAAAGAACATAAAAATAATGCAAGCAAAACCAAAGTTCAAAGAGGAAACAATAAAATATTAATAGGAATATTGCACAAATTTGTGGTAATGTCGCATAATTTCACTGCCGTTCAGCTAGGTGCGTAAAATTTCGTTGTATATAAGTCATTTACATATTCAGGATTGTCCACCTTTTCGAGATTAACTCAAAATCTACATTTACTTTTTCGAGCAGCTATACAAAAAACTCGCGAAATAATCGCGATATTATCATGATACTCTTGTCAATACAACCCTCGATTTTCTACGTAATCGATAGTACAAATGAAGTTGCTCAAAGTTCGGTACAATGATCAGACCTACTGCTGGTTATCAGTTTCGCAGCTAATCTAGATCTGTTCATAATCTCATTTTATTTAAACTACATTATAACATAAGTGTGATTTGGTACCAATCTTGTTTGCCGACTTGCACTTTGGTACCGAATTCGATAACATGTCAAAGTACCAAAATATATTGGTCTGGTGTGATGGTAACCCTGTCGTGGTGAAATGCAATTTGACAATTGTCAATGAAAAAATTGGCTGGGTTCTTCATTGTCAATTTGGATTTTTCACGGCCGCGTGGTAAAAACGGTACGTGTAGTGAAAATAGTTAATTTTTTGAGCAATACATAAATTTATGCATAGACAGTCTTGGAATTACGTTTGTTTTGATAATACTGGATTCTGCGGCATTGAAAAGTTGAATTTGTGCAATGGCTTTGGCCACCAAAAGCAGATGCAGCCGAAATAAAGTGGATGAGGACCATTACCAATGCAGTCAGCAGTGGCAGCTCGAATCTGGATTTTATGCATTTATAAATGTTGCTGTTTGGTAAACATTATCTTGTTAGAGATAACTTAGCACGGATTAATGCAATAAATAACTTTCACAAAAACCCAAATTAGTCTCACATACATTTTTCACAAAAGTTAAGGGGAAAAAAGAACAACGCTGCGGGCCATATTTCCTAGGGACATAAATTAGGCTCAAATTTCCATTTGCTGACCAACATGGTGGTTTTTGTGATTGATTTAGGACAAGACGTGCTCATATGTGACTTGGTCTTATATAATACTTCGGCAGATATTACATAAGGAGAGTCCTGTAGCTGGATTCAGTAACATTAGACGACAACGCAAATCGAGTTGTTAGCTTAACAACAATGACGTTTGCAGTGACAACAGTAGGATTCGCTAACTTATTTTTCACGACATAAAGCAGCTGACTTTTAGTATTTATTCAAAATGACAAAAAGCGGAAACTCTGCTCACCTCAGCTGTTTGAAACGTTGATATTTACGAAAAGCACAAATAGGAATGTGCAAAAGTGCAAAAGTAAACTTTCTTAATATAAATTTTCTTAATAAATATAAATAAATATGTAAGTAAATATAACTAGTATTATTATATATATGTATTAGTCTAATATTGAGGCATTTTTAAGATGTCTCCACGCGTGTGTACCAATGCAAATGGTTGCGAAAACATTTGTACAATAATACATACGTGAGTTAATTAATTTAAAAAAAGTGGTTTAATTCGAGTTATTTACTATCTATTTTATATGAATATTGATTCAAAATCAATTCCGGGTATATTTTAATCAAATACTGAGGCATTTATTAAGATGTCCTCACGGTGGTGTACCACTGCAAATGCTTGTGAAAACATTTGTACAATAATACATATGTGAGTTAATTAATTTAAGAAAAGTGGTTTCCTTCGAGTAATTTACTATCCATTTTATGTGAATATTGATTCAAAATCAATTCCGGGTATGTTTTAATCAAATACTGAGGCATTTATTAAGATGTCTTCACGCTGGTGTACCACTGCAAATGCTTGTAAGAACATTTGTACAATAATACATATGTGAGGTAATTAATTTAAAAAAAAGTTGCTTAATTCAAGTAATTTATTGTCTATTTTATTTGAGTATATATTCAAAACCAATTCCGGATATCTATTTATCAAATATAAGAAAAATATTTGGCTTTAAACCTTTCTCACAAGTTTTCTCACAAATAAACAACACAAAACTACAAGTCGTCAAATCACTGACGTTGACGGCAACAGCTGTTTGTTCGATCGCAAATGTTGTTAAGGAAATAGCTAACGAATATCCAAGGTGACAAAAATATCGTTTAGTTCGCTAAACGATAACGCATGTTGTTAAAATTGGGTAGTGAATTCAGCTACTGGTGGCTGATGGCTATTCTTTATAAACGCGGCGAAAAGGTGAGCAATTGGGAAATATTTCTGTTTTATGCATTCCCGGTAAGCAAGTTTGGTACGATACCAATTATTTTATATGTGTGCATAATTGCATGTACGTATCAGAGCTGCAAAAGGCTGCAATCCAATTACGCTGCAATAAGGTAAATTGTTTAGTATGGCAGCAAGACTTGATGGTAAATCGTATGGATTGTGAAATTTTGCAATTGCAACCAATGATTGCTAACCAGAACGGTGGTAAACTTTCACAACTCTGGAATGTACGTATACATGCATGCTGACCGTAAGTCAATTATGGAAGTTTTGTGGATATTTATGCATTACCATTTGTAAGTATTTAAAATTTTGTAGTAGGCTTCTGCAACTTATATATTCTGATTGCTAGATACCAGTGGGGGGCGGGGGGGGGGGGGGGGGGGGTTGCATAGAACCTTTCTATTTCTGCTGCGGAAGCAGTAAGGAAGGTTAGGATGACCGATAATGGTTAATTATCGTGCTGGGAATTTGTTTCTTCGTCAGCTGGGAGTAGTACGAGCTTATGAATTGGTCGTACTGTTTCACCTTTTGCTGTTTCGAGAACAACGACTCGTACTCGTTTATCAGTGCCGGGGTTGACCTTTGATACTCTCCCTAATCTCCATTCGTTAGGTGGGAGATTATCCTCCTTGATTACCACGAGATCTCCTTCCTTAAGGTTTGGTTGCGACTGTTTCCACTTGAAACGTTTTTGCAGCTCGGTTAGGTATTCCGATTTCCATCTCCTACAGAACGACTGATGCAAGGACTTAAGCTTTTCCCACCTGTTTACAATAGATGCCCTGTTCTCATTTACATCTATTTCGGGTGGTGCTAGGAGATGATTTCCTATCAAAAAGTGTCCAGGGGTTAATGGTTCCAGATTTGATGGATCATTGGACATGGGGCTTAGTGGTCGAGAATTGAGACAGGCTTCGATTCTGCAAAGTAGTGTACTGAGTTCCTCTAAGGTATATTTATGCCCTGATGCAATTTTTCGAAAATGTTTCTTAAAACTTTTCACTCCGGCTTCCCACAATCCGCCCATGTGAGGAGCTGCCGCTGGGATAAAGTGCCAATTCAGAGATTGGTGACAGTATGTCGAAATAGCCTTTGCTCTGCTTTCAGCGATCCATGCTTTATATTCTGCTTTTAGAGCCCGAGAGGCTCCTACAAAATTGGTTCCGTTATCGGAATACATATTTTTTGGACAACCGCGTCTTGCAATGAAGCGATCAAAAGCTGCTAGAAACGAAGCAGTACTAAGGTCACTTGTTGCTTCCAAGTGAATAGCCTTAGTACTGCAGCAGACGAATAGGCAAACATATCCTTTTGACATCCGACATCCCCTGCCACTGTAAGACTTTATATCGAAAGGGCCCGCAAAATCTACTCCCGTATTTGTAAAGGCTCGCGAAAATGTAGTACGCTCTAAAGGGAGGTCTCCCATAAGCTGGGTTTGCGTGCGTTTTCGATAAATGGTGCAGGTTTTGCAATTAAAGATGACAGAACGGATCATAGTCTTTACACGGGGAATCCAAAACTATGTCCGCAGAAGACGCAGCATTAGTTGATTTTCTCCATGTAAAGAGATCCTATGGACAAACTGGACAATTAAACGGGTTAGTCGGCAGTCATAGGGTAAATTCATAGGAACCTTCTCATCATCGGTCAAATTGAGGGATCCGCGAAGACGGCCCCCAACTCTCAGTATACCGTCCGCTCCAATGAAAGGGGTGAGAGAAAGAATTTCGCTTTTGGATCCTATGGGTGTATGTTTTGTAATGGCTGTATATTCCTCCGCATAATGCCTTTGTTGGTAAAGAGAGATTAGCCTGTGTTTTGTAGCCTTGATTTCTGCACTCGAAAGTGCAATTGTATTAGGTCTTTCCAACAATTTTGTCTTAGGATGAGTGAATCGTGCAAACCTAAAAACGTAGGAGATGACTCTTAACGCTCGTGAGAGGTCAGAAAACCGTTCAAGGGGATCGTTATCTAATTTAGACGTATGGACTCGTACTCTTTTCTCCTCTACAGACGTGTTGTAGGTTTCGTCCTGCTTTGGCCATTCAGTTTCGTCTTCTTGCAACCAAGAAGGACCCTGCCACCACAAACTGTTTGTGACCAGTTCGTTAGCTGGCAGTCCCCTACTGGCCAAATCTGCAGGATTTGAAGCAGAATCTACGTGGCGCCAGACTTTGTTTCCTGTCTTCTCTACTATTTTAGTAATACGGTGTGCCACGAAGGTTGACCAAGAACAAGGAGGTTTTCTGACCCACGCTAAAACGATTGTAGAATCGGTCCAAAGGTGAACTTTTAACTTGCCTAGTTTCAGGTTTTCTATTACCGATTCCACGATATCTGCTAGAAGACCGGCGCCGCAAAGTTCTAATCGTGGTAGAGAAATAGTTTTCACCGGCGATACTCTTGTTTTCGCCATCAGTAGATGAGTAAAAAATTCTCCTTTTATTTTGGTTCGTAGGTAAACTGTTGCGGCATATGCTTTCTCCGAAGCATCGCTGAAGCCATGTATCTCTATTTCGCTTGAAGGAGTGAAATTAACCCATCTGGGTATCTTTATTTCATCGATGGCAGGATAACTTTGTTTGAAAGTTTGCCATCGCTCTAAAGTATTCGCTGACACTTGCTCGTCCCAACCTGTTGCTTTAAGCCAAATATTTTGCATAATTATCTTTGCAACAATAACTACGGGAGCAAGCCAGCCTAACGGATCGAAAAGTTTGGCTATTGTGGAAAGTATCGCTCTTTTTGTCAGAGTATTCGAATCCTCTATAGGTTTCGCTGAAAAATAAAAATTATCTGTATGGGCGTTCCACCTTATTCCTAGGGTTTTCGCTGTACTGGTGTCTTCGAATTCTAAGAAATTCTCGTGGAGCAAATCGTTTCTTGGAATACCCTGTAAAATAGACTGGCAGTTTGAAGTCCATTTTCTCAAAGAAAAGCCTGCGGACTTTAAGGCAATGTTTATTTCATCTCGCGCTTTAAGGGTCGATTCGATGGTATGTCCGCCTGCAAGTACGTCGTCAACATACATACTTGATCGTAGAATATTTTCAGCGATAGGGAGGGAACTCTGAACATCATCCGCTAATTGGTGTAAAGTCCTTATAGCTAGATAGGGCGCGCAATTTACTCCAAAGGTTACTGTTTTAAGTTCATATATTCGCAGAGGATCTGTTATGTTATTTCTAAAAACTATTCTTTGGAACTTGGTCTGTTCATCCCGTACCCAAATTTGTCTATACATTTTCTCTATGTCGCTGTTGAATACGTATTTGAATAGTCGCCAGCAGAGAATTAAAAGAGTTAGGTCGGCTTGTAAAACCGGCCCTGTATAAAGAACGTCGTTCAGACTTTTGCCGTTAGAGGTTGGGCAAGAAGCATTGAAAACTATCCTCAGTTTCGTTGTTGTACTGTCCTCTTTTATCACCGCGTGGTGAGGTAAAAAGTAACAATCTGATGTATCAGGTGAGATAGCAGAAGGAAGTTTGGTCATATGCCCTAAAGTTTCATATTCTGACAAAACTCGATTATATTCTGCCTGAAAGGCTGGAGATTTCGTAAGGCGTGTTTCATTTCTATGAAATTGTGCGCAAGCGATTTTTAAAGACGGCCCTAAATTAATGTCGTCAGGGAAATCCCGTTTGAAAGGTAAGGAAACCGTATATTTCCCATCAGGACTTCTGCGTGTTGTGTTTTTATATAATTCCTCACAATAAGCATTTTCTTCATTTATGCTCTTATCCTTGGGCACATCCTCCAACTCCCAAAATGCTTTTAGTTGCTTATCTAAGCTAATCTCGTTAAAGAACGATACCCTTTTGCTGGTTGGATTTTGTGTATCAGCACGACCGGTTAAAATCCAGCCGAATACCGTCTCCTGTGCTAACAAAGTATTCAACACATTTTTTCTAATACCACCTAGCATTATCTGTGGATAAATATCTCCCCCTAAAATGAGGTCCACTGGTTCGTGTACAAAGAACCTTTTATCAGCAAGTTCAAGGTCAGGGAATGCCTGTTGTGTCGTTGCGTTGACTTGACAAGTAGGAAGATCTCCATTTAGCTGGGGTAAAATTAATACAACCGTATTTATTTTGACCAGTGGATCTACTGGAACGTAGTTCAATCGAACATGCTTTCTTTACTTGGGCTGAATGACTATTATTTATCCCTGAAACCTGTATATCTAACCGTTTCGACGGTAAGTTTATTCTACGTCGTAGTCGCTCCGTCATAAATGAGCATTCTGACCCTGAATCTATCAGTGCTCTTGCAGCATAATTTATACCATTATAATGCACGTTTACCCTTGCAGTCCCTAACAAAACTCCTTTGCTCGTGTTTGCATGGCATGACGATACATTATGCGAATTTGTATTTTCCCTTTCCTTCGCTTGCTTAGAAGTTGACGCTATATTATCTGAAGGCTTTGTCGATTTGGTATTTGAAGCCTTTTGCTTTGTCTTATCTGTTGCTAAGTGAAGCAATGTATGATGGCGAGATTTACAAACACTGCAGTTATATGTACTATTACACTTTGAAACGGTATGTGTGCCAGAAAGACAATTTATGCAACATTTATTGTTTTTTATAAAAGAAACTCTATCTTTAACCGCCAATTTTTGAAACCTAAAACAGTTGCGTAAATGATGTTCTTTGCTTTTGCACATTTTACATGATTTTTGAGGGATGCTCGTTTGATAAACGTTTCGTTTGACAGAAGTGTCCAGATTATTATGATTTCCTTGAGGCTTGGAAGCTTTCCCGGGTTTTCTGTCTTTTATATCTGAAGCGGTGGGATAAAAATTTGTCCATATCTGTCCACTTAGGTAGCTCCGTTTTATTTTCAATTTGCTGTTCCCAAAGAGATAGGGTGCCATCCGGAAGCTTCGTGGAACATAGGTATGTTATGATCGCATCCCAGTTAGAAATATCTACTTTATACGAATTGAGAGCCGAGATGCAATTATTAATATCTCTCTGTAGGTTCTTAATGGCTGTCCCACATTCCGTCTCTACTGCCTTAAGGTTGAATAAAAGTTTTAATTGGCTGTTTACCAAAATGCGTTTATTTTCATACCTATCACTGAGATTATTCCAGGCTGTAGCGAAACCCTCATTAGTAAGTGGACATCTCTTTGCTATTTCTTTTGCCTCTCCGCTGGTTTTCTGATTAAGGTAGAATAATTTTTCCACAGGAGTAAGACGCTTGTTCAGGATATAAATGGCCGTAAACATGTCCCTGAAGGACGGCCATGAAAGGTAGTCTCCCTTGAACACATCGGTGTCACAAGCGGCGAGACGAATATTATGCTCACGACAAGCACTGTCGTCAGACGTGGTCTGATTTTGAGCTGCAGGATTTACATTGGGTTGAGGATTTTGGGGAGGTGTCAGTTTTTCTGCCAAAGCTGACATGGTCGCTACGCATTTTGCGTAAACTGCATAGCATACTTTATTTTTCTTTTTTATTGTTGCTAAATCCTCTTTTGTGGTACCTGGTGCATTTATCAACGTGTCATAGGCGGTTTTTGACTTCCGCCACAGGGCTTTTAGTTCCTCTTGATGAGGTATAAGGCTATGCTTATTGTGCTCTTCTTCAGGGATAGAGTTAAATAATTCGTTGAATTCTATCAAATTATCGTTTCTAAGATAACTCAACATTTTTTTTATTCCTCTAAAAATATTGATTTACCCAAAATACCAATTTGTTCAGATATACATTTTTTGTTTGTCCTATTTGGACCCAGATAAAAATCTAAGGATTAGATTTAATGAGCAAAAAAATGTTATGGACTGAACCGGCACAATCTCGTAGAGATTTACTTGTATAAATTGCTATGGGGTATATAAACCTGAATCAATTGCCACACCAACCAGATATAAAAATAACCCGTGAAGAAATTTTGATTTTTTTTTTTTGTGTATATTTATTTTAAACTGCGCCAAATGGTTCTATACGTTGTTTAAATACAAATACGTATGTGCATATATTTATGTGTAAATGTAATAGCCAAAGTGAAAAAATGTATGTAGATATATGTATGTACATATAACCTCAGAAAATATGAGCGCTGTACTCAAATAGGGCTTAATTCAATATTTTCAATTTTTTAACACAAGTGATCGGACGGCACCACCCAACTAATTAGTGACTTTTTTTTTTTTTTTTTTTTTATTAAAATTATTTAAATTAATTTTTCCAAATTTGCGAGTGAACTTTTTAGTTTATTTTTGATTAGTTGGGATATAATTGACTGTATAGTCGAACTGCAGTGTTAGTGCGTATGTACATATGTATGTTTGTATCTACCAAGCAACATGCACTTTTTTAAGTTGAGGTTAGGGGTGTTTTCCACAAAATTGCGAAAAGTTTCACTCGCACCAATTTTACACTTTTTAACACAAAATTTAAATATTTCACTTTAGTCACTTTGGTAATTTTGCAGAAAATAACCCACTTACCGATTAGGTCTGATATATGTATGCGACTTTGCTTTGGTTATATGTATATATGTGTGTGCGTGGCTTTTGTTTGCTGGATTTGTATATTTGATTATATTGCCTTTTTGTTTCGTTTGCTGGTTTGTGCCTTGTTGAAGACTTCCAGTGTTTTATATGTTTTTATGATTTGAATCTGTATCGTAGTGGACTGTATGTGTCGCTTTAATCCTCCAAGAAGGCGCGTAAGGACCATGAATAACGTGGTAACCGTGTAAATAAATAAACACAATGGGTTAATATCACGTTATAACTATGGTTTAATTCAAAATCCAATTAAGTTTATTTTGCAAAAATAAATTTGGTACTTATTAGAAAATTAAATCACTTACCGTGGCTGATAGCGAAAAGTAGCGGTCGCCGTGAACGAATGAAAAAAAACAAGTAAAAGCGCGGCTGTCTTCGGCCGTACCGAAGACTTCATACCTTTCATGAGTGGGGAAATGAAAAGTTACCTATGTATGTACATAGCCGGATTAAGTTTAATTTATAATTTTAATTCTGTGGGTTCATTTATGGAAAGATTTATTAGAAAAAATGGTGTCTTGGCTATGTAAATGGAGGAGTTATACACCAAAATGTCCATATCTGAACAATCGGTTGTATGGGAGCTATATGTTATAGTGGTCCGATCTTAACAATTTTCGGTAATCCCGTTTGGGCCCATATGGGTACAAATACTTAAGAATTTCACGCCGTTAGCTGTTAAAATGTAGAAGTTATACACCAAAATGTCCATATCTGAACAATCGGTTGTAGGGGAGCTATAGGTTATAGTGGTCCGATCTTAACAATTTTCGGTAATCCCGTTTGGGCCCATATGGGTACAAATACTTCAAAATTTCACGCCGTTAGCTGTTAAAATGGAGAAGTTATACACCAAAATATCCATATCTGAACAATCGGTTGTAGGGGAGCTATATGTTATAGTGGTCCGATCTTGACAATTTTCGGTAACCCTGTTTGGGCCCATATGGGTACAAATACTTAAAAATTTCACGCCGTTAGCTGTTAAAATGGGGGAGTTATACACCAAAATGTGTTTATCTGAACAATCGGTTGTAGGGGAGCTATAGGTTATAGTGGTCCGATCTTAACAATTTTCGGCAATCTCGTTTGGGTCCATATGGGTACAAATACTTCAAAATTTCAGGCCGTTAGCTGTTAAAATGGAGGAGTTATACACCAAAATGTGTATATCTGAATAATCGGATGTTGTGGAACTATATGTTATAGTGGTCCGATCTTGACAATTTTCGGTAACCTTGTTTGAGCCAAAATGGGCACGTCTACTTCAAAGTTTCATGTCCTTAGCTGTTTAAATGGGGAAGATATGCACAAATTACATCCAAAAATTCCATGTATATCTGAATAATCGGTTGTTTTCTATATGTTATAGTAGTCCGATTCGGCCGGTTCCGACAAATGATCAGCTGCATATAACAAAATACCTGTATTCCGAATTTCATTCAGATATCTCAAAAACTGAGGGACTAGTTTGCGTTCACACAGACGGACGGACGGACAGACGGACAGACGGACATGGCTTAATCGACTCAGCTCGTGATTGTGATCATATCGGTATATATTTTGGTGGGTCCCCCACGCTTCCTTCTGGTACTTTCGACAAAAATTTTTTGGCACTAAGTTATAATACCATTTCATTCTCATGAAAGGTATAAAAATAATGTATATGAAAGTTACTAGTAGCGACTAACTAACTAATATCTACTAGTTGTCTTTTGTTTACTGCTAATTCAGCAGTAAACTGCAGTGAGTAGTGCCAGTACATTAGGACGGCACTTAAAATTGGTTTAAGCCGTAGGCTTAAACAGCACTCTTTTCGGAAGTGGATGCACCGGGGATTGAACCCGAGTCCATTCCATCTTCAGCCGCAATGACCCAACGCATAAACACACTCGGCCATTGAGACTCTGTGCAAGCTGTTGGATTTTCCCCACTTTTGCCTTTTTCATTTTCAACATTAACGTTAGTGTGTATATGCTTTTGCATATATTCTCCACAAACGTGCTGAATTTTTGTTGTAGGCAGTTCGCAATGAACATTGTATTTGGTATTTATTTTATGTATATACCAAACAACGTTAACAATTTTACTTGAAAGAGTTTTTAGTGCTTAGCACGAAATTTTTTTTTTTTATTTTAATTCAATTTTTAATTGTTGGGGTAAGTGGAAAAAAATTCAACAACTATTTACAGCGAAGGTTGAGTTGGAAAAAGGCAAAAGTGGGGAAAACCCAAAAGCTTGCACAGAGTCTCAATGGCCGAGTGTGTTTATGCGTTGGGTCATTGCGGCTGAAGATGGAATGGACTCGGGTTCAATCCCCGGTGCATCCACTTCCGAAAAGAGTGCTGATGATCGAAAATGGTTTTTCGTGAAATAGCTATACACTCAACCTTCGCTGTAAATAGTTGTTGAATTTTTTTCCACTTACCCCAACAATTAAAAATTGAATTAAAATAAAAATTTCGTGCTAAGCACTAAAAACTCTTTCAAGTAAAATTGTTAACGTTGTTTGGTATATACATAAAATAAATACCAACAACAATGTTCATTGCGAACTGCCTACAACAAAAATTCAGCACGTTTGTGGAGAATATATGCAAAAGCATATACACATTAACGTTAATGTTGAAAATGAAAAAGGCAAAAGTGGGGAAAATCCAACAGCTTGCACAGAGTCTCAATGGCCGAGTGTGTTTATGCGTTGGGTCATTGCGGCTGAAGATGGAATGGACTCGGGTTCAATCCCCGGTGCATCCACTTCCGAAAAGAGTGCTGATGATCGAAAATGGTTTTTCGTGAAATAGCTATACACTCAACCTTCGCTGTAAATAGTTGTTGAATTTTTTTCCACTTACCCCAACAATCAATATTCCACCTAAAAACACAAAGTTTTAAACTTGCAAAAAGGTGAGTTTTACGCTTTTATTGGAATCAACTTTTTTATGGGTTATCACAAACTTCCAAGCTGAAAAGCTTACTGGAGCACAAGCAAAGATTTCTGTTTGCCGATTGTTACCAAAACAATGCCTCGCAATAGATTTGATGATATTTTGAGCAACCTACGCGTTAATGATAATTCTATGATTCCAAAGGACAATAAGGATTGACTTTATAAACTTCGTACTAATTGTACTAATTTTTCTGCTCGACAGAGCCCAGCGGTACTTATAAGTACCGGCACTTCTAAATATCCTTGCAGATCCTTGAAAATATTATAACTTTGTATTTATTCTTTTTAAGCAGTACACTCTAAAAACTGCGTGTAAATATGCTACCAAAATATATGTAATTTTTAGTTGAAAATTAAATTTTTTTCCGTAGATTTACACTACAAGTGTGTAATTTACAGTTCTAATCGAAATTTTACGCACTTTTCAGCAAAAGTGAGCATATCATGCGATTTTACACGCATTTTGGATTAAAAATGCATACAGAAATTGTAATTTCAAATCTCGTGCGCGAAATTACAATTGAGTGGGGTAAAATTACATAGTGAGTTGGTAATTTTGTTTAACTTATATGCGAAATTACAATTTAGTGATGCACAAATTCCCGAAGCACAGATTAAACACCATTTTGAAACGAACCGTGCTCATTATGAAACTTCGGATTTTCCAAGGCAGATCTAGGAAGGTAGGCTCGGTGGCGAATTCGGAAATTTCCCATGTATTTTGTTATTGTAATTGGTAGAGTGTAATGTCAAAATGATAATTCGCCTTAGTTAAAATCTGAATTCGCTTGGGACTCGCCCATTCCTATTGGTCAAGATGTGAATTCGCTTTGATTTTGACATTACACTCTACCTTTGTAAATAAAAAAAGTAGTTTCTGAATTCGCCACCGAGCCTACCTTCCTAGATCTGCCTTGGGGTTTTCGATGGCCTCAATGCTGCCAGATCGTGGAAAATTATTTTATTTGATGGATGTTTTCCAACAAAATGTAATATAGCGGAAAAAGAAACTTACATGTCCCTTACCCTGGCAGCCAAAGCTACCCACTTTTTTTACGCATGCACTACTACAAATGGATAAAGGGGAAAATCTCTTTTAACCTTTATGTGATATAGATATTTTTGTCCCTAATTCCTTTGGAAAGAGGTTATTTAATACAACATGAACATATCAAAAATCCAAAAACAAAAAATCAATTGCGAAATGAATATATTATTTTCAAAAAAGTGAATGAAATAGTTATATAGTCAATTTTCAAAACACTTCAATGTCAATTTTAATTAAATATTTGATAAAAATTTATTGTAAAAAAATTTTTACTTACATATGTATGCTTGCTAAAATACAAGGGGAAAATAGTAAAATCGCCACCTCTCGATTCATAACTAACTTCAGATTTATGTACGGTATAAGTGTGTGAAACCCATTGTTTAACCAGATTTTTACTCAATGCTGGCTGCCAGGGTTATTATGTACTATTTACTTACGCAAACACATAAAAGGAACTTTATATGTCCCTTTACTTACAAACCATTTGAAAGTCAAATGAAAAAATTTTCATTTAAAACAATTACTATGCGTTCAACATCAATTGTTTTGCGTATTTTTTTTACATGCGTAGACATATATTACATACATATGTATGTACATATATAGTTTTTTATGAATAAATTGAATTTTATTGAAATAAACAAAAATGTAAACAAAAAGTTACGCACACAACCTTTTGCTTGAAGTAAAAACAGATTTCCCACATCTCATTTCTTTGCTGAACGATTTAACGATTCGTTTTTGACCCGACTGAGTGGAGCAATAAGCAAAAGAAATAGCTTCCGCTATTTTGCAGTCAACAATTCAAACCCTGGTGCGAATAAAATATAAACGAATGACAAAAGTTAACAAAGACTGCAATGCCTCTCTTTTTTTGCTTTTGGTAATTTAGCAGAGACAATGTGGCATCGCTGTACAGCATAGCGATAGAAAAGCTAGAGAAGTATGGCTTTTCGATAACACACATATCGATAATACTTACCTAGCGATACATAGCGATAATATTTACCAAATATATATTAATATTGGCGCCACTAACGTCGATAAACCATTTCACAACATCGTGGTTTCAGTGACGCCAACAACCCTTAAGCCAGCGATATCCAGAGCACTGGCTAATAACTCTGCAAATATCACTTATAAATATGTATCTATTTTATTCCATTTACATATGAAAAAATCTAAGTGAATCAGAATTCTATGCGTATAATCAAATGTACTGAAACCCCATTGAACAGAAATTTCGAGTGTGTTTTTTCATACTAAGTTAAGTATATGTATATAACTCCAGCTTAACTTCGCCTTCAATAGGCACGCCACTGTGTTATTTTATTTACTTCCAATATTCTCGTACTCACAACTCCTTTACGAGTTCCTTCAACCATATACTTTTGTCAAAGTGTTTCTCTTCCGTAATTAAAAACGTATGTCATATTTAATATCGATATCAGCAAATAAATTTTATGATCGAACTACCTATACGAGATATCGAGGCATATCGATAAATTTTGATAGCTCATATCTACCACCTTTAGGACGCACAATCTGCCATCATTCGTAAAAAAGTGTAAGTGAACAAAATAATGTCAAGTGCAAAAAATATTAAGAAAAATAATATATATAAGTGTATGAAAGGCGATTGCTCAAAAACTTTCACGAATTATAGCAGCATGAAAGTCCATGAGCATCGCCATCATAAAAATTAAAAAAAAAATCGACTTTTATGCAAATTTTTCATGCTACATTTGTAGTGAAAAGCTTCCAACATTTAGAGGTGTCTATTGCCATTTAATAAGGCACCTTTTAAATAAAATTGAAGTGTTGTGCCCATTTAATTGTGGGAAGTCATCCAAAAATGTTGGTGCATTTAAGATGCATGTGTTTAGGAAGCATAATTTCGAAATACGCTCTTTCCCGGCCGAAAATTTGGAAGGTTACAATAGTGTTGAACCCAGTGAAACTTCATATGTGAATGATTCTGGTCAAAACCTATTAGGTGTTCAAAACGATTATAACAAATTCGAAAATATTATAATAAAATTAAAATATAGTTTCGGGGCATGCGACGCTGCCATTGACTTCTTGGTCTCTGAGCTTAAAGAAATTTTAAGAGAGTGTGACTCTGGGATGCACGGTGGTATTGCTAAGCTTTGTGATCAATTGCAACTGTCTAACGATAAAGAAAAATTTCTAAATATACTGTCGTATCAGTCTCTTATTTCCGAAGTTACAAAATTTGATTCAGCTTACAAAAGAACCAACTTTTTGAATCAGAAAAATAATTACATACCCCCGAAAGAGATATATCTTGGTATTAACCAATATCACAAGAAATGCTCTTTTTATTATATTCCTATTCTTAAAACAATTGAATCCCTTATGTGTAATGAAGTTTTTTTTAAACTTTTTAATGAAAAGGTGAATGCCAAAGTAGGTACCTATTCTGATTACAATGACGGTTGTATTTATGAAGAAAAAACTTTTTTCAATGAAAATTCGAAGAGGATCGAGTTATTGTTGTTCCAAGATGCATTTGAAAATTGTAATCCCTTAGGTTCATCAAAAACAAAACATAAATTGATAGGTGTATACATGATGATTGGAAATATTCCAAAGCAATATAGATCTAATATTCAAAACATGCAACTTGTGTTATTGGCAAAAGAAAGTTATATAAAAAGCTTTGGATTTGAACAAGTTTTGGAGCCTTTAATACAAGATTTAAAAGAACTTGAAGAAACCGGAATTAACATTCTAATTAACGGTTGCCTTCAAAACTATCGTGGTACTCTCTTCGCAATGCTAGGTGATAACTTGGGAAGCCATCAAATTGGTGGTTTCACAGAAAACTTTGGTTCAAGTAAATTCTTTTGTAGATATTGCTTTTATAAACGAGAGAATCTGGAAGAATTTGATGTAAAAATTTGTGACAAGCGCATTGCTGAAAATTATCAGATATGTGTTGATAATATTTCGAAACACCCTTCTCTTGGAATGGGACTCGTTAAAAACTCCTGTCTGAATAAGCTACAATATTACCACGTTTGCGGTGGTCTACCACCGTGCATATCTCACGATTTATATGAAGGAATTGTTCCGAGGATGGCTTCGTGTGTAAAAGTCCACGTAAGTGGGGAAAGCTTCTGACTGCCATCCACCTGGGGGTGGCCAGAGCGATTCTTTTGCATGCGGAGCAAGCAGCTCACGACTTCCGCGCAGTGTCCTCTGGATAGCCACCGAACACCCGTTTGGTGGTGAACTAAAGTGAGAAGGCGACAACTCGACAAGGCCACTCTGACATATTCGGTTTAAGGGCTTGTTGAGGGGAATAACTGCAGCGTCTGTTCACCAGGAGGTGCGGCTGCGAGCGGGCGTCTGTCTTGGAGCAAGCGGCTCGCTATATAAACGTGTAACAATATACAACTCCCGCAGGGCGGGTTGTGCGTCGGGCTTGGGACCCACCACGTAAAAATCCTATCCAATGAAAACAACAACAAAGCCTCGGATGAGACCACCCCTTTCTGATGACAACCACGGCAAACGTTTAAAGGACTATGATTTGAGGGTAAGCACCTGGAACGTCCGGACCCTTAATTGGGAAGGTGCCTCTGCCCAGCTGGTTGATGTCCTCGAAAGAGTGAAAGCTGACATCACCGCCATACAACAGATGCGGTGGAAGGGGCAAGGCAAGAAGAAATGTGGGCCTTGCGATATATATTACAGTGGCCATGCAGAGGAGCGTATATTTGGTGTTGGTTTTGTGGTGGGAAAGAGACTCAGCCGCCGAGTACTGTCGTTCACGCCAGTGAACGAGCGTCTAGCCACCATCCGCATCAAAGCGAGATTTTTCAACATATCTCTCATCTGCGCCCACGCCCCGACGGAAGAGAAGGACGATGCGATCAAAGACACTTTCTATGAGCAGTTAGAGCATGCCTACGACCGCTGCCCCCGTCACGACATTAAGATTGTGCTTGGCGATTTTAATGCCAGGGTGGGTAAGGAAGGTATCTTTGGCAGCACAGTCGGAAAATTCAGTCTCCACGACGTAACCAGTCCCAATGGGACGAGGCTGATCGACTTCGCCGGGTCACGAAACATGGTCATTAGCAGTACCAGATTCCAGCACAAAAAAATACACCAAGCCACATGGCTGTCTCCTGATCGAAAAACGCGAAATCAAATTGATCACGTCATGATCGACGGCAGACACAGCTCCAGCATCCTAGATGTGCGCACAATCCGTGGTCCCAATGTCGATTCCGACCACTATCTTGTAGCAGCCAAGGTACGCACCCGCCTCTGTGCAGCAAAGAATGTGCCAGCAGGACAGCAAGGAAAGTTTGAAGTCGAAAGGCTGCACATGACGCAGACAGCCAATCAATACACCACTCGGCTCTCTCTCCTGCTCTCTGAGAGCAACCCTTCTCCAAACGATGTATCTGAGGAATGGGAACACATCGCTCGTTCACTTCGTATCGCCGCTGAGGAATCTATAGGATACAAGCGAGCCCACAAAAACACCTGGTACGACAAGGAATGTCGCGATGCCTCGGAAAGAAAGAACGCCGCCTACAGGGCTACATTGTGTGCGGGCGCAACGCGAAGCGTATGGGAGCGTTATCGAACGGCGAAGAAGGAAGAGAGGCGCCTTTTTCGAAAGAAGAAAAGGGAGGCTGAAAGGCGCGAGTGTGAAGTGCTTGAGATGCTGGCGGGTAGGAACGATGCTCGAAAATTCTATAAAAAAATCCGGCGGATGACTGAAGGTTTCAAGACCGGGGCAAATTCCTGCCGGAATGATAACGGTGATCTGGTAACTGATGTCCAGAACATACTTAGGTTGTGGAGGGATCACTTATCCTCCTTGCTAGATAATGGCAACAGTGAAAGTGCGGAAGGAGAAGATGTACGACCCGAATCCCCAATAGCAGATGATGGTAGGCATGTTCCACCACCTGATCATGACGAAGTGCGAATAGCAGTATGTAGGCTTAAGAATAACAAGGCCCCGGGCGCTGACGGCTTGCCAGCCGAGCTATTCAAACATGGTGGCGAAGAGTTGATAAGGAGCATGCATCAACTCCTATGCAGAATATGGTCGGACGAGCGCATGCCCGACGATTGGAACTTAAGTGTACTCTGCCCAATCCACAAAAAAGGAGACTCCACAGTACGCGCCAATTATCGTGGGATAAGCCTCCTGAATATCGCATATAAGGTCTTAGCAAGTGTATTGTGCGAAAGACTGAAGCCTATCGTCAGCAATCTGATTGGACCTTATCAGTGTGGCTTCAGACCTGGTAAATCTACCATCGACCAGATCTTCACAATACGACAAATACTGGAAAAAACCCATGAAAAAGGATCCGACACACACCATCTCTTTGTCGATTTTAAAGCCGCTTTTGATAGCACGAATAGGAATTGCCTGTATGCCGCAATGTCTGAATTTGGTTTCCCTGCTAAACTTATACGGCTATGCCAAATGACGTTGACTAACACCACCAGCTCCGTCAGAATTGGGAAGGACCTCTCCGAGCCGTTCGAGACCAAACGAGGTTTCAGACAAGGTGACTCTCTTTCGTGCGACTTCTTCAATTTGATACTGGAAAAGATAATACGAGCTGCAGAACTTAACCATACAGGAAGCATCTTATATCACAAGAGTGTGCAACTGCTGGCGTACGCCGATGACATCGACATCATTGGCACTAACACGCGCGCCGTATGTTCTGCCTTCTCCAAGCTGGATAAAGAGGCTAAGAAAATGGGTTTGGCGGTCAACGAGGACAAGACGAAGTACCTCCTGTCATCACACAAAGAAACAGCACGCCTTGGCAGCCACGTCAATGTTGATAGCTACAAATTCGAAACTGTTAAGGACTTCGTCTATCTGGGAACCAGCATTAACACCAAGAATGATGTCAGCACGGAGATCCAACGAAGAATCACGCTTGCCAATAAATGCTACTTCGGACTAAGTAGGCAACTGAAAAGTAAAGTCCTCTCTCGACAAACAAAAATCACACTCTACAGGACGCTCATCGTTCCAGTCCTCATGTACGGCGCAGAAGCATGGACAATTTCAAAATCAGATGAAATGGCACTTGGAGTATTCGAGAGAAAAGTTCTTCGTAAGATTTATGGACCTTTGCGCGTTGGCGTGGGCGAGTATCGACGGAGATTTAACGATGAGCTGTACGAGCTTTACACAGACATCGACATTGTTCAGCGAATAAAGATCCAGCGGCTGCGTTGGGCAGGTCATGTCGTGAGAATGGACGAAGGCGCTCCGGCCAAGAAAGCATTTCTATCGAAACCCGCTGAACGCAAAAGAAAAGGGAGACCTCCACTGCGTTGGGAAAATCAGGTGGACAGCGATGCTGCCTCCCTAGGTTTTCCCAAGTGGCGCCATGCTGCACGAAACAGAAGCAATTGGCGCGCTCTGTTGGACTCGGCCAGAATCGTCTAGACGGTTAAGCGCCAATCAAGAAGAAGAAGAAGAATTGTTCCGTACGATTTAATGGAAGTCGTAAATTATTTTACTAGTCTTAACTACATTTCACTGGACTTCTTAAATTTGAGCTTTTCATCAATGCGTAAAGTGTTCAAATTACACTTGTCTTTTCCGCATATTACCAAGGGTATGAAAAAAATACCAGGTAAAGCTGATGAAGTACTGCATTTCCTAATGCTTATGCCTCTAGCTTTTGTAAATAAACTTTCGTTAAAAAGAGATCCAATGTGGAATTTTTTTACAGCTATGGTAGAAATGAGTCGTATAATAAACAGCTCAGATATTAATGAGGACCAGATTCTACTGCTTTCGCATTATACGTCTGTTTATTTTGAGTTCCGAAAGGAATATTTTCCCAGGCTGAGGTTGCGCCCGAAGCATCATTACGTTTCCCATTACCCACATCTTATAAGACAGTTTGGTCCTCTTAAGAATTTATGGACTATGCGGTTTGAGCAAAAACATCAATACTTCAAAAAAATTGCAAAAACTACCAAAAATTTCAAGAATATATGTTTTACACTCTCCCAAAAACACCAACAAATGCAAGCAACTTTGGAGGACAGGTTTTCTTTAAATATAGTGTGCGCTAATAGCATGCTACTTTCAGAAAATATGTTCAACTTAGATTTGCCCCCTCAATTTACACGTGTTACTAAAAAAATTATGTATCGTACGACGGAATTCAAAGAGAATGATTCTATTGTTATTGATTCTGACCAAGAAGGAAATATTACAACTCTTACAATATGTTCAATTTTCTTAGATAATAAGTCTGAAAAAGTTATGTTTTATGGATTTGTTATTAAAATGTGGTATAATTACGAATCTTTGTTGTATGAAAGTTTTAAAACAGAAAAATCTTTTACTGCCGTAAATATGGAGGATATTTTACTTTTTTATCCAGTTCATGTTTTGAAGAAAAATGAGCAATATTACCTTTCATTATTTTCATCAGTCATTAATAAGATATAAACTAAATGTAGAAAGTAGACGTGTTAAACTCTTTTAGGTTAAGATCAGGGATGGGCGTTTTTGAATGCATATGAAATATTTTATTCATTATTTTTTGGCAGGGACCGTAACGGTTATGAGTTATAGTTTTATTTTTTGCTCAGAAAATAAGTTAGATTTTTGTTTATTGGTTTTTTTTGGTTATTCTTCCTAAAAAACATACACGAAAAATGGGATGGGAAAGAAAAAAAGGAGAAAAAGTTGGAGAGGATAAAATTTTTTCAAAATTTTTTGAATAAAGAATAAACAAATATTTCTACTAAATTATACAATTTTTGAATAACGCCCGTCCCTCGTTAAGATATACATACTAAGTACATGCAAAAAATTGTATTAAAATATAAGAAAAAAATTTATTATTAATACAACATACTATACAATTTTAGAAAACACACTGCATATGTATATTAGTTATCTTAATATAGATAGAAGCTTTAAGAAATAAATTTTTGGCTGAACGAAATGGCTCAATACGTTTGCAAAGTCTGGAGCGCGGATAGGCGAATAAAAAAAACGTTAATGTCATCGGCATCAATCGAAGGTCTTCTGGGTGCAGGTAAATACACTTTCAACTCCTCTTAATTGATATAAGTATATAGCTATTACTGACCTTTTTAATTTAAATTTAGCTTCAAAACTAGGCATATCAGGGACACGAATCGTGCTCGAAGATGATGGTACGGAGATTTGTGGTGATGATGTCCTCAAATATTATTTAGAAGAAAAGACCACACTTATTGTACTGGCGGACGAAGAGTGGAACAAACAAATGGATATTCCTAGCAGAGAAATGGCACCCAAAGAAACCGCGAGTGTAGATACGATAACAGAAATTGATATGAATATTCAATATGGCCAAATTGAAAAGCCAGGTATGTACATTAGACCGTATCGCAAAAAATAAAGTTCGCCGTTCGCCCCCCATATGATGTATTTTTTCCGGAAAATGATTTTATTTATTTTGAACGTCACCAGATGTCGCCCAATACTTTTTTTTTCTTATCTTCGCGGTATTTATAGCTTGATCTCTTAAGTTTAATACACCAATGTCTCGGAATGTTAAATGTTTTATTTCGGGTTCTACTAAAGCAATCTAAATACTTATTTCACAAAATATTAATAGTTTTTGACTACTTTTTTTGTTCTTTTTGATGTTGAGCTATTAAATGTTTTAAACGCTTTCACATTTGTCCCCACTAGATAACGGCCTGGTTATTACGGAGGCAATTATCGTAAATGATGACGAGCTGATGCATACACCACCAGACTCCGATGCCACATCCAAATTTTGTTCAAGCGACTCGGGATCTAAAAGAATTGAAGCAGCATACCATTTACAAAAATTTAGAATGCCGTGGCACAAGGTCCCAACGGACATAATGCATTCATTGAGTAACAACGAAAATTTAGGCAGAAGGTTGAACGCATTAGGAAACTTGATTGTTGACGAATTGAGAACTTTTTCCTTTTACATCCCGATGAGTATTTTAAGGGCGGTGGCACAGGAGGCCGCATCCAAATATCCTGCATCGTTACTACAAAAAGATAACGAAGGAAACATCTTATCAGTTGCAACCACACCATTATTAACAATAATGAGAAATCGAAACAATTTTTTGAACCGTTCGCCAAATGTGAAGACCTCGGCCTTGACGCCGAACATTCCCTTTTCAAAAATGCGCAAAACCAATATTTTAAAAAATACGTGCAAGAACTGGCAACCACTTGAAGTGACATCTCCTGATACACTTATAACTTTAAACTACAAAAAAAAGTATTTGCAAAATTTGTACGACATGCAGACGGAGTTTCAGTCGATGGAATTAATAAAATCGCATATGAAGGATTGTTTTCCCATACAACGTAAAGATTTTAACGAAATGCACCCAGTCCCATCAATTCAAACTGTTAAAAAGGATTGGCCATACATATTCAATAAAGAATGTTTAAGTCAACATTTCGGCCAATTATTAAATATTGAACCAAATCTTTTCGAAATAAATTTTCAGGAAAGCATAGAGAAACATTTATCTTTTTTCAAAAAAATTGGAAAAACTGTTGGCCAGGAGGCGCACCCCGCCGATACAATAATTAAAAGCATATTTAACTACTTTAAAGAAGACGTCCAATTTTTATTCAGCACATTTGAGGTAAAATTTCGTATTACTGTTTTATAAAGTTAATTTTTAAACTATAGTTTTACTTTTCTTTTAGATGGGAACAACTCTCCATACGGTGCAAACAAAATTATTAACGAACACACCTGTTGTTGCATTTGTAGGTACGTAATAGAATGAGAGGTGTTAATAATACTTTTTTAAATCTAAGCTAAAGTTTAATCTCACTTTGTAGAAAATGACATAGAAAATGAAAGCTGCACTGTCTATACATTTATTGAGAAACAGTTAATATCCCAGGCTACTGGGCACGATATGCTACCTCATTTAAAGGAAATCATACACTACTACTTCATCTTTAATATCATCTACCCTACGGAAATATCACAATCAATGGAATTTTTTGTACGTTTTTTTTACAAACACTATCCAGACTCGTCGAGAGGATCAAAAAAAAATATTAATAATATTCAAAAAGTGAACAGTTTAATAGTAAGACTTAGCAACTTTCAGGCTTAACAAATTTGTAATTTTTATATTTGAACTGTATTAATTTTCATCATTAATTCCCAAGTATGTGCATTAGAGTGTGTATAAAATTCAAATTCACGATATTTTGCCAATGTACATTTAATAATCTATCAGAATCATTTTTACTAAAACCAGGGACTTGTAACGCGTTTCGGTTTCTGTTACACAGCTAAGTAACGAAACTGAAACAGAAACAAATCTCCTTTGTAACAAAACTCCGAAACGGTTCCAGCAGAAACAATACATGTAACGAAACTAAATTAATTTTGTTTCTTGTAACAAACCCCGTGACAAAACAAAATTAATTTTGTTCCTTTTAACAAGAACAGAAACAGAATTAATTTTGGCGGGGTGCGCCTCCTGGCTAACAGTTTTTCCAATTTTTTCGAAAAAAGATAAATGTTTCTTTATGCTTTCCTGAAAATTTATATCGAAAAGATTTGGTTCTATATTTAATAATTGGCCGAAATGTTGACTTAAACAATCTTTATTGAATATATATGGCCAATCATTTTTAAGAGTTTGCATTGATGGGACTGGGTGCATTTCGTTAAAATCTTTACGTTGTATGGGAAAACAATCCTTCATATGCGATTTTATTAATTCCATTGACTGAAACTCCGTCTGCATGTCGTACAAATTTTGCAAATATTTTTTTTGTAGTTTAAAGTTATAAGTGTATCAGGAGATGTCACTTCAAGTGGTTGCCAGTTCTTGCACGTATTTTTTAAAATATTGGTTTTGCGCATTTTTGAAAAGGGAATGTTCGGCGTCAAGGCCGAGGTCTTCACATCTGGCGAACGGTTCAAAAAATTTTTTCTATTTCTCATTATTGTTAATAATGGTGTGGTTGCAACTGATATGATGTTTCCTTCGTTATCTTTTTGTAGTAACGATGCAGGATATTTGGACGCGGCCTCCTGTGCCACCGCCCTTAAAATACTCATCGGGATGTAAAAGGAAAAAGTTCTCAATTCGTCAACAATCAAGTTTCCTAATGCGTTCAACCTTCTGCCTAAATTTTCGTTGTTACTCAATGGTTGTGTTTCTACTGAAACCGTTTCGGAGTTTTGTTACGACTTTTGTTACAAAGAAGTTTTTTTTCTGTTTCTGTTACAAGGAACAAAATTAATTTTGTTTCTGTTACAATTTTGTTACTTATTGAAACCGTTACAATCATTTGGTTTCGAATTTAGTTTCTATCCTTTAATGTTTCTCGGAACAGAAACGCAAGTTTCGTTTCGTTACGAGCTTTGTTACAAGTCCCTGACTAAAACATTACCATGTACCTACACTAAGAAAAAAAAAAAAACATATGAGCGAAGGGATCAAAGAAATTGCTTCTCTATATTGAACACTATTTTCTTTGTTTTGAGTAAATGTTTTTTCCACATTTTTCAGAAAATTTACACAAAACAAAGAAAATTTTATATTGAAACGTGTGTTCAAAATAAGGAAAAATATGTTTTTGGTCGAGATGTTTTTTTTTTTTGACTATATGATTTCATAAGACTATTTTTATACAATAATTTATGATTTAAAAATTTACTTTTAATTAAAAGCACTAAAAGTGCAAAGGTTTAAAAGAAATATAAATCCCGCCAGAAGCATGAATATTAACATTTTTTTAATATTTGTACCAGGGTTTGCAAATAATCGTTATTTTTTAAATTTTGACTAAAAATTTCATACTGAAAGAGAAATGCTAAACGCAAAAGAAGTACGCAGATGTAATCACCGTAACGCAGACTACCTCTAGATGCATTAACTTTTATTTTTTCGATTTTAATATAAAAATTGATTTTTAATCATTATTTTCTGAGTCTTATTTTCTGCTTAAAAATAAAAGGTTTTTTTTTTTGAGTTTTATTTTTCCCTCAGAAAATAAGTTATTTTCTGAGTTTTATTTTCTGCTCAGAAAATAAAAGTTATTTTTTGAGTTTTATTTTTCCCTCAGAAAATAAGTTTTTTTTTTAGTTTTATTTTTCCCTCAGAAAATAAAAGTTATTTTATGAGTTTTATTTTTCGCTTATAAAATAAAAGTTATTTTTCTGAGCAAAAAGATAAAACTGAAAATAACTTTTATTTTCTGATCGAAAAATAAAACTCAAAAAATAACTTATTTTCTGAGGGAAAAATAAAACTAAAAAAAAAAACTTATTTTCTGAGGGAAAAATAAAACTCAAAAAATAACTTTTATTTTCTGAGCAGAAAATAAAACTCAGAAAATAATGATAAAAATCAACATTTGGATATAACTCATAACCGTTAGAGTCCCTGACTTGTACACATGCATGCATTGTGTAAAACAAATATTAATTGTTATTATATCAATATATACCCAACAACTCGCAGACGTCGCACTTAAAAAAAATTTTCACATTCATGTTTCTGGCAAGAGACTGGCGATATATAATTATCTAAGAAGTCATAGGACTATATATTTTTATTTTTTAAATACAAGACGTGAATTACTTAGTATGTTTTGTATCAAATTAAATATCTGCAATAAATGAATTGTTATTAAATGTGCGTTTTAATATGGTTTAAACAGAGTGTAAGTATTTTTACACTAAAATAGTGATACTTATGTGTAAAATTTAACATAAGTGTGTAATTTTTACACAATTCTGTTGTAAAATTACCACGCTTCTGTTGTAAAATTACCACGCTTCTGTGTAAATTTCAACAGAGTGTAAGTATTTTTACACTAAAATTTAAACATAAGTGTGTAATTTTTACACAATTCTGTTGTAAAATTACCACGCTTCTGTTGTAAAATTACCACGCTTCTGTGTAAATTTCAACAAAATCTGCTTAAATTATTACTCGATTAGTGTTTAGATTTAAAGTTTGTTTGTGTAGGCTTTACACTTTTATTGTTTAAATTTAAACAGCTTATCTGTTGAATTTTTCAGTGTGCGATTTTACGCATAATAAGGTAGGAAAAAAGTAACCTACCTTTTTGTATGCAAAATTACACGAAAATTTCTAAGAGTGTAATAAAGTGTATTTTACTTTGAAAATTGCAATTTTTAATCTCCTTCATAGCTTGGTCTACAAGGGGTTAAGTTAAGTTAAGTTAAGTTAAGTTAAGCTAAGTTAAGTTAAGTTAAGTTAAGTTAAGTTAAGTTCAGTTAAGTTAAGTTAAGTTAAGTTAAGTTAAGTTAAGTTAAGTTAAGTTAAGTTAAGTTAAGTTAAGTTAAGTTAAGTTAAGTTAAGTTAAGTTAAGTAGATCATTATTTATTATATATTTTTACATAATTTATATTGTTGAATTATTATAGCCGCTTTCGATTCACAATTTCTCTGCTGGTTATAAATTTCCTTCTGTCAAATTTATATGTGAATGATATCGAGCAGAGGGAAATTTTTATCGACCAGTTAGCGAGTATGGCTACTACTCATTATGGATTCAAACATTTTTGTTCGATCCGACCTCGCTTGTGTGATGGCGAATCGAAAACGACATATCGCACACTAAATCAAAAAGCGTTACAACTCAAAATTCAAAAATTTTCAGGAGAGGCAAAAAACTTTTTAATTTTTATAGGCAATGATATGGGAAAAGGCTACGTATAATAGTTATTTCTCAGTTAAAAAAGACTGATGGAAAAGATTTTTTGGCAGCCGCTGGAGATATATTCTGTGTACCAATTTATGGAAGAAACCCGATTTCGAAAAATTTTGAGTTGTAACGCTTTTTGATTTAGTGTGCGATATAATAATTAAATAATATGTTATTATTTGTATTAAAATGTAAATATTATAAAGTCAAGTCAAGTCAAGTCAAGTCAAGTTAAGTTAAGTTAAGTTAAGTTAAGTTTACCCCTTGTCGACCGACGGTACTTTAAAGTAGGTACCATTACAATCAATGGCTTATAAAATCTGCAGGAAAAGTATTTTTAAGCATTTCGACCGTCGGTACCTTACAGTACAATCAGAGCTGGGCGATATGGTTTACATGTGCAATCGATTACACATAGGATTACGATTACATTAATCGTAATTTCAAGTTTTTTACGATTACGATTACAGTAATCGTAATTTTTATAACGACGATTACGATTACAGTAATTGTAATTTCAAGTTTTTGACGATTACGATTACAGTAATCGTAATTTTTGTAACGACGATTACGATTACAGTAATTGTAATTTCAAGTTTTTGACGATTACGATTACAGTAATCCTTATTTTCTGTAATCTTAAATTACAAAATTTAAGAATTACATGTAAAAAATTATTAAAATTGCTTTTTGATACTAAACGGTGTAGGGAGGAAAATATGCTTGGCTCTGAAAGAAGTGCTAAAAACTACAAATAATTATGTAAAGCTTGCAATTTCACACATATTATATACATTTTGAAATATTTGCGGTTGAGATAGCAGCTTTTAGTGGGCTGGAGACAATGGCCTCATGCATAAAAATCGAGCTGTAGCTCACACTAATTTTCTTCGTAAAATGTGGATTTTGCATGTATAAAAAATATGTATTACAATTGCTAGATTTTACTAAACAAATTACTTAGGTTTATCTCATAACAAAATTAAAAAGTAATAAAACCCCACTGCAATTTTTGAAGATGTAAATGGCCATAACTATGAAAAGCCAATATTAGATGAAGATTTTTTTGACTTCGGCGGTAAATACCTAACTATATATCTATACAACAACTTAATATATATTTTATTTAAAACTCAAAATACCTTTAGAAAACACTGATTTACCTGAAGTGGTAGTGGCTCAAACATTATAAGAGAAGAATTTTTTAAATATATGAACGATGCTGATAGTAGCCATGGCTGTTTTAAAAGATATCCTCTGATAAAGAAAGCATATTTAAGATTCAGCACCCCGCTTACATCGTCAGCACCTGTGGAAAGGCTATTTTCGTTGGCGGGCATTATAAACAGTCCTCGACGCCATGCACTTTCCGATGTTTCTTTTGAAAAATTAGTTCTGCTTAAGGCTAATATTGAATATTATTGAATGTAAATTATCCAAACAGCAGTCTTAATTTTGTATCTTTATTATTTCTGCTAATTTTCTCTCTTCTTAATACACATCCCAGTTTTACTTGTTTACTTAATGTGTGAGAAATAAACACATATGTATGCATGTATGAAAAAATTATTATTATTTCTTGGAAAATGATGTTGGGCAAGTATATCACTGTTTTTTACACATTGTAATCCCAGAAAACGAGAACAGTAATCGTAATTTCAAGTTTCTTACGATTACGATTACAGTAATCGTAATTTTTGTAACGACGATTACGATTACAGTAATCGTAATTTCAAGTTTTTTACGATTACGATTACAGTAATCGTAATTTTTGTAACGACGATTACGATTACAGTAATCGTAATTTCAAAATTTCTAAGATTACGATTACTGTAATCGTAATCATCTTGTAATCGTAATCCTTATCGCCCAGCTCTGAGTACAATGCATTCTTTTGAATAAAACTATTTTTTTATAACCGGCAACGCCAACATCGCAAAATAACAGTTACTTTAAATCAGTATTAGCTTTTCCGTTGTTTGAAGTGCTAGTTTTGGAATAGTAAAAAATAATATTATTTGATTAATTTCGACTGCTAAAGTGCTATATACTATATAATTATATATTTTATTTGTCTCGTAAATATTTTTCAAAACAGTATTTACATTATTTGATATTGTTTTTTGCAAATATATGCAACGGACCGGTAAGTACCTTTGGGTTGTGACTTTGGCTAAAAAATTACATTATAGCTTCCTTTTGTATGGCATAATGGAGGGAGCCCGTTCTAAACGTCTTGGTACAGATGAAATTTTGGAGATACTTGAGGCCATTCCAATTGATAATAGCGATAACACGGATATAGAAACTTACGACGAGTGCTAGGATATAAGGAGTCCCAATAATGACAGTATAATGGAGCATTATTTACAAGAATTATTGGAAGAGGACAACATTGTGGAGAAGCTACTTGAAGATTGTAAATTTGAACAATCTCTAAATAGCGATAGGGCTGGTATTCTGGAAGTACCTCGCTGATAATAATAATAATATCCCAATCAAATCAATATTCCACCTAAAAACACAAAGTTTTAAACTTGCAAAAAGGTGAGTTTTACGCTTTTATTGGAATCAACTTTTTTATGGGTTATCACAAACTTCCAAGCTGAAAAGCTTACTGGAGCACAAGCAAAGATTTCTGTTTGCCGATTGTTACCAAAACAATGCCTCGCAATAGATTTGATGATATTTTGAGCAACCTACGCGTTAATGATAATTCTATGATTCCAAAGGACAATAAGGATCGACTTTATAAACTTCGTACTAATTGTACTAATTTTTCTGCTCGACAGAGCCCAGCGGTACTTATAAGTTAAGTTAAGTTAACTTAAGTTAAGTTAAGTTAAGTTAAGTTAAGTTAAGTTAAGTTAAGTTAAGTTAAGTTAAGTTAAGTTAAGTGAAGTGAAGTTAAGTTAAGTTAAGTTAAGTTAAGTTAAGTTAAGTTAAGTTAAGTTAATTTAAGTTAAGTTAAGTTAAGTTAAGTTAAGTTAAGTTAAGTTAAGTTAAGTTAAGTTAAGTTAAGTTAAGTTAAGTTAAGTTAAGTTAAGTTAAGTTAAGTTAAGTTAAGTTAAGTTAAGTTAAGTTAAGTTAAGTTAAGTAGATCATTATTTATTATATATTTTTACATAATTTATATTGTTGAATTATTATAGCCGCTTTCGATTCACAATTTCTATGCTGGTTATAAATTTCCTTCTGTCAAATTTATATGTGAATGATATCGAGCAGAGGGAAATTTTTATCGACCAGTTAGCGAGTATGGCTACTACTCATTATGGATTCAAACATTTTTGTTCGATCCGACCTCGCTTGTGTGATGGCGAATCGAAAACGACATATCGCACACTAAATCAAAAAGCGTTACAACTCAAAATTCAAAAATTTTCAGGAGAGGCAAAAAACTTTTTAATTTTTATAGGCAATGATATGGGAAAAGGCTACGTATAATAGTTATTTCTCAGTTAAAAAAGACTGATGGAAAAGATTTTTTGGCAGCCGCTGGAGATATATTCTGTGTACCAATTTATGGAAGAAACCCGATTTCGAAAAATTTTGAGTTGTAACGCTTTTTGATTTAGTGTGCGATATAATAATTAAATAATATGTTATTATTTGTATTAAAATGTAAATATTATAAAGTCAAGTCAAGTCAAGTCAAGTCAAGTCAAGTCAAGTTAAGTTAAGTTAAGTTAAGTTTACCCCTTGTCGACCGACGGTACTTTAAAGTAGGTACCATTACAATCAATGGCTTATAAAATCTGCAGGAAAAGTATTTTTAAGCATTTCGACCGTCGGTACCTTACAGTACAATCAGAGCTGGGCGATATGGTTTACATGTGCAATCGATTACACATAGGATTACGATTACATTAATCGTAATTTCAAGTTTTTTACGATTACGATTACAGTAATCGTAATTTTTATAACGACGATTACGATTACAGTAATTGTAATTTCAAGTTTTTGACGATTACGATTACAGTAATCGTAATTTTTGTAACGACGATTACGATTACAGTAATTGTAATGTGCTTTTTGATACTAAACGGTGTAGGGAGGAAAATATGCTTGGCTCTGAAAGAAGTGCTAAAAACTACAAATAATTATGTAAAGCTTGCAATTTCACACATATTATATACATTTTGAAATATTTGCGGTTGAGATAGCAGCTTTTAGTGGGCTGGAGACAATGGCCTCATGCATAAAAATCGAGCTGTAGCTCACACTAATTTTCTTCGTAAAATGTGGATTTTGCATGTATAAAAAATATGTATTACAATTGCTAGATTTTACTAAACAAATTACTTAGGTTTATCTCATAACAAAATTAAAAAGTAATAAAACCCCACTGCAATTTTTGAAGATGTAAATGGCCATAACTATGAAAAGCCAATATTAGATGAAGATTTTTTTGACTTCGGCGGTAAATACCTAACTATATATCTATACAACAACTTAATATATATTTTATTTAAAACTCAAAATACCTTTAGAAAACACTGATTTACCTGAAGTGGTAGTGGCTCAAACATTATAAGAGAAGAATTTTTTAAATATATGAACGATGCTGATAGTAGCCATGGCTGTTTTAAAAGATATCCTCTGATAAAGAAAGCATATTTAAGATTCAGCACCCCGCTTACATCGTCAGCACCTGTGGAAAGGCTATTTTCGTTGGCGGGCATTATAAACAGTCCTCGACGCCTTGCACTTTCCGATGTTTCTTTTGAAAAATTAGTTCTGCTTAAGGCTAATATTGAATATTATTGAATGTAAATTATCCAAACAGCAGTCTTAATTTTGTATCTTTATTATTTCCGCTAATTTTCTCTCTTCTTAATACACATCCCAGTTTTACTTGTTTACTTAATGTGTGAGAAATAAACACATATGTATGCATGTATGAAAAAATTATTATTATTTCTTGGAAAATTATGTTGGGCAAGTATATCACTGTTTTTTACACATTGTAATCCCAGAAAACGAGAACAGTAATCGTAATTTCAAGTTTCTTACGATTACGATTACAGTAATCGTAATTTTTGTAACGACGATTACGATTACAGTAATCGTAATTTCAAGTTTTTTACGATTACGATTACAGTAATCGTAATTTTTGTAACGACGATTACGATTACAGTAATCGTAATTTCAAAATTTCTAAGATTACGATTACTGTAATCGTAATCATCTTGTAATCGTAATCCTTATCGCCCAGCTCTGAGTACAATGCATTCTTTTGAATAAAACTATTTTTTTATAACCGGCAACGCCAACATCGCAAAATAACAGTTACTTTAAATCAGTATTAGCTATTCCGTTGTTTGAAGTGCTAGCTTTGGAATAGTAAAAAATAATATTATTTGATTAATTTCGACTGCTAAAGTGCTATATACTATATAATTATATATTTTATTTGTCTCGTAAATATTTTTCAAAACAGTATTTACATTATTTGATATTGTTTTTTGCAAATATATGCAACGGACCGGTAAGTACCTTTGGGTTGTGACTTTGGCTAAAAAATTACATTATAGCTTCCTTTTGTATGGCATAATGGAGGGAGCCCGTTCTAAACGTCTTGGTACAGATGAAATTTTGGAGATACTTGAGGCCATTCCAATTGATAATAGCGATAACACGGATATAGAAACTTACGACGAGTGCTAGGATATAAGGAGTCCCAATAATGACAGTATAATGGAGCATTAGTTACAAGAATTATTGTAAGAGGACAACATTGTGGAGAAGCTACTTGAAGATTGTAAATTTGAACAATCTCTAAATAGAGATAGGGCTGGTATTCTGGAAGTACCTCGCTGATAATAATAATAATATCCCAATCAAATCAATATTCCACCTAAAAACACAAAGTTTTAAACTTGCAAAAAGGTGAGTTTTACGCTTTTATTGGAATCAACTTTTTTATGGGTTATCACAAACTTCCAAGCTGAAAAGCTTACTGGAGCACAAGCAAAGATTTCTGTTTGCCGATTGTTACCAAAACAATGCCTCGCAATAGATTTGATGATATTTTGAGCAACCTACGCGTTAATGATAATTCTATGATTCCAAAGGACAATAAGGATCGACTTTATAAACTTCGTACTAATTGTACTAATTTTTCTGCTCGACAGAGCCCAGCGGTACTTATAAGTTAAGTTAAGTTAAGTTAAGTTAAGTTAAGTTAAGTTAAGTTAAGTTAAGTTAAGTTAAGTTAAGTTAAGTTAAGTTAAGTTAAGTTAAGTTAAGTTAAGTTAAGTTAAGTTAAGTGAAGTGAAGTGAAGTGAAGTTAAGTTAAGTTAAGTTAAGTTAAGTTAAGTTAAGTTAAGTTAAGTTAAGTTAAGTTAAGTTAAGTTAAGTTAAGTTAAGTTAAGTTAAGTTAAGTTAAGTTAAGTTAAGTTAAGTTAAGTTAAGTTAAGTTAAGTTAAGTTAAGTTAAGTTAAGTTAAGTTAAGTTAAGTAGATCATTATTTATTATATATTTTTACATAATTTATATTGTTGAATTATTATAGCCGCTTTCGATTCACAATTTCTCTGCTGGTTATAAATTTCCTTCTGTCAAATTTATATGTGAATAATATCGAGCAGAGGGAAATTTTTATCGACCAGTTAGCGAGTATGGCTACTACTCATTATGGATTCAAACATTTTTGTTCGATCCGACCTCGCTTGTGTGATGGCGAATCGAAAACGACATATCGCACACTAAATCAAAAAGCGTTACAACTCAAAATTCAAAAATTTTCAGGAGAGGCAAAAAACTTTTTAATTTTTATAGGCAATGATATGGGAAAAGGCTACGTATAATAGTTATTTCTCAGTTAAAAAAGACTCTGATGGAAAAGATTTTTTGGCAGCCGCTGGAGATATATTCTGTGTACCAATTTATGGAAGAAACCCGATTTCGAAAAATTTTGAGTTGTAACGCTTTTTGATTTAGTGTGCGATATGATAATTAAATAATATGTTATTATTTGTATTAAAATGTAAATATTATAAAGTCAAGTCAAGTCAAGTCAAGTTAAGTTAAGTTAAGTTAAGTTAACCCCTTGTCGACCGACGGTACTTTAAAGTAGGTACCATTACAATCAATGGCTTATAAAATCTGCAGGAAAAGTATTTTTAAGCATTTCGACCGTCGGTACCTTACAGTACAATGCATTCTTTTGAATAAAACCATTTTTTATAACCGGCAACGCCAACATCGCAAAATAACAGTTACTTTAAATCAGTATTAGCTATTCGCTACCGTTGTTTGAAGTGCTAGTTTTGGAATAGTAAAAATATTATTATTTGATTAATTTCGACTGCTAAAGTGCTATATACTATATAATTATCTATTTTATTTGTCTCGTAAATATTTTTCAAAACAGTATTTACATTATTTGATATTGTTTTTTGCAAATATATGCAACGGACCGGTAAGTACCTTTGGGTTGTGACTTTGGCTAAAAAATTACATTATAGCTTCCTTTTGTATGGCATAATGGAGGGAGCCCGTTCTAAACGTCTTGGTACAGATGAAATTTTGGAGATACTTGAGGCCATTCTAATTGATAATAGCGATAACACGGATATAGAAACTTACGACGAGTGCTAGGATATAAGGAGTCCCAATAATGACAGTATAATGGAGCATTATTTACAAGAATTATTGGAAGAGGACAACATTGTGGAGAAGCTACTTGAAGATTGTAAATTTGAACAATCTCTAAATAGCGATAGGGCTGGTATTCTGGAAGTACCTCGCTGATAATAATAATAATATCCCAATCAAATCAATATTCCACCTAAAAACACAAAGTTTTAAACTTGCAAAAAGGTGAGTTTTACGCTTTTATTGGAATCAACTTTTTTATGTGTTATCACAAACTTCCAAGCTGAAAAGCTTACTGGAGCACAAGCAAAGATTTCTGTTTGCCGATTGTTACCAAAACAATGCCTCGCAATAGATTTGATGATATTTTGAGCAACCTACGCGTTAATGATAATTCTATGATTCCAAAGGACAATAAGGATCGACTTTATAAACTTCGTACTAATTGTACTAATTTTTCTGCTCGACAGAGCCCAGCGGTACTTATAAGTACCGGCACTTCTAAATATCCTTGCAGATCCTTGAAAATATTATAACTTTGTATTTATTCTTTTTAAGCAGTAATAAAGTGTATTTTACTTTGAAAATTGCAATTTTTAATCTCCTTCATAGCTTGGTCTACAAGGGGTTAAGTTAAGTTAAGTTAAGTTAAGTTAAGTTAAGTTAAGTTAAGTTAAGTTAAGTCAAGTCAAGTCAAGTCAAGTCAAGTCAAGTCAAGTCAAGTCAAGTCAAGTCAAGTCAAGTCAAGTCAAGTCAAGTCAAGTCAAGTCAAGTCAAGTCAAGTCAAGTCAAGTCAAGTCAAGTCAAGTCAAGTCAAAACAAGTCAAGTCAAGTCAAGTCAAGTCAAGTCAAGTCAAGTCAAGTCAAGTCAAGTCAAGTCAAGTCAAGTCAAGTCAAGTCAAGTCAAGTCAAGTCAAGTTAAGTTAAGTTAAGTTAAGTTAAGTTAAGTTAAGTTAAGTTAAGTTAAGTTAAGTTAAGTTAAGTTAGCTTCTCTTGATGCCTCTGAGAGAGCCACGTACTCTGATTCGGTACTGGACAAAGAAACTGATTTCTGTTTCCTACTTTGCCAGGAAATAACAGAACCGAACATGGCGAAACAGTAACCACTATATGACTTTCTTTATATATTGTCACTCGCCCAGCCAGCATCAACAAAACCTGCCAAATTTTCATTACCTCCTTTTGTATATTTAAAACAGTAGCCTTTAGTTTTTTGTAAATATTTCAAAACTCTTTTTGTATAACTATAATGAATTTCTGTATAGCAATTATTGAATTGACTAAGATGACATACTGAATATGCAATGCCTGGTCTTCTAAGAACGGCTAAATACATCAAGGAGCCTATAAGTTTTTGATAAGGAACGGCTTCGCAAGTAGTTTTTGACCGTTCTATATTAAGTTTACACTCAATAGGCGTATCGATTGATTTACAACTAGACATATTAAATTTGCGTAATAATTGTCCGATATATTCTTGTTGATCTATGGAGATACTTTCGCGATTCGTATTCGTTTGAATTCTCATACCTAAGTAACGTTTTACATATCCAAGATCTTTTATTTTATTATTGGTTTTAGGCCATTTTTTCAATTTAATTTGATGCTTTTTCGGGCTTTTTGGTCGGTGAAATTAGAAAGCGAAACAAAGTTTCCTTTTTCTCTCCTACGCGTTTCGGCGAATTTTCCGCCTTCCTCAGTGAGACTGTTTATTTAACAAATAAAACAATACGTTATTATATACCACAATGTGAAAGAAAATATATACATAAATCACTAAAAATTGCACAGGAAATAATAAAAATAATAATACCATTTTGGACTCACTTTTGACTAATTTAAATTATCCTACTACTACCAACATTTAAACGGATATACATATGTACAAATATATCTACATATATAAACTAAATTCTTCTACTTTATGCTGTCATTCGTGTTCTATTATTTTCTGTTCTTTGTTATTGTTGCTCTGTACGCGCAGTTTATGTTGTCAACGTCCTCTTTGAAATTCATTGTTTCTTTAATTTTTTCTTGTATTCGCAGACTTTCCAGTGTCATTCTAACTTTTGTTCGTTTCTCTATGTCTAGTATTTTCGTTTGATCGAAGTCTGCTGTATGTCCAGTATTCGTCATGTGTTGAGCTAATGCTGTCGTTAACTTAAAATTTCTTATATCTGTTTTATGTTCGCCTAATCTCCTTCCAAGTGCGCGTTTTGTACTACCTATAAAGGTTTTGCTACATGGTTCATTGTCTTTGCCTTTACATTTAATTTCATAGACTACATTATTTTGTTGTTCTTTAGTAATACTGTCCTTTTTCTTGGTAAAAATATTGTTAAGGGTACGTTGTGGCTTATGTGCAAAAATTAGGTTGTCATTTTTTATGCATTTTTTTTTTATGTTTTGTTATCTGTTAGGCCGTGTATGTATGTAACTCCTCTGAATGTTTTGTTTTTGGTTTTTTCTGTAATTGTCAAGTTCGTTTTACATGTTGTTTGTCTAAGCTTTGTTGTTGCTAACCACCTATTAATTATCTTGTTCGGGTATCCGTTCTTCTGCAAAATTGTTTTAATCATTATGCCGTTTTCTTTTCTGAGCGCCTGGTCACTCAACGCGTATATTTTGTTTATAAGGTTAATTGCTGTGTTTCTTTTTTGGGTCCAGGGGTGGTTTGAATGGTAATTTATTATTCTAGAGCATAGATGCCCAAGCCCTATGCTCGCATACACATTTTGTTTTTGTAATGCTCGTAAGTATAGGATTTTACTCGCCTATACACTTCCATAAGAAATTTGTGTATATGGCGAGCATAGGCGAGCATAGGAAAAAAATTTGTATACTCCCGAAACGTTTCTATGGAAATAAAAAAACAATTTTTTATTTTGATTCGAACAGATACAACCCAGCAATGAAAAGAATGAAATGTGGGACATACATATATGCATGTATGTACATATAGACGGCTGAGAATAAGATCGCCCTATTTCAAAAATTGTTTCAAAAACGCCCTATTCCAAAAATTGTTTGAATAACGTCCTATTTCAGATTTTGCTTCAAAAACGCCCTATTTCAGAGAAAATTCCATATATGTTTCTCTGAAATAGGGCGTTTTTGAATAATTGTCTGAAATAGGGCGTTTTTGAAGCAAAATTTGTAATAGGACGTTATTCAAACAATTTTTGGAATAGGGCGTTTTTGAAACAAATTTTGAAACAGGGCGATCTTATTCTCAGCCGTAGATATATACATCGTCCCCTCAATATAACAATAGCGTATGTGCTCATACGCCATTATTTTTTTATTGCATATTTAGAATCTCCATCATTGATTCTATGTCTGGTCAAAATTTCGTCAAATTCTACTTCCACAAAGTGGGTCAAAATGTCATTGGAAAAAATGGTGTATAATTTCTTGTTCAAAAATTTAATAGATATTTGATTTGACAAAAACTTTAAACTCGATTTTCTCAAAACCCAAAAAAAATTATACGCTATTGTTATATTGAGGGGACGACATATATATACTAATTTGATTCGTTCATATTTTCGATAATGTTATCCATGTCTATTTCAACATTTGTGGTTGATAGTTGCAAAAGCGACTCGAGGTGTTTGTCTGACATCCGGTTTCTGTGCTTTGATTTTACAATTTTTAATTTTGAAAATACACTTTCGCAATTATATGTACTAAAAACATTGACGAAAATATATATAATAATTTTGTCACACTAATAATTAATTAATTATTTTTTATATATTTTGAAAAATTTAGAGGGCATTGAAAATTAATTAATAAATTCAGTAATTGTAGCCAAAGTCCATAAATCTGGTATTAAAGATGTTTTTTAAGCTTTCTAAAACCAATCCACTTTTCAATATTAATTAATTATTTATTTATAAATATTAATATTAATTTTATTAATTAAAAATGTATATATATATTCCAATGCATATTCGATAGCTTTGTTTGCATAACATAAATACAAAGTTGGATTTTTAGTTAATTTCGATCATCAGTCTGGTTTGTGTCCTAATTTTTCTACTGGGTTATCGAGATGTCAATGAAGTTGTAAAAAACTACAAAAACAAACATATAGAAAAAAAAAATTTTTTTCTTTAAATTATGACATTGCTCGCCCGTAAGATGTGTTTGGGCATCATTGTTCTAGAGGATGAGATAGGTTTCGCATACCATTTTGTTAATAGTTTGTTTTTTTCTTTGTATATTTCTACGTCTAGGAAGGGTAATTTTTGGTTCTTTTCTAGTTCAGTGGTAAACTTTATTTTCTTATGTTGTTTGTTCAAAGTAGTCAAAATTTCTTTCACGTCCTTCATTTTCACTATAGCAAATATATCATCTACATATTTCGTTATGTATTTGATAATTATGTCTTTGGATTTCAGTTCGGCTAATGCGTCGTCTAATATTTGGTCAAGAACAATATCGGCCACTGTGGGCGATAAAGGGTTACCCATCGGCATACCATGAACTTGTTGGTAATAGGTACCTTCAAATAAAAAATAATTGACAAGGGATGACGGAAAATCGCTCCACAATACATCATATTGTTTTATTTGTTAAATAAACAGTCTCCCTGAGGAAGGCGGAAAATTCGCCGAAACGCGTAGGAGAGAAAAAGGAAACTTTGTTTCGCTTTCTAATTTCACCGGCCAAAAAGCTCGAAAAAGCATCAAATTAAATTGAAAAAATGGCCTAAAACCAATAATAATTATAAATTATTCGGAGAGCAAAAACCGAAAGATTTTAAACCATTCATCTAACCAATAAAACAATACAAATATGAAGCACTTTTTTCAGCATATCAGACTCAAATATGACGAATGTACTTGCTACATTATTAAACAATACAACAAAAATTACAAAAAATTAGCCAAACAACAACAACGTCTTAAATACCTTCTGGAATGCAAAAACTTTGGTATAACTCCACCAACATGGATTCAAATTAGATATCACAAAACGAGAACTACAAACAATCGAAGAAAACTTTTTAGCAAAAATTTTAAATCTGGAAATAAAAGAAGCAAACATACAAATAAAAATAATCCGCGCCAGCAGTAATCATACGAAAATGGAATTAAAGAGAAGGTTAGAACCAATGGACTTTGACTCTGTAGAAAAAAAACCAACAACAATTTTTAAACCCCATTACAACACATCCAACGAAAATCATAAACGGAAATTAAATAGACAAATGAACAAAAAATTTGATGAATACGGGTTGGTTATTAATGAGAATTGGTTCATCAACAAAACCAACGTAGACATTCCTTGGGAGTCCCGATGGTTACTATCATTAGGACATAAGTTCGCACTCCCTACAACAAAAAACACTCTGTCACCAGTTCGACTCATAGCGGAAATAGAGCAAGGCATCCAAAAGTTGCAAGATGACAAAGAAAAGGATACGGCGAGGTGCAATGTAGCATGTAGAATTAGAGCTTTTAGCAATAAGTATAAACCCAACAACAGAGATAAGCTAATTCTTAAGATTTTTGAAGACACCAAAAAAATAATAGAACAAAACAAAGACTCAGTGATGATCACCAGTGCGGACAAGGGAAACAAAACAGTACTGATAGACAAAACCGAATACAAAGAAAAGATGATGGGACTGCTCGACGACAAAGATATATACAAAACCATACGTTCAGATCCAACACAGAAACTATTGAGAAAAAACAATTCACTAGTCAACCAAATATACAAACAAGGGAATATTGACATCACACTAAAACACAAATTGACATGCACTGCAGCGATAGCACCCAGACTATATGGACTGCCGAAAATACATAAAGATAATACACCTCTTCGACCTATTTCTTCTTCAACTAATTTACCCTGCCTGGAACTCTCTAAATTTATAGGACAATCACTTAAGCAACTAATTTCCAATGACCTTAATATAAAAAATTCCCTACAACTTAAAGAGAAGCTAAGATACTTGACCATAGAAGAAGACGAAGCGCTTATATCTTTTGACGTAGTTTCATTATTCACAAACACCCCAGTGTACTTAGCAATCCGGACTATCTTGCAATAAATAATAGCTTAAAAAACTAAAAAACACGCTTCAATCTTAAAAATCGTACTAAAAATTGAGAAATAATTTAATTAGAAACAAAATGATGAACGAAAATATAAGTATTTAAGGGAAAGCGTCGGGTGGTGCTCAGTACTATTGAGAAAAAACAATTCACTAGTCAACCAAATATACAAACAAGGGAATATTGACATCACACTAAAACACAAATTGACATGCACTGCAGCGATAGCACCCAGACTATATGGACTGCCGAAAATACATAAAGATAATACACCTCTTCGACCTATTTCTTCTCCAACTAATTTACCCTGCCTAGAACTCTCTAAATTTGTAGGACAATCACTTAAGCAACTAATTTCCAATGACCTTAATATAAAAAATTCCCTACAAACTTAAAGAGAAGCTAAGATACTTGACCATAGAAGAAGACGAAGCGCTTATATCTTTTGACGTAGTTTCATTATTCACAAACATCCCAGTGTACTTAGCAATCCGGACTATTTTGCAATAAATAATAGCTTAAAAAACTAAAAAACACGCTTTAATCTTAAAAATCGTACTAAAAATTGAGAAATAATTTAATTAGAAACAAAATGATGAACGAAAATATAAGTATTTAAGGAAAAGCGTCGGGTGGTGCTCAGTATGTCAAAAAATATTTAAGATCGCTGTTTTTAACTAATATTTTTATTTTTAATTGTTGAATTATTGTGTGGACACAGAAGATTTTTAATTAATTTTTATTTGGCGAAAAGCGAACAAGTTCAAAGCTACGTATTACCAGCGATGGTAGAAATGATAGCTATTTCGAAGAAAACCAATTCTTCATCATCAGATTTCTTTTCGGGATCAAGCCGGGAATCGAACTTAGACCCACCGCGAGTAAAGGTGGCAAAAGAAAAGCGACAAAAAGTTCAACTGCGTACCAGGCCGTGTTTGGGTGAGTGGGTTAGCGCGTCGCTAACATTTACACCTTCTCACGGTGGGTCTAAGTTCGATTCCCGGCTTGATCCCGAAAAGAAATCTGATGATGAAGAATTGGTTTTCTTCGAAATAGCTATCATTTCTACCATCGCTGGTAATACGTAGCTTTGAACTTGTTCGCTTTTCGCCAAATAAAAATAATATTTGGCGTTTTCGATTCGCCATCATACAAGCGAGGCGGATCGAACAAAAATGTTTGAACCCATAATGAGTAGTAGCCATACTCGCTAACTGGTCGATAAAAATTTCCCTCTGCTCGCTACCATTCACATATAAATTTGACAGAGGGAAATTTATAGCCAGCAGAGAAATTGTGAATCGAAAGCGGCTATTTTTATTTTGACTTTTTTGAAATTTCATATAACGTACTCTTTAATTTCGCAACTAGGTATGTATATTTTTGTACTAGTTGTACGAATCGAATATTTTCATGTTCAAATATTATTGAGCACCCCCACGCTTTTCCTTAAGTACTTATATTTTCGTTCATCATTTTGTTTCTAATTAAATTATTTCTCAATTTTTAGTACTATTTTTAAGATTAAAGCGTGTTTTTTAGTTTTTTAAGCTATTATTTATTTTTAACTTTTTAGTGAAATTTTTCATTAAAGGATGTTTTATGCGGACGCAAGAATAAAAGTAAAAAGAAGTCTGATGAAGGGATGTGGTGATCTCTGAAATAGATCTATGTATATACATATGTATTTATAACTTCTACCAAAAATATTAATTTTTCACATACATTTTTTCCTTATAAAAAAAAACATTGGTCATGAGAGCTCAAAAATGAAGCCCAAACGAAAAAATATCAACTAATATGTACTATGTGTATCGAAGCAAAACTATTGCAGTTTTTAATCGGAGATATGCTCTTCTTTATTTGCCTGTGCATATTCACAATTAACAGTCAGCGCTCCAAAATATTCTCATTGTCCTATAATCACTTCCATATTTTTCTTGTATACCAAAAATAGTAAACAACATCTTGAAAATTAAAATTGCCAAACATATGTGAAAGTTACCAAGAAACCAACAGCGAAAAAATTACCTATTTTGGTAATTACCAAGTTCGGCAACCGTGCTATAAGTGCTATAAATAGAATTTGAACCAGGGTTTGCAATTGCTTAGCTACTTTTGCTGCATTTGCTTTTTCTTTGCTTTTGCTAACGAAAAGTAAATTAGCAAACTCGGCCAGCCGAGTAAAAAACGAGAACACGATTCATTCGCTTCAGTTTTCAACTGAGCCGTGTTTGCTCGTATAGTTAAGCAAAGCAACGCGATTTGGGGGATTTAATTTTACTTCCAGCAATTAGTTGTGTCCTTGCATTTTTTCTGCTTTTGCTTATTGCATCCTGTTAACGTTACCTCACTCTTAGAAAAAATCATGTAAATTTACATAAATTAAGCCAGCAAAAAAATTGCCTCGCTTAATAACTGCGAATTTACACACATTGTATATTTACTACCTGAAAGCAGGGACCGAAAATAAAAATTATTTTTTGTTTTGATGCTATAAAACTCCAGGGCTATATAGTGTCTTTGGACCAAATTATTAACTTTACTTTCATCGCAGGACCTCCAGGATCAATAACCTGGAGCCTATTAATTTTTCTGGTTTTTAATAAAAAACGCCAGCTATGAAATAAAAATCTGGAGTTTTATTTTTTAAGGACAGCGATAAAATAAAAATTTGGTGTTTTATTTTTTAGCACCAGCGATAAAATAAATACTTGGAGTTTTATTTTTTAGCTCCAGCGATAAAATAAAAACCTGGAGTTTTATTTTTTAACTCCAAAATAAAACTCCAGGGCCAATAACTAGCGAACCCCTTAACCGAATTGCATAAATTTGGTATCAGACGAAAAGCAATTCAGTAAGGTTTTGAATGCTGCCACTTATATTAAATTGGAAAAAATTAAAAAAAAAAATAGGTGGCAACCTTGGTTTGAGTGGTAACCTTGGCACGGGTGGCACCATTAAAAAGCTTACTAAATTACCTTTCATCTGAGACCAAATTTATGCAATTCGGTTAAGGGTTTCGCTAGTTATTGGCCCTGGAGTTTTATTTTGGAGTTAAAAAAATAAAACTCCAGGTTTTTATTTTATCGCTGGAGCTAAAAAATAAAACTCCAAGTATTTATTTTATCGCTGGTGCTAAAAAATAAAACACCAAGTTTTTTTTTTTCGCTGTCCTTAAAAAATAAAACTCCGAGTTGATTGATTATTTTTGTCCAAATAAAATATTCCTCCAAATATAATTTTTTTTCTTTGGCGTTTTATTATAAAAGGAATAAAACTCTCGGTCCCTGCCTGAAAGCGTATAGCTTTTACTAACCACATGCGTAAAAGCTACTGGTCAAAAGGAGTAAAATTTTATAACAATTTTAGTAAATTTCCTAATCATATGCGTATATTACTATTCAAAATGCGAAAAATTTACAACTGTTTTAGTGAACTTACATATCATATGCGCAATACCCAATACTCCTTTGCCCCTGTAACCCACTTCCCCAAATCTTTGAATAAATTTGTTCATATATCAACTAGTATTGCTTTAATTTATTTATATTTATACATTTAGTAAACAATATTACATATTATTAAGTTTTGAAATAATTATTATAAAATTATTTACATATTTAATAATGCTCCAAAAACTTGCCTCAAAGTTCATGAATAGAGAGTTTGGATTATCCCCGAAATACATAGCTAACAAGCTCTCTAATAATTTTTAAAGTGGCTGTCAACGGCGTTGCCCTTATCACTTTTCAAACATTTTTTTAATTTATCCATCGATTTTTCGAAATTTTCACAAAATATATTTGCCTTGATGTCCATAAGTAGTTCGATGTGCTGACACGAGCGTTGCTCTTAAAATAAAAATGGCCAATTTATTTTCCCGTCTTTATAGGAAGCTCCGGATCCATGTTATTAAAGTATTGCACATTATTTCTTAACATATTTATTTTAAAACATTAAAATAAATTTTACTATAACTAGCTTATTATAAATTAAATAATTCTTTTTACACAACGCACGCCGCCGATTGTCAAACACTAATGAACACGACGTGTCAAGATGGTGTCGATGAGCAGTGATCACTAGGTTTTTGTTGTAAATTTACACACTTTTGATGTGTAAACATCTTTGCTGTAGCTACGAGTAATTTGAAAAAACAGGTAAAGTTTATGCGTAAACCGTAAATGACCTTTGTGTTAGTGCGCTGCTGTGTCCGTGTGAATCGCTTGGCATTGTCATTGGTAGGTAGGTAGATAGACATGTACTTACAAATGCTTGCATGCATAGCCGTGCAAATGCAAATATCAACAACAGCAACGAAGCGAAGTGAAGTTGTTGCTGTTGTTGTTTTCTGCAACAATGCGACAAATAGAACTAGGACGAGGACCCGGATGATCATTGAATGTTTCTGAGCAATATTGGTATGAAATGAAAGGTGTTCAGCAGGGCTTTCTCATTGAGCTCTATTCATTATGAGTTCTAGGTTGGGTCCCCAAATATGGGTCAAAATGTGACCCCGGATTAACCCGGAATGTTTCTGAGCAATATTGGTATCAAATGAAAGGTGTTGAGCAGGACTTCTACACGGAGCTCTAATCTTTATGATTCCTAGGCCGGGTCTCCAGATATGGGTTAAACGTGGACTCGGATGATCTAGCATGTTTCTGAGCAATAAAAAACAAACCAAAATAAAAGATCAAAAGTCAAAAACCAAAAACCAAAACAAAAAAAACAACAAAATAGTAGCAGTCACAATGACAACAAAAAATTACGAAAACGATAGTCGCCTTTTAATCCATAGAAAACCAGGAAAAAAAGGAATAAGGAAAAGGGAATAAATATCCGATTTCGAAACTGTTTACACATCAATGTTCGTGAATACCCGTTATTCACGCTTTAATTTTTATACTCAGCTGTACTAGTACACAGAGTATTATAGTTTTGATTTCCTAACGGTGGATTGTAACAGAATGAAATAATCGAGATAGATATAGACTTATATATATCAAAATGATCAGGGTGAAAAGAGAAATCGATTGAGCCATGTCCGTCCGTCTGTCCGTCTGTCCGTCTTTGAGCACGATAACTCGCGCAAAAATTGAGATATTTTGATGAAATTTGAAATGTAAGTTGGTATCAAGACAGGAACGGATGGTATTGAAAATGGGCGAAATCGGACCATGACCACGCCCACCTCCCCTATATAGTAAAATCGGAAATTTTGTATCAGTCACTAATAGAGCTAGAGTGATAAAATTTCACACACGTATTGAGCTCAGGCCCTTATGAAGAAATTGGTGAAATTTTGGAAAATGGGCGGTGCCACGCCCACTTATTAAGGGGCAAACATTGAAAGTTTTATAAGTCATAACTCAGAAACCGTTGAAGATATATCGATGAATTTTGGTAGGCGTGATATACTTACTTAGGCAAATGTTTTGACGAAAAATTGCCAAAATCGGTTGACGACCACGCCCACTTTTATATATGGGTCTTATAAAGTGACCTAATAAAAACATTTTAAGCGATATCTCTGTCAAATATAAAGATATATCATTGAAGTTTTATGGAAGGTGTCCAACTATGGACATATAACAAAAAATACAAAAATTTTGGAAAATGGGCGTGGCACCGCCTCCTTTTAGAAGCAGGAATATACGAGATTTCTGAGCCCATAACTCAACAAATAATCGATATATTATGACGAAACTTGGTGTATACACTTTCACTACTTGTAGTAATACAGGTCCCAATTTTTGGCGAAATCGGTTGACGACCACGCCCACTTTTATATATGGGTATTATAAAATGACCTAATAAAAACATTTTAAGCGATATCTTTGTCAAATATAAAGAAAATTCATTGAAATGTTGTGGCATGAGTTCTACAATAGATCGGAAACAAAAATTAGAAAAATTTCGGAAAATGGGCGTGGCACCGCCTCTTTTCAGACAAAGGAATCAACGAGATTTCGGAGCCCATAACTCGACAAATAATTGAGATATTATGACGAAACTTGGTTTATACACTTTTATAACTTGTGTTAATAGACACGCAAAAATTTATTGAAATCGGTTTATGACCACGCCTACTTTTTAGCGAAGATATTTCTGGAACACCCTTTGGGAATTTGTAACGTGACATCTTTGTAACTGGAAGTCATAAAGGAATTAAATTTTGCACAAATAATAATATTCATATGTTATATATTTAGTTGGATGACTGATAAAAATTTAGAAAATGGGCGTGGCTACGCCCACTTTATGCAGCACTCGATTTATATAAAGTACCTACGCCGTGTTTCCATCAAACGCAAACAAACAATTAAAGCATACAGCTGAGTATCTAATGTTCGATTCCACTCGAACTTAGGCTTCCTTACTTGTTTTTTGTAAGCTTATACACTTTGTTGGCAATTTCGCGAACTATATGTGATTTTACAGCATAAATGTTCTTAACATTGTAGCATTGCTGTGTAAATCCAGAAATTACACTTTAAATGCGTGATTATGCAATAAAATTGTAATATTACACAAAAAAATACTAGCATTTAGCTAGTATTTTTACATGCTGTTTTTAGAGTGCAGAGTTGAGTGATGGTGAATTACAGATTTGAGAGAAAAGTTGAAAAAATTAGCAGCGCGCTGTAGAATGGAATGTTACTTTACATTTGTGCACATCTGCTGATAATTTTAGTTTTATTCACATACACCGATTTCACCAATGCACCAAATTCCTAAAACAGCAAAGTAATTTTAAAATTTTCTTATCGAATTTCAATTATAAATAAATTTAAGAATTAAAAAAAATCAATTTAAATTAGTTTCAATTTGAATTTTCTGGGACTCGAACTTGCGCCTTTATGTGCATATCTTTCTGTATTAAAAAAGTATAATTCAATAGATGCTTTTGTGTACACAACAATATTGTTATTGTTGTTTTTTGATATGTTTGGGGGACAGTAGAAGTATTTTAGTTTAACGTGCGCAACTGCCACGAAAAGCCTAAACACACGGTTTTCTGCAAACACGGATCAAACGTTGATCAACGCCCCAAGTGCTACGCACTTGGTACCAATTGGAATACGGAATGGACGCGTTACCACCTTGGTAGGGTTCGAGGCCTATCCACACCTCTGCCGTACTATGGGTCCGGCACCCGGTTTCAATGCAACACCACATCGGATTATAATAACCCTTCCCAGCGAACTCTGGGTTTCAACCACAGCCACCACGAAAACTCCCCGAGGGACCGTTCCCAATAAACAGGTTATCCGAAGCCAAGGGCACCCTGTTTCCCGTGGTACCAGATTTAAGTCTCCGGTCGAACCTCGTAGCCATATGTCCACCCGACAAATGACTCCTACCAGTTTGAGCATCCATCCTGCTCTGGACTGGTCACCATACGCCCCATTCACCTCGTACCAATTCATTCTCCATTCAATCGATCACCAAACCCCCCAATCATGCAGTCATTCACAAATTCAACTCAACAAGTGCCTCCGCCGTCTAAACACCTATCGCGCAAATCCGCTCAAAAGTTCGGTATTCCGACTAGTGGAGAGCACACTACTCACATCACACCGTCCATCAGTCCAACTAATACCCCAACCCCCAGGGTCCCTAATGTCTGAGTACATCGGACTTTCACACAACACATGCATCCAATCCTCACTCGCACAACCACACACACACCCCTCAGTATCACTCAGTGTCCTTGCATTCAAAAACGCATTTAACGCACCGTGACCCGTTAGCAGAAAGCACAGACTCAGATTGAATCTGAAGTCCGGATTTTCCGCCACAAAGGTCACGTCCCGAATGTACTCGTATGTCGCTCGACCGTTAGAACTACTGTCCCAACGGTCTTGCCACTTACGCTCAACACACAATTTCAACAACTTTTTGCACTCGATATATCCCCTCTCCACATCATTGTCGGAAATCCATTCATCCCGCAGCAACGGTACACTCAGCCCCCTTCTCAACCTGAAAGATATCGCTCTTTGGATAACAATCAGGTCGAGAGGAGGCGCCCCCAATAGCACCTGCATCGCATCCGTGGATACGGTGCGACACACGGGCAAACACGCTAACATCATCACTCGCTGACATGATAACAGTCGCTTCCTACCAACAACCGTCTCGGCTGCTCTGTACCACACTGCAGCCCCGTACGTGGCGCAAGCCACGAAGAGACAACGGTATATAGTCCGAACAGCCCAACGGCTGAGGCCCCACTCACACCTGATTATTCGACGAACTTGGCCCACAACACTCACCAATCGCTCTTTCAGTCGTACAAAATGTGGGGTAAAACACATTCTTTCACCAGATACTTGACTTGCGTCGCATATCTGATGCTGACACCATTCACACGCACAACCGGTGGCCTTTCCGGTGACAATTTGCCCTTAAGCAACATTGTCACCGTTTTGTCCACCGATATGTCCACACACACGAAATTTCCCCATGCATGCACAATCTCACACAGGCTTTCCCCACTCCTCTCGACATTCGCCCTTGACTGACCTTCCACCAATAGTAGAATAGAACGCACAACATTTACACAGTGGCTCGAGTTGCCGCAGCAGGGAGTCCATCATTAGGTTCCATATATATGGACCACAGATGGATCCCTGTGGACAACCGCGAACCACATCCACTTCCACACTTTCATTCACACCAACGATGGAGGCTCTTCTGCCTTGGAAGTAACTGCGCCACAAAGTTACCTCCGGGCAGCGGAGCTCTTCCAACCGTTCAATCACTCTATCCCAGCTAAGGTAGTCAAACGCCCCCTTGAAGTCAATAAATATGCCAAGGACATATTTATTGACACTCATCCCTACAGCATTCTGAACATACATCCAAGTATCCTCAACACTCCGACCTTTCCTGAACCCAAACTGCCTATCCGACCTAATATCCCGCGTAATTTCCTGAAGCCGCTCGACCATGATGCGTTCCAGTACCTTGCCAAGTACTGGAAGGAGGCTGATTCCCCGGTAGGACCGGGGGTCAGTCCTAATCTTGTCGGGCGACTTCAGCAGAACAACAACCCTAGCCACTTTCCACTCACGTGGAAAGTATCCCTCCCATATGCATTTGTTATAAACAGCCATCAAGTATTCCGGAATGAACTTCCACAAGGATTTGCACATCTCTCCGTTCAAACCATCAAAACCCGGCGACCGTTTAGACCTGACCAGGCCAAACGCATAATCAAGTTCTTCGTCATCTAGTGGAGGTATTGGCACCTCTTGTGCATGAGGAACCGATACCTCCGCCCTAGGAAAGAATTCGCCAAGAAGAGCACTGATACAATCTCTCCACGTATGGATCAGGTCCCCTCGGACGTGGAGAGAGTTAATGATGTCTGACGACCGGGGACCCCGACAGATCTGATAGACCTTCCCCCAGGGGTCTTCACGGAAGTCATTGACAAACCCCCTCCATTCATCTTCTTTCGTACTCAGAATCAATCTCTTATACTCATTCATCTCCCTACTAAGTTGACTCCTTAGCTGTGGTACACTCTCAGAATTATTCCGCCGGGCACGCTGAAACAAACGTCTCGCATGCCTGACGGAACGCTTCTTCGCCTCAAGCTTCCTAGTCCACCATCTCACTTTTTTGAAACGCACCTTTTTCCACTTCTGGAACATACTATCATTTACACTCCAGACGTATTCATTCAGACGAGCAATTTGTTCGTCAACCCCCAGCTCCTGAAACACACTGAGCGGTATATTAAATACCGCTTCTCTCACACACCGTCCATAATGGACCCAATCAGCACCCGAAGTTCGCCATCTCTTTAAGTTACACTCACCCTCCACGCGCTGGCGGTTGAGGGGAGTAATCACAATCTTGATCGGATTGTGATCACTTATCCCCCAACCCCCCATCACACTCCACCTAAACTCAAACATTCGAGTTGCTGCCTCATTCATGAGCGTTACGTCAATGTCACTCGCGCCCATTGGCCCATGAAAACTATACCATTCACTCGGTTCATTCATCACATAACAGCCAGAGGCCGTCAACCATTCACTCATTACCTCACCTCTCTGGCTACTGGCATAACCAGACGAGTGTCTGGAAAGTTTACTATGCCAGGCAGAGGATGAGGCATTCGCATCCAAACCCATGATAACAGGATTGCTACTCGCGAGGAGTAGCACCGTATCTAGGTACCTCAAGTAGGGCTCAATGGGCTCGCCAAATTTGCAATAAATGCTGGCCACATACAATCTACCGAAGGTACCCTCAATACATACACAAACTCCCCATTCCGACGCATCCACCAAAACACATTCATAACTCGGCTCATTCACGACAACCGCGGCGTTAACTCTCAGGTCAGTGAAGACCCGAAAGCTCCCAGGAAGACCCCTCACCACACCATGGGTGGAAAAGGGCTCCTGAAGCAGGCCAACGCCGACCCGCCCCTCAGTCATACATGCACCTACCTCGCACATGACAGCATACGCACCCTGACAGTTAAGTTGAATCACATCCATACTTAAAGTCTGGCGTTCGCACGGTCAACAATTGCAGCGTAAATAGGACAAGCGCCAGACAACATAAGGTGTCCGGCAAGCTTGCCCTTAAACTGGCAATTGCGACAATGCGGGGCATTGGTGCAATTACCGGCTCGGTGCCCTTCCTGCCCGCACCGACGACAGACATCCGATTTCGCCCTACATTCAGCAAATAAATCGGCCAAATCGTGTGAACGCAAAGCAAAAAAGGTGGGTGACCGATACGAGATTTGTTTGTTGTGGAAACGGGACGACGTCAAACTTCCTACTAGTCTTCAAATGGCCAAACTACGTTTGTATGGTATAGAAAGTAAGATGAGGAAGGACTCTGCATTTGCTGAAAGTTACATTAAAGGTATGGCAAATTACGTGGAAAAGGGGTATGCACGGGAACTTTTTGAATCTGAGATCGATAATGACAGCTGAAATGTTTGGTATCTTCCCTACTTCGGTGTAATAAACCCGCACAAACCGGGGAAGCTTCGCATAGTTTTTTATGCGGCGGAAACGTCATCGAACACGTCACTCAATTCTGAATTACTTAAGGGCCCCGATCAGGCACAGTAGCTATTTTGCATAGATTTGCATAGATTTCGTGAAGGTACAATAGCCGTTGCAGGAGACATAGAAGAGATGTTTTCTCGCATTAAAAACAAAGAAGATCACCAGTCGGCACAAAAATTCTTATCGAGAAATGGAGAAGCGTCCAGTAAGATGAAAGTTTATGCAATGTGGGCAATGATATTCCTCTCCATGCTGTGCTGAACAAGTTAAAAACACAAAGGCGCTGCAGTTTACTTTAGCTGCGATTTAGTCATTAGTTTTTCATCATCAAAAGTAGCCGAAGTCATTGCTAAAGAAGCAATAGCCATAAATTCTGCTGGTGGATTCAAACTAAGAAATTTTATTTCAAACGACAAGAATTTACAAAACCACCTAAACGGAAATGAAAAAGCAACAACTTCCATCATCAACATAGAAAAGCAAGCCAACGTCGACAAAATACTGAGGATGTATTGGAACTCGGAGAAAGACAGGTTTGAATTCCATTTTGAGTTTTATAAAATCCCACAAAACGAGAACTGCTAGCAATTGTAATGTCGATCTACGATCCATTTGAAAATTGGTAGAAAACTATTGATAACAAGTAAGGAAGCCTAAGTTCGAGTGGAATCGAACATTAGATACTCAGCTGTATGTTTTCATTGTTTGTTTGCATTTGATGGAAACAAGGCGTATTTTATATAAAGCGAGTGCCGCATAAAGTGGGCGTAGCCACGCCCATTTTCAAAATTTTTATTAGTCATCCAACTAAGCATATGAATATTATTCTTTGTGCAACATTTCATTCCTTTATGACTTCCAGTTACAAAGATGTCACGTTACAAATTCCTAAAGAGTGTTCCAGAAATATCTTTGTTAAAAAGTAGGCGTGGTCATAAACCGATTTGAATAAATTTTTGCATGTCTATTAACACAAGTTATATAAAGTGTATAAACCTAGTTTCGTCATAATATATATTTGTCGAGTTATAGGCTAAGAAATCTCGTATATTCCTTTGTCTAAAAAGAGGCGGTGCCACGCCCATCTTCCAAAATTTTTATATTTTTTGTTTCCGGTCTATTGTGGAACTCATGCCACAAAATTTCTATGAATTATCTCTATATTTGACAAAGATATCGCTTAAAATGTTTTTATGAGGCCACTTTATAGTTCCCATGTATAAAAGTGGGCGTGGTCGTCAAACCGATTTCGCTAAAATTTTGAACATGTATTACCACAAGTAATAAAAGTGTACACACCAAGTTTCGTCATTATATATAAATTATTTGTCGAGTTATGGGCTCAGAAATCTCGTATATTCCTGTTTATAAAAAGAGGCGGTGCCACGCCCATTTTCCAAAATTTTTGTGTTTTTCGTTTTATGTCCGCAGTTGGACTTCTGCTATAAAATTTCAATGGCATATCTTTATATTTGACAGAGATATCGCTTAAAATATTTTTATTAGGCCACTTTATAATACACATATATAAAAATGGGCGTGGCCGTCAACCGATTTTGGAAATTTTTCGTCCAAACATTTGCCTAAGTAAGTATATTACGCGTACCAAATTTCATCGATATATCTTCTACGGTTTCTGAGTTATGACTCATAAAACTTTCAAGGTTTACCCTTAATAAGTGGGCGTGGCACCGCCCATTTTCCAAACTTTTTGTGGTTTTTGTTTTCTGTCCGTAGTTAGACTCCTACTACAAAATTTCAGTGATATATCTTTATATTTGACAGAGATATGGCTTAAAATGTTTTTATTAGGTCACTTTGAAATATACATATATAAAAGTGGGCGTGGCCGTCAACCGATTTTAACTATTTTCAGTCCAAACGTTTGCCTAAGTAAGCAAATCAAGCGTGCCAAATTTTATCGATATATCTTCAACGGTTTCTGAGTTATGACATATAAAACTTTCAATGTTTGACCCTTAATAAGTGGGCGTGGCACCGCCCATTTGCCAAAATTTCATCAAATTTCTTCTTAGGGGCCTGAGCTCAACACGTGGGTAAAATTTCATCACTCTAGCTATATTAGTGACTGAGATACCAAATTTCCGATTTTTTCTATATAGGAAAAGTGGGCGTGGTCATGGTCCGATTTCGCCCATTTTCAATACCAACCGTCCCAGTCTCGATACCAAGTTGCATTTCAAATTTCATCAAAATATCTCAGTTTTTGAGCGAGTTAGAGTGTTTACAGACGGACGGACAGACGGACGGGCGGACAGACGGAAGGACGGACGGACGGACGGACGGACATGGCTCAATCGATTTCTCTTTTCACCCTGATCATTTTGATATATATAAGTCTATATCTATCTCGATTATTTCATTCTGTTACAATCCACCGTTATGTGATTAAAACTATAATACTCTGTGTACTAGTACAGCTGAGTATAAAAACAATGTGGAAGCTTCAAATACAGTCGAAGACTTTTAGTTTAACGTGCGCAACTGCCATGAAAGGCCTAAACACACGGTTTTCATCAAACACGGATCAAATGTTGATCACCGCCACAAGTGCTTACGCACTTGGTACCAATTGGAATACGGAATGGACGCGTTACCACCTTGGTAGGGTTCGAGGCCTATCCGTACCTCTGCCATGCACCCGGTTTCAATGCAACACCACATCGGATTATTACAAAATAGCCCTTTTCCGCGAACTCTGGGTTTCAACCGCAGCCACCACAAAAATTCCCCGAGGGACCGTTCCCAATCAACAGGTTGGCCGAAGCCAAGGGCACCCTGCTTCCCGTGGTACCAGATTAAGGTCTCCGGTCGGACCTCGTAGCCAAATGTCGACCCGCCAAATGACTACTACCAGTTTGATCATCCATTCTGATCCGGAGTGGTCACCATATGCTCCATTCACCTCGTACCAATTCATTCTCCACTCAATTGATCACCAACCCCCCAATTATTCACCAATTCAACTGAACAAGTGCCTCCGCCGTCTGAAAACCTCTCGCGCAAACCCACTCAATAATAATAATTCGGCATTCCGACTAGTGGAGAGCACCCCACTCACATCACACCGTCCATCAGTCCACTTATTCCCCAACCCCCAAGGTCCTTAATTTCTGAGTACATCGGGCATTCACAAAACACATGCATCCAATCCTCACTCACACAACCACACACACATCCCGCAGTATCACTCAGTGTCCTCGCATACAAAAACGCATTCAACGCACCGTGACCCGTTAGCAGAAAGCCCAGACTCAGAATAAATCTGAAGTCCGGATTATCTGCCACAAAGGTCACGTCCTGAATATAATCATATGTCACTCGACCGTAGTGATGGGCGAGTCCGAGATGTTTTATTCGATTCTCTCGATTGTTGAAACATCTCGAATGCTCTCGACGGTTTTCATTCGTATTCGAGTCAAATCGTAAATGGCCGTCAGTCAAAACGATAGCTAAAACATCTCGGACTCGCCAACGCTTCCTCTCGTTTTCAAAGCAACCCAAAAACATCTCGGACTCGCTGCAAAAAATACATAACATTTGTTGTTGCCGCTTGAATACCAAATTGCTTTAAAAAAACATACAGAGTGGTACAAACCTACTGCTGTTGTTGCTGCTCGTAAAATTCATTTGTTTCGTAAGCGTCTTACTTGAGAAAATTTATTAATGTTAAATTAATTATTATTATTATTATTATGCACGACACTCTTTAGTTGTAATTGCAAAAATGCAGCGTCTATATCAAGGCTGCACAACGATATCAACAAAAATATTTTGTTTTGTTGAATATCAAATAAAAATTAACAAAAAAATTTTGTTTTGTTGAATATCAAATAAAAATTATTGAAATTATTTCGTTTCGTTGATTATCAAAAAAAATTATCAAAATTATTTTGTTTCGTTGATTATCAAAAACAAAATAATAATAAAAATTTGTTTCGGCTTACGGCTTCATTTTACTTTGAATTTTTATTAACGTTATTTGTTTTGATAATTTTTTTTGTTGGCTACCGAAACAAAATTTTTTCAATACTTGTTTTTTGATAATCAACAAAACGAAATTTTTTTTAATAATTTTTTTTTTGATAATTATCAAAACAGTATTTTTTTGTTCAGCACTTAACGTTAAAATTTTTCAAAGTTGAATTGAAAACAAAATATTTTTTCGGTTATTGATAAAAAAATAACGTTAATGTGCAGCCCTGGTCTATATATAGCATATTTTTCAATTTGCTTCATTTATTTATGTATTTGCCTCACTTCCATTAAAAATCCTACTTTCTTCATCAACAACACTCATTCCGTTTATTTGATCAACTAAAACATATCATCAAAACAACAGCCGCAAAAACATCTCGCTTGTGTAGTCGAAATGTCATCGAAACAACCTCCGACTCGGCGATTCGGAACAATTGCAAAAACATCTCGATTGTGAAGTCGAGGGGCGAGTCAACTTTTGACTCGATTGTGATTTTGCAACGATGGCGATTCTCTCGATTGTCTAAACATCTCGGACTCGCCCATCACTACTCGAGCGTTGGAACCACTGTCCCCCACGGTCTTGCCACTTACGTTCAACACACAAATTTAACAACTTTTTATACTCCAGATACCCCTTCTCCACATCATTGTCGGAAATCCATTCATCCCGCAGCAACGGCACACTTAGAATCCTAATCGACCTGAACGATATCGCTCTTTGGATAACGATCAGGTCGAGAGGAGGCGCCTCCAATAGCACATGCATCGCATCCGTAGAAACGGTGCGACAAACGGGCAAACAGGCTAACATCATTACTCGCTGACATGATAACAGTCGCTTCCTACCAACAGCCGTCTCGGCTGATCTGAACCACACTGTTTCAACGGTGATCAGACCAAGTTGAAATAAAAGAAAGTATACATTCATGTTAGACGTTATAAATCGTATATTTATTGCCAAGCATGGGCACCACCACAAGCGAACAAGCAGAGAGCGTGAGCATGTAGTAGTGTGCTTAAAATTGCACAGTGAGGCAAAATTCAAAAATTTTTCGTAACTTCGTGTGTTGATGAAAATTTAATTATATCAGATTTTATAGCATGAAAATAGAGGTTATATTAAAAATAGGTATGTTTGTAGATACAAATTTAATAAAAACAAGTAAGGAAGCCTAAGTTCGAGTGCAATCGAACATTAGATACTCAGCTGTATGCTTTCATTGTTTGTTTGCGTTTGTTCGATATAGGGTGTATTTTATATGAAACGAGTGCTGCATAAACAGGGCGCAGCCACGCCCATTTTCAAAATTTATATCAATCATCCAAATAAGCATACAAATATTATTGTTAGTGCAAAATTTCATCCCTCTATGACTTTTAGTTACAAAGACTTCACGTTACAAATTCCAAAAGGGTGTTCCAGAAATATCTTTGTTAAAAAGTAGGCGTGGTCATAAACCGATTTCAATACATTTTTGCGTGTCTATTAACACATGTTATAAAAGTGTATAAACCAAGTTTCGTCATAATATCTCAATTATTTGTCGAGTTAAAGGCTAAGAAATCTCATATATCCCTTTGTCTAAAAAGAGGCGGTGCCACGCCCATTTTCCAAACTTTTTTATTTTTTGTTTCCGGTCTATTGTAAAACTCATGTCACAAAATTTCAATGAATTATCTTTATATTTCACATAGATATCGCTTAAAATGGTTTTATTAGGTCACTTTATAATACACATATATAAAAGTGGGCGCGGTCGTCAACCGATTTTGGTAATTTTTCGTCCACACATTTGGCTAAGTAAATATATCACGCGTACCAGATTTCATCGATATATCTTTAACGGTTTCTGAGTTATGGCTTATTAAACTTTCAATATTCGCTCCTTAATAAGTGGGCGTGGCACCGCCCATTTTCCAAAATTTTTGTAGTTTTTGTTTTATGTCCATAGTTGGACTCCTGCCACAAAATCTCAGTGATTGATCTTTATATTTGACAGAGATATCGCTTAAAATGTTTTTATTAGGCCCCCTTATATTTCCTATATATAAAAGTGGGCGTGGCCGTCAACCGATTTTGATAATTTTTCGCCAAAACATTTGACTAAGTAATTATATTACGCGTACCGAATTTCATCGATATATCTTCAACGGTTTCTGAGTTATGACTCATAAAACTTTCAATGTCTGCCCCTTAATAAGTGGGCGTGGCACCGCCCATATTCCAAAATTTTTGTGTTTTTTGTTTTATGTCCATAGTTGGACTCATGCGACAAAATTTCAATGATAGATCTTTATATTTGACAGAGATATCGCTTAAAATGGTTTTATTAGGTCACTTTATAATACACATATATAAAAGTGGGCGTGGCCGTAAACCGATTTTGATAATTTTTCGTCAAAACATTTGTCTATGTAAGCAAATTACGCGTACCAAATTTCATCGATATATCTTCAACGGTTTCTGAGTTATGACATATAAAACTTTCAATGTTTGACCCTTAATAAGTGGGCGTGGCACCGCCCATTTTCCAAAACTTCATCAAATTTCTTCATAAGGGCCCGAGCTCAATACGTGGGTAAAATTTTAAAACTCTAGCTATATTAGTGGCTGAGATACCAAATTTCCGATTTTTTCTATATAGGAAAAGTGGGCGTGGTCATGGTCCGATTTCGCCCATTTTCAATACCAACCGTCCCAGTCTCGATACCAACTTGCGTTCCAAATTTCATCAAAATATCTCAATTTTTGCGCGAGTTAGAGTGTTTACAGACGGACGGACGGACGGACGGACGGACAGACGGACGGACGGACGGACGGACGGACGGACGGACGGACGGACGGACATGGCTCAATCGATTTCTCTTTTCACCCTGATCATTTTGATATATATAAGTCTATATCTATCTCGATTATTTCATTCTGTTACAATCCACCGTTATGTGATTAAAACTATAATACTCTGTGTACTAGTACAGCTGAGTATAAAAAATGTTGATTGATTTCGATTCATATTCGAATTAATTGCAATTTCAATATAAAAGCATACAAAATTAACCCATTTTCAATTTTAAAGAGTTGAAAATGGCATAAAAAATTATACTTCATTTGATTTCAAATGGCTACATGTAACACTATTGAGAATACTTAAAATAAAAAAATAATAAATTTCCCAACCTATCTTAAACGTTTTAAAAAAATTTCATACATCAGTCGCCCACTGTTGTTACGGACAAAAAAAAAGGAATCAACCTGCTTCCATCACTATTGAAGGCGAACTGAATCGTTTTCTCGCTGAAATAATTGTGCTCTGAATTTGTGTACGTATACATTTTTTTACGCTCGCAGCACAAAGAGCTCTCTTTGCCCATGTCCGTTTATTGCCCATACATATAAGGCATGTGATATATGTACATATATATGAATGTGGTGTTTTATATATAGGCTAATTCGGTATTTTACTTACATAAGCTGATGGAGGATCGCTAAAATTATACTTTGTACCTCGGATTGAAAATCGCAATTAATTATATATAAAAAGGCAAAAAACGGATTTTAGTCCACAGTTATGTGCGCTATTCCGAAAGCTTTTGCACTTGCAGTGTTGCATCTGCAGGGTTGCCACAAGGGCATGTTCAGTGCACATTAGGGTGCCTTGGAATTGGGTTTGGGCTGCTCGCCCAAACATACCGGCCACCTTGGGGCAAGCAAAAGGAAGTATAGCTTGTAATTCTCCATCAGCCGCCGTATGTTAAATTAATATAATATAGTAACTTGAATGCAAGCTAAAAATTCATTTAAATTAATTTTCAAATTCAAAGTTGAAAAACTTAAACTTATGCTTTAAAACTATGTAGATATATATATGTATGTAGGTACATATATATCTCGAAAATACATATGTATGTATGTAAATTATGTTGGTATAATATGTACATAATTATAATTAGATGCCTTCACCACCACTGTTTGCCGATGGGATTCTCTAGAGGGAGAAAGGAATATTAGCATTAAATATACGTGGCCTGGCCATCCTGCTGATTTTATTACCCCATTCAGTGGGCCCAACGTGTATCTGTAGGTACGGGGTTGGTAGCGCTGAAGCTCCCAACCCGCTTTTCGTTGGTTTTCTGAGTTCCGAGGTCGGTAGCGCTGAAGCTCCCGATGCAGTAGCCTCTCTTGTTGTAGGGGAGACAGAAGCGCCGAGGCTCCTGTTTACCCGCAGAGAGGGATATGGTGTGTTCTGTTGGGTGGCTAGGAAAAGAGAAAAGGGGTGGCAGTTTCGGTTTATTATTGTGTAAATACCCTTTTTGTTTTATTTTCTAATCTCCTTTGCAGAGATTTCGATAAATATTTGTAATTATATGTACTCTATCAGTATATTTAATTTTATTTAGTATTTTTAATTTTGCACTTGTTTGGTTGTTTTGGAACCAACTTTTGACGACTCATGTAAATACATTTAATTTTCCGCACATGGGTATTTTTTGTGTAACGTACGTATGTATGTAAGTGTTAAAGTATTTTTGCGTAGTATACGCAGATTCTCCCACCTCCAGAAAATGCTTACTTTTCGATTTGTTTAATAATATCGATAAATGTAATGACACGCAAGACAGCTGATTCTTATCGTAAAACCTCTTTTACTACTTGTACCAATCTACTCTACTTGGAAGGAATGGAAATATGAAATCTCAAGTTGAGATTCTCAACATGTAACTTGACATCGTTAAACAATTTTGATTTTAGCGCCACCTGTCGTCTGGAGGAAGTGCATACTAATTTGTTGCTAAGATGGTAAATTTGATTTACGGTCTTGGTTGGTTTTCCATATGGAGATATTTGGGTTCGTGTGATTGCTGACTTTACCGCATAATAGTGGGAACAGCAAAGGAAAGGTGGGAGACAGAAAAATCGTAATATTTATTGTGGTGGAGTGAATTAACCGGCAACTCCCTGACTTTGAATATTGTTTTTGCTGGAACTGTGAAAAGGTAGGCCAAGGAACGAATGGAAGAATTCATTCATATACGGCCTACTAACAAGACGACATGTGGAAACTATAAAGATAAAACCTAGTGCTAAAATTAACTTCCCAATAAATTGAATAAAAAACAATTAGTTTACGACTGATATCGTATTACCTATTGTTGGTAATATGGATCGCGCACAATACGGCTACAGGCCCTATTTTGGAATTTGCTAATCCTGCCATGGAAAGCACGCATTATGGTTGCAGCCAGACCAGACTGGGCAGGTCGCGCTTTACTACCGGCATAATTACGAAGTTAAAACAAAATTTTTGTGTTTTTTACATTCCTTGTGAAAATTTTGTATGCGGAAGTGCATACATAAGAATTTATATATGTAAATAAAGTGAAAGTGCAAGTTTTGTATACATATTTCGATATGGAATCTTTTGTATGTATACACATATGTACATATATGTATGGAACCCTACACGATCAAATATTTGATTAAATCTCCTGCAAAAAGGTGAGGACCAGGCGGGCTAATGGTAACAACGTAACCTGGTCCTGTGCGTGTGTCAGTGGTACAATTGTCTATGCATTTTTAACACGTACCTGTGAGGGCTGTTACTCTATCAATCCATAACACGATACTGGATCGTGATACGTATTGACGGTTTGATGGAATATTGGACGTATGATAACTGACGCTACACTATCAGTTAACTTTGAAAATACAACGCGTACTGATGAATCGCAAAGTTAGTGTCACACCATGAATATGGTATTGATGGATTGATATTATATTGATGGACTTTAAACTTTTCTAAAATATCGTGATCCATATCACGATCCATCCATATCAAGTATTGACAGTATGGATTGAAAGTGTAACAGGAGCCTATGTATGTGTTTGAAGCGGATTTGAGCAAAATCAAAAATGTTTATTTTTCATCAAATTGGATGGCTATTTGATGAGCGTTGTGGTAACGAGCATTTGACCTTGTTGGGGAGAATTTCGATATAATGCACCCGTCCCCGGAAACAAACCCTCAGCCAATGAAATTCTCTTTCTGGAGTTATATGTGTGGAGTGATCCACAGTATTTTTTTTTTTTTTTGTGATCGGGAGTGTTAAAGTTAGGAAAGTTAACATCCACGAAACAGTGACTGAAAGTTATATTGAAAAATTCTTAGTTGTTTGAAAATACGGCGGGCGCATTATACCGAAGCCAACCCAAAGGCCAATTAAGTTTGAGTCGGGACAAGAAAATAATAATTACGATGTTTTAAAAACCGAATATTGCTATTCTGTGTGCTTCAAACCGCTTATATTTTAGCAATTTTCTTTGTAAAGAATGAAAATTGAGGTATTTGCTGGCAAGGTGATTTTACGTCTGAGCCGCTCAGTCATAAAGGAGCATTCCGACCCGGAATCAATAAGTGTCCTAGCAACATAGTTGGTGCCATTGTGGTACACATTTACCCTTGCTGTACCTAGCAAAACCCCTTTACATGTATTTGTGTGGAGGGAAGTGACATTATTTGAATTTAATTTCGCTTTTTCCTGCGGTTGCTGAGAGATTGAAGGTTCGTCGTCAGAGGGTTTAGATTTATGGGTTTGGAGGTGGAGCATTGTATGGTGGCGAGAGTGACATAAGCTGCAGTTATATGAGCTGGTGGACCTCGACACTGTGTGTGAAGCCGAAAGGCAATTTAGACAACAGCTGTTATTTTTGATATAGGCGATCTTGTCAGGCGTAGAGATTCATTGGCAGGTGGTTGCGCTGGTGGTATGGCTGGAGTATTAAAGCTATTTGAAATAGCAGAGAAAGCACCCACAGCTCTGACATATGCTGCGTAAGCAGTTTTATTTTTCTTCGCTGATAATTCTTTGAAATCCTCTTTTGCCGTTTGTATTGCATCATAAGCGGTTTTTGTTTTGCGCCATAATGCTTTAATTTCCTCTTGATGAGGAACAATGGTATACTTGTTGTGTTTCGCAACAGGTATTTCGTTGAATTCCTGTTCGAATTCTATCACGGCTTCCGCTGCCTTAATAAAATCATTTATTTTGACTAGTAGAAGGTCGTCCGCATACGCACAACATTTACACAGTGGCTCGAGTTGCCGCAGCAGGGAGTCGATCATTAGGTTCCATATATATGTACCCCAGATGGATCCCTGTGGACAACCGCGAACCACATCCACTTTAATTCACACCAACGATGGAGGCTCCTCTGCCTTAGAAGTAACTACGCCAAAAAGTTACCTCCGGGCAGCGGAGCTCTTCCAACCGCTGAACCGCTCTGTCCCAGCGAAGGTAGTCAAACGCCCCCTTGAAGTCAATAAATATGCCAGACAACATAAGATGTCCAGCAGGCTTGCCCTTAAACTGGCAATTGCGACAATGCGGGGCATTGGTGCAACTACCAGCTCGGTGGCCTTCCTGCCCACACCTACGAGAGACATCAGACTTAGCCTTGCACTCAGACACACGGTGATCAAATCCCATGCACCTGAAGCAGCCGGCCACCAGGTTGCCCTGCCGCACCCGGAAGGAGAACCACTTAATGTAGCAACGTCCGGTCGTCAAGAGGGGGGACAGTAACTTGTCCGACCCCTCAAGTACAATGTTAGTTGCCCCATCAGCAGCGACCCTCCAGGGTCGACTGACCAACCTGACGTCCTTCTTTTGGGCATCAGGATTGATCTCCTTGAGATTCAAACGGAAGAGCTCATCCATGAATTCATCAGGAGAGATCTCTGTATGAACCCCTTGGATCACAATCCTGGCGCCCGGCTTCTCATTTACCCTCACATTCAAACCCACTTCGCCAAACTTCGCATTTTTGGCCACCTTGTCGCGTTCGGCGACTGATGGCGTGCGAATTATGGCCCCGCCCGAGCGCACTGGTTTGACCTCGTGGACCCTCACTCCCAAGGCAGGCCCAACCTCCTTCACCACCTTCTCCACGACTTCCTTGGAGGACACCGAAGGCTTGGTACTACGCACCACGACCGACCATGTCTCCACTGGCTTCGGCACCGATACAGCCTCTACAGGAGCGAACACCTGTAGGGGCGGCATCAAAGGATGCCCAGCATGCGGCGACCCGGCAGCACGTGGAGGCATAGCACCACTCCCGCTCAGCACCTCCAATTGGCCACGGAGACGGGCAACCTCGGAAATGAGGTCAACCACGAGGTCCTGGTAGTCGCGAGACGACTGCACCGGGACCGCCGCTGACTCCATAGGGAGCCCCTCCAGCCCAAAGACCCTGCGGTCGAACGCATGGGATACCCGAGAAAGGCGCTCCTTGAAGTCGCCTCCCTTACCCCCCTCCCTGATGACACCCTTTCCCAACTCCCCGGAACTTACCTGTTTAGCTCCACCACTTACCATCGTCGCATGCCGCTGCCGAACCTGCACCGGGGCATGCATCGACTCATCGTCCGACGAATCGCTCGACGAGTCGGAGCACGAGGCAGAGCTCGACACCTGCATGACGACGTCAACCTTGGCGTCTATCCTACCAGCAGCCGTACTCGCACTCGTAGCAGCAGCCGACGTAGCAGCCTTGCCCAACGAACCAGCATCCTCCAAGTCCCAACAATGGGAACGAGTCGGCTGGCGCGAAGACGACGCCGACCGAACTGGCTGGCCAAAAAATGCAGCCGCTAACTCTGCCACTAATTTCACAAGCACTGGCCCTGTCAACAGGAGTGACAAAGTACTCCGCGAGCAGTGCTGATAAATATCAATCCCAAAGGGAGTAGTATTGATCTAAGCCGATGCACCACTGGCACAAACCGCACCTGCCGGGGAATCGAACCAACGCACACGCGCAGCCGATACCCGTACGCACCTCGAGACTATACCTCTGGCGGGCAAGTGACGTCACAGAGACGCGCAGGTTGGGAAGCGAACACAAAAAACCGACCGATAGCAACCGCACCGACCGAAAAACGCACTCCGGGATAACTCGGCAACAACAAAATATATTGCCGGAAAACTAGCGCTCCAAAAAGCAACAAAAAAGTATTGCCGGAGATTGACTTTCAACCGACCGCAAAAAACTGGGGCTCCGCTGTCAAACACACTATGCACGTAAAACACAAACAAAGGTTTTTACGCCCCTTGATGTATGCCACGAAAAATGCAAATCGCACAAATTGAAAAATCGCAAAAATTCACTACCGATCCGTAAACACGTCCGCACTCAACGAAATCCGCACTGAGAGTGATGTTTGGGGGACAGTAGGATTTTCGTTGATCAGTCATCAGAGTCTAGCAGCTGCTGTGCCCCGATACACCAAGATGAATGGTGAGGGTTTTGATGCGGCCACCAATTTATTATTGCTCAATAGATGTACATATGTATTGATGCATCATCTATTTGTTCAGAGAGGGTGACAATTAAATTTCATTGGCATAGGTATAGAGATGGTTGATCGTTGCTCATCAACGAGGTTGATGGGTTGGCCATCAACGAGATGAAATGGACAACAAAATGTTTTTACATTTTCAAAATTTCGAAAATTTTAAAATAATTAAAAAATCGATGTGGAAATTGTAAAAATACTCACCGGTTGTAGCAAACTGGTGCATTGTTGTATGGTTTTTAATACAGAAAATGCATTGATGCGCAGGTTCGAGTCCCAGTAAAGTCAAATTGAAATTCATTTTAATTGATTTTTTTTATACCTTTCATGAGAATGAAATGGTATTATAACTTAGTGCCAAAAATTTTTTGTCGAAAGTACCAGAAGGAAGCGTGGGGGACCCACCAAAATATATACCGATATGATCAGAATCACGAGCTGAGTCGATTAAACCATGTCCGTCTGTCCGTCTGTCCGTCCGTCCGTCTGTGTGAACGCAAACTAGTCCCTCAGTTTTTGAGATATCTGAATGAAATTCGGAATACAGGTATGTTGTTATATGCAGCTGATCATTTGTCGGAACCGGCCGAATCGGACCACTATAACATATAGAAAACAACCGATTATTCAGATATACATGAAATTTTTGGAAGTAATTTGTGCATAACTTCCCCATTTAAACAGCTAAGGACATGAAACTTTGAAGTAGACGTGCCCATTTTGGCCCAAACAAGGTAACCGAAAATTGTCTAGATCGGACCACTATAGCATATAGTTCCACAACATCCGATTATTCAGATATACACATTTTGGTGTATAACTCCCCCATTTTAACAGCTAACGGCGTGAAATTTTGAAGTATTTGTACCCATATGGGCCCAAACAGGGTTACCGAAAATTGTCAAGATCGGACCACTATAACATATAGCTCCCATACAACCGATTGTTCAGATATGGACATTTGGGTGTATAACTCCTCCATTTTAACAGCTAACGGCGTGAAATTTTGAAGTATTTGTACCCATATGGGCCCAAACGGGATTACCGAAAATTGTCAAGATCGGACCACTATAACATATAGCTCCCATACAACCGATTGTTCAGATATGCACATTTTGGTGTATAACTCCTCCATTTAAATAGTAAAGACACCATTTTTTCTAATAAATCTTTCCATAAATAACCCACAGAATTAAAATTATAAATTAAACTTAATCCGGCTATGTACATACATAGGTAACTTTTCATTTCCCCACTCATGAAAGGTATGAAGTCTTCGGTACGGCCGAAGACAGCCGCGCTTTTACTTGTTTATTTTTAATTTATTTATAATTCAAATTCGATAAAAAAATAGTTAAAACACCAGCGGTTTTGGGAAATTAGTGCATCGATGGAATTGGTGTATGGGAGGAATAATGAGCCATATCAGCAGATGTGCAGAAATTTAATATAACACTAGAGTGCTGCCTACTATCGAAACTCGACAGTTTTTCTAGATGTTTCTTATAACATAGGTGCAACTATAGTTTTTGTATAATTGTTTGTTGTTATTGCCACTGCTACTATTCCGTTGTTGTTCCTGTTGATGCTGCTCCTTTTGTTGCTACTATCACTGCTACTATTTTGTTGTTGTTATTGGTGTTATTGTCGTTACTCGTTTTCCAAATTCTACTACCTACTTCTTTCTTTCTATTTCTGCTCTTTTCTTTCCTCAATTTCTTTTCTACTTATTCTTTCTTATCCTTCTTATTTCCTGCCTTTATGTTTTTGTTGTAGTGCTTTTGCTACCTTTTTACGTTTCTACTTCTTTGAAACTACACACCACATCCAGCCAAACATGTTCTGAATTGCATGATAAGTTTGGTGAAAACGCACAAAGTCAGGTATGCTTGCGCATTGATACAGCTCTGTTGTGTGCAAAAGCATGCAACAACAACCACACGGCAATTTTCCAACGACGATTGTGGACGCATTTTCCAACAAATTTTCATGAAAATTGGCGCAGTTCTATTTGAGAGCAATATCTTTCTAATGGTGTGCTTAGTTTTAAAATCGGTTCAGTAGTTTCGATGGAGAAGATGGAACAAAATTTATGTTAGCGTATCTATATCTATACTAATTATATAAAATTGATTGTATGGAAAATGTATGTAACGCGATAACTCAAAAAGTACTGGACCGATTTTAATAATTCTTTTTTTAAAATGTCACAAATGGTAAGTTCTCGAGAACCATGTACTTTTTTTTTGCTCATTTCTAAGACTTTAATACCTTTTTCCCGGTTTTAAATTTCGAAAAACCCAAAAAAGCGCAAGCATAGAATGATTCGTTTGGTCATTTGCCGTGTTCAGTGGAGACGTGGCAGTCGTGCCAAGCAGAGCAGCGCAGGCGACTCATATGTTTGTTTTTGCACGGTTTGTTGTTTGTCTCGGTGGCTATCAAAAACCTGTTTACACATGCATACTATGCTATAACTCAAGAACGCCTGCACCTACACGTGCGATATTGGTATCAAATGAAAGGTGTTGAGCAGGACTTCAACATAGAGTTATTTTCATTGCGATGCCTAGACATCCTGACCTGTCTGGGTAAGAATGCGAACCCAGATGACTCCGGAATGTTTTTGAACGATATTGGTATGAAATTAAAGGTATTGAGCAGGGCTTTAACATAGACCTATTTTCATTGTGATTTCCATGCCGGGTCTTCTGATATGGGTCAAAAGGTGGATCTGGATGACGTTGGGATGTGTCTGAGCGATATTGGTATCGAATGAAAGGTCTTGATCTGGACTTCAATATAGAGCTATTTTAATAGTGATGCCTAGGCCGAGTCTCCAGATAAGGGTCAACAGGTGGACCGGATAACCCTCGAATATTTCTGAGCGATATTTCTACCAAATGAAAGGTAGGTTTTGATGAGGACTTCGACGTAGAATTATGTTATTTGTGATGCCTGGGCCGCGTCCCCAAATATGGGTCAAAATGTGACCCCGGATTAACCCGGAATGTTTCGGAGCAATATTGGTGAAAGGTTTTGAACAAGGCTTTTTCGTGGAGTTCTATTCATAATGATTCCTAGGCCGGGTCGTCAGATATTGGTCAAAATGCGGACCCGTATGTTTTTGAGTTATATTGGTATCAAATGAAAAGTGTTGGGAACGGCTTCAATATATAGCTGTAGTGATGGCTAGACAAGGTCATCAAGTGAACCCAGATAACCCCGGAATAACTTTACTTAACTTGGGTTGACTTGGCTTGACTTGACTTGACTTGACTTGACTTGACTTGACTTGACTTGACTTGACTTGCCTTGCCTTGACTTGACTTGACTTGACCTGACTTGACTTGACTTGACTTGACTTGACTTGATTTGACTTGACTTGACTTGACTTGAATTGAATTGAATTGAATTGAATTGAATTGAATTGAATTGAATTGAATTGAATTGAATTGAATTGAATTGAATTGAATTGAATTGAATTGAATTGAATTGAATTGAATTGCGTTGAATTGAATTGAATTGAATTGAATTGAATTGAATTGAATTGAATTGAATTGACTTGATTTGACTTGAGTTGACTTGACTTTGGTTAACTATTATTCCTCATTGCGAAACAACGGGTATTTGCTAGTTAATAATATAGATTCCTTTCTACAGACGAACTCGCTCTACTTCTTTTATTTTAACAGCCAGCTGTGTTGAATTAAAATTTTTTATTCACCAGATGCACTAACAGAATTTTGTTGGGTGTCTGGCTTCCACGATTATTCGTAGTTGCAACTTCTCTGTTCATCTACGTTCTCTGTTATTGGCTTGCATACGGGAGTGAATTGAATGAAATTCATAGAGGCTATTTTGAAGAGAGGTAACTTAAAAGCCTCAATGAAGCATAGAATATAATGTTGAATGTCCTACTATATGATGTCGTTGGGTTGAAACCCATGTTGATGTCACGTTTCGAATCCGGAGGTGAATAGAAATAATAGAGGAGAGGACACAATAAAAGTAAAGTGGATGTTTCAAAAAAATAATAATTGAGTTAAACGTTTACAACTTTTAGGATGGGATGAAGTTACATACATACATACATACATACATACATACAGGTGAAGCTAATAAAAACGTGTTAAAAATGGACATCCCTGAAAAATAACACTCATTTGACAAAGAAACAATTTTTAGACGTCTTAGAATTCTGCTTAAGAGATAATAATTATTTTTTATTTGAAGGTACATATTACCAACAAGTTCATTGTATGCCGATGGGTAACCCTTTATCGCCCACAGTGGCCGATATTGTTCTTGACCAAACATTAGACGACGCATTAGCCGAACTGAAATCCAAAGACATAATTATCAAATACATAACGAAATATGTATATGATATATTTGCTATAGTGAAAACGAAGGACGTGGAAGAAGTTTTGACTACTTTGAACAAACAACATAAGGAAATACAGTTTACCACTGAACTAGAAAAGAAGCAAAAATTACCCATCCTAGACGTAGAAATATAAAAAAAAAAAAACAAACTATTAACAACATGGTATGCGAAACCTATCTCATCCTGTAGAATAATAAATTACCATTCAAACCACCCCTGGACCCAAAAAAGAAATTAACCTTATAAACAAAATATATGCGTTGGGTGCCTGGTCACCTGGTCACCTGGTCGCTCGGAAAAGAAAACGACATAACGATTAAAACAATTTTGCAGAAGAACGGATACCCGAACAAGATAATTAATAGGTGGTTAGCAACAACAAAGCATAGACAAACAACATGTAAAATGAACTTGACAATTACCGAAAAAACCAAAAACAAAACATTCAGAGGAGTTACATACATACAAGGCCTAACAGATAACAAAACATTAAAAAAATGCATAAAAAATGACAACCTAATTTTTGCACATAAACCACAACGTACCCTTAACAATATTTTTACCAAGAAAAAGGACAGTATTACTAAAGAACAACAAAATAATGTAGTCTATGAAATTAAATGTAAAGGCAAATACAATGAACCATGTAGCAAAACCTATATAGGTACTACAAAACGCGCACTTGGAACGAGAATAGTCGAACATAAAACAGATATAAGAAATTTTAAGTCAACGACAGCATTAGCTCAACACATGACGAATACTGGACATACAGCAGACTTCGATCAGACGAAAATACTAGACATAGAGAAACGAACAAAAGTTAGAATGACACTGGAAAGTCTGCGAATACAAGAAAAAATTAAAGAAACAATGAATTTCAAAGAGGACGTTGACAACATAAACTGCGCGTACAGAGCAACAATAACAAAGAACAGAAAATAATAGAAAACGAATGACAGCATAAAGTAGAAGAATTTAGTTTATATATGTAGATATATTTGTACATATGTATATCTGTTTAAATGTTGGTAGGAGTAGGATAATTTAAATCAGTCAAAAGTGAGTCCAAAATGGTATTATTATTTTTATTATTTCTTGTGCAATTTTTAGTGATTTATGTATATATTTTCTTTCACATTGTGGTATATAATAATGTATTGTTTTATTTGTTAAATAAACAGTCTCCCTGAGGAAGGCGGAAAATTCTCCGAAACGCGTAGGAGAGAAAAAGGAAACTTTGTTTCGCTTTCTAATTTCACCCATAAATAGCTTGCTTTAGCTTTAAAACTTTGCCGGTAATTTTACTCTTGAACCATTCAGGAAAATACATGTAAATGTCTTCATTCAGGTTACCATTCAAAAAAGCTGTAGTGACATCTAAGTGCGTGATATTCATCGCATATTTGACGCTGATAGCACTGGATCACAAAATGAAATTTTTTGTCTGTACTTTGGACGTGACCATCCTATCTATATGTAAAATCGGTCGCTGATTCCGAAAATCGGGCTCATTTTTAATTCTATGAGAAGGTTTTTGAGATATCGGCAATTTACCGTTATTTGGCCACTGGCTCCACTTAATCCTGTATACCTTTTTAACGCAGTGAGCTATCTTCCTTGGAGTGACACTCAACGAAAGAAAATTAAATTTCCTTTTCATCGCTGCTATAACATTTTTCTGTAACTCTTATAGTTTCTGAAATATTGACGATTCAATTTGAATTTTTTCGATTTTTTACGATTTTTTGAAGAAAAAATTGAATTTGTCAGGCAATATCTTTTAAACCAATGTCTTCACCTTCGGTTTTACTCCTTTACATGAAGCTCCATTCTATTGGGAAAAATATAAGCTATCAACGAAGAAAATCCATGGTAAAATGGAAAAGTTATAGGCGATCAAGTAAATACATCCAACTCGCGCAATGCCTCTGCACGGGTATATTCTATGCATGTTATACCCGTAAATGGGCTTTTATCTACTGCGCTGCCAATGTGCTGCTACTGCAGATGTGTAGGTATTGGTATAACATGCATAGAATATACCCGTGCAGAGGCATTGCGCGACTTGGATGTATTTACTTGATCGCCTATAACTTTTCTATTTTACCATGGATTTTCTTCGTTGATAGCTTATCTTTTTCCCAATAGAATGGAGCTTCACGTAAAGGAGTAAAACCGAAGGTGAAGACATTGGTTTAAAAGATATTGCCTGACAAATTCAATTTTTTCTTCAAAAAATCGTAAAAAATCGAAAAAATTCAAATTGAATCGTCAATATTTCAGAAACTATAAGAGTTACAGAAAAATGTTGTAGCAGGGATGAAAAGGAAATTTAATTTTCTTTCGTTGAGTGTCACTCCAAGGAAGATAGCTCACTGCGTTAAAGAGGTATACAGGATTAAGTGGAGCCATTGGCCAAATAACGGTAAATTGCCGATATCTCAAAAACCTTCCCATAGAATTAAAAATGAGCCCGATTTTCGGAATCAGCGACCGATTTTACATATAAATAGGATGGTCGCGTTCAGAGTATTTTTTGGCTGTAGAGCAGTGTAGCAAATAAAATTCTTAACGTAGAGTGTCTTACCACAGGGGAGAAAGTTTCGTGATAATCTATACCATACTTCTGGCTGAAGCCTTTCGCCACAAGTCGAGCACGAAAACGTACTTTACTATCTACGTCAAAATTTTTGTCAAGTACCCACTTAGACTTTACTATAGATGCCCCATGTGGCATATCCGAAATCTCCCAGGCGTCGTTGTCTTCGAATGTTTAAGGATTTTATATGCATTTATAATAAAATTTTCCTACAAAACTATTGTTTGAAAACAATTGAGGCATACTTTTACGCATTATTTGGAGAAAAATTTTATGAAAAATTAACAAAAAATTATTCAAATGCGTATAAAATCCTCAAATATGCATATATTTTCTTCATTTAAAAACTGCGTAATAGTTATTTTAATTCTCTGTAAGACGATACAAAGATCATCTAATTCATTTAATACGATATATGAGTTATTGGGCTTGAAAAAAATGCCTATGGTGAAATTTCAATTTTGGTTGCACAAAAGTGCAATAACTGATGAAGATACGTGGAAATGGTATAGTTATGAGAAAATTTTTAACCTATTCATTTTGAATGAAAGTGTTTATGTTGATTTTTCACGCAGAATGACTATTTTCGGAGTTATAAAAAAATAAAAGTGCAAAACCATATATCTGAACAATCAGTTGTATGGGAGCTATATGTTATAGTGACCCGATCTTGACAATTTTCAGGGAATAGATGAAATTCTCCAAAGTTTCATGTCCTTAGCTGTTTAAATAGCGAAGCTATACCCCAAAATGTCCACATCTGAACAATCGGGTGTATGGATGCTATATGTTATAGTCACCCGATTTCAATTGTTTTCAGAAAAAGTTAAGGTAGTGCTAAAATATGGTCATGTGCAAAGTTTGGGCAATTTAACTCATAAACTGACTGAGTTATTAAAAAAAAAGTCCAAATTGATGGTAATTTTTAAATACCGTTATCTCATAAACCGGAGCCAGTTTGGAAAAACTAACTGGTATTGAATTTAGAATGCCCCAATTAAGTAAGAGCAACCGTCAAAATCCTTACGCGGGAAAAGGGTTCAAAACCTAAGTAAAGTTTATAGACGGAAAAAAAATTACCTTCAGAGCTCTGAAACTTCTTTCCTAAATTTCTCGAAAACGAGAGCTAACTTTGACTTTCTGAAAACGTCATCGTATTCTATAGCCAAAAATTAAGTTGGGGTGTCTCGGCGTTTCGCTGTGATATTTTCACCTCCCTACAGTGTAATTGTTCGCCATAATTCCAAATAAGTTTCAGAAAATTAAAAAACTTTTACTTTAAACTAGTTCAAGAAAGACGTGTGGCCCATAACCTATTAATAAGAACACGTGTATAATATTTGATCGTCGTACTTCAAGTGACTTTTATTCAAGTTTTGTGTATATACATGTATACTAGTATACTTACCCAATTTGCCACTGAGTGAAGTCGAGTTCGAATCGAGGTCGATTCGACGTCGTTTTGGAGAACTCGCCGGGGTGAACTCGAATAGAAGTCTTTATTTTATAAAAAAATGAAAGTCGTTCCGACTTCGATTTATAACATCGGATCAATTTCGCCACGATGTCGGTTTGTCGAATTCGTGGCGTGTATTTTCTAACAAAGCGGGAATGAATCTCAACTTATTTTATACCCCGCACCTCTTAGTCAAAATTTAGGCTACTAACTGCGCGATGAGCTTGAAGAACTGTCGTCCGAAGTGGAAACAGAGTGTAACCCACTGTGCGGCGCAGCGTTACAAAGGCCTACTTGATTTAATTTGTATACATATATGTTTGTACATATACATATTCACTTCAAACACTTGCAAAAAAAGTAACATTGATGTACACGGCATGAAGTGCATTACCTACTTTCAAGAAAAATTTAAAGAAATCTAAGCAACATTTGACTTAGAAAATATATTGAACAAAAATATTTCATTTGTTTACAAATAATACAAAAAATATTATGAAAGGATTACGCATTGTGAGCAGCGATTCAGGCGATGTGTGTGCTTCATCAGTCAGTAAGTAAACATAATTCAAGTATCCTGGCTTTAATTACGTCTATCTCCTGTTTTCTTTAGAAATAATATATTATTCTTTACAGAAAGAAGTGCAGATCAAACGCTAGATGTTGTTTTGGAAAAACTGGAAACCATTCAAGAAACCCAAAAGAAGATGGTGAATTGTATTTATGGCTTTAAAATAAACCTGCCTTCGTCCAATAAAACCATTGTCGTAACAGTACCATGTTCTTTTTAACTAAATTTCTTGTATTGAAGAAGTGTTTTCTATGCTCACTATGCGATCCCCGACGCACATAGGGATATTTTATCAATCTGGGCGGCCAAAACCTCATTTCCTAAAACTGGCCCGATTTCCAAAAAATAAAATTTTTTAGTAGGCCAGGACCCTAACGCATCATTTTCAATAAAAGTTTATTCTCAAAACTCAAACACAAAGTTTTTACAGTCAATGAAAGTTTGGTGATTCGTGTATTTCTCGCGGCATTTTATAACGTTCTTAAAGTTTCATCATTTCCAATTAATATTTTTACGGTTTTAAGTGAAGTTTTTTAGAATACTGTTATGGATTCTTATAATACAGGTAATCGAGTACAAAATTCATGTTTATTGAGATTTAGTTAGTTGTTAGCGTCTTCTTACTTACGTTTTTAAAAAATGATGTATTAAAAAAAAAATTTCCCAATTTTTTGTTTTCAAAAGGGTTTTTGTTTAGGTTCCCGGCATTGTCCGGCACTGACTCTTTTTTTTCTAGATAGTCTGTTCCCTGTTATTTTGAGTTCAAGAAAGATCGGTTCCGGTTTTTTCCGGTTTTAAGAAAAACAGGCGATTTTTCACGTTGGGAAAAATGACCCCACCACACAAAAAAAAATTAGTTGTTTGTGGATTCGAGAACACCCATCTAGGAATATATAAATCGACGTGCTCCGAATCCAAAGTCCGCTTGTCCAATATACCCCCAAAACTTCGAGAAAATTGCGAAAAGCTAAAAAAAGCCCCAAATGGCACATTTGATCGACCTAACCTACTAACATGTATTTCGACGTTCTGAATCCAAATCTGAGGTCGGTTTGGTCTCACCACATCACTTTTTAAAAATGTAAAGCCACATTATTTTCTATGTTAAATCGAATTGAAATCACCGTGGGTAACATAATTAACAATTTAAAGCCAAAAAAGAGTTTTGGCCGCCCAGATTGATTAAATACCCCAATGTTCGACGTTCCAATACTCCAAGCATTCGTTATGAAGCTTTATCAAGTCGTATTGTACGTCGTCAAAGAGTCTGTTTTGCCCGTCGCTATCTAGTCGTTATTGTACGTCGTCTACGAGTCGTTTTGGCACGTCGTCAATGACTCGTTTATGTGGCTCGCTAGTGAACTGTTCTTTACATCCACTTACGACTTCGCCGGCAGGTCGCACGCGATAGTCGCTGGCGAACGAATCTTTCACTAGACCGAGCCGGAATCGAATTCGATTCGAAGTCGTTTGGCAAATTGGGTATTTAAGTATACATACAACTCTTTTATATTATAAATGTGAAATGGAAATTGTGTTTAAACTCAATTGGCGAGAAAACCGCTGAACGGATCCTCACGAAACTTTGCACACCTAGGTATTTTCACCCGGTAATTGCTATAAGCATATTTTTAATCTGATTAAAAGTCAGGGATGGGCACCTCCCATACAAAATTTTCCTTTTTTTCGTAATATCTCTTGAAATATTTGTACTAGAATAATGAAAATTTTTGTGAAGGAATAATACAAAAATATATACTCAACGGATAAACAATTTAGGTCTTGGTAAAGCAAGGATAGGCACTCTCCTCCCATATAAACTGAAATTTTCACATCGAATATCTCTGGAAATATTTGTAGTAGGGTACTGAAAACTGGTGTGAGGGCATATGAGATAACTATGTATTAAACGGGAAAAACACTAGGTCTTGGTAAAGCAGGGATGGGCACCTCCCATAAAAACTGAAACTTTCACAGCGAATATCTCTGGATATATTTGTAGTAGGGTACTGAAAACTGGTGTGAGGGCATGTGAGATAACTATGTATTAAACGGGTAAAACTGCTAGGTCTTGGTAAAGCAGGGATGGGCACCTCCCATACAAACTGAAATTTTCACATCGAATATCTCTGGAAATATTTGTAGTAGGGTACTGAAAATTGGTGTGAGGGCATGTGAGATAACTATGTATTAAACGGGTAAAAACGCTAGGTCTTGGTAAAGACTGCTGGGCACCTCCCATACAAACTGAAACTTTCACAGCAAATATCCCTGGAAATATTTGTAGTAGGGTACTGAAAACTGGTGTGAGGGCATGTGAGATAACTATATATTAAACGGGTAAAAACGCAAGGTCTTGGTAAAGCAGGGATGGGCACCTCCCATACAAACTGAAATTTTTACATCGAATATCTCTGGAAATATTTGTAGTAGGGTACTGAAAATTGGTGTGAGGGCATGTGAGATAACTATGTATTAAACGGATAAAAACGCTAGGTCTTGGTAAAGCAGGGATGGGCACCTCCCATACAAACTGAAACTTTCACAGCGAATATCTCTGGAAATATTTGTAGTAGGGTACTGAAAACTGGTGTGAGGGCATGTGAGATAACTATGTATTAAACGGGTAAAAATGCTAGGTCTTGGTAAAGCAGGGATGGGCACCTCCCATACAAACTGAAATTTTCACATCGAATATCTCTGGAAATATTTGTAGTAGGGTACTGAAAATTGGTGTGAGGGCATGTGAGATAACTATGTATTAAACGGGTAAAAACGCTAGGTCCTAGTAAAGCAGGGATGGGCACCTCCCCTACAAACTGAAACTTTCACAGCGAATATCTCTGGAAATATTTGTAGTAGGGTACTGAAAACTGGTGTGAGGGCATGTGAGATAACTATGTATTATTAAAAACGCTAGGTCTTGGTAAAGCAGGGATGGGCACCTCCCATACAAACTGAAATTTTCACATCGAATATCTCTGGAAATAATTGTAGTAGGGTACTGAAAAATGGTGTGAGGGCATGTGAGATAACTATATATTAAACGGGAAAAACACTAGGTCTTGGTAAAGCAGGGACGGGCACCTCGCATACAAACTGAAATTTTCACAGCGAATATCTCTGGAAATGTTTGTAGTAGGGTAATGAAAACTGGTGTGAGGGCATGTGAGATAACTATGTATTAAACGGGTAAAAACGCTAGGTCTTGCTAAAGCAGGGATGGGCACCTCCCATACAAACTGAAACTTTCACATCGAATATCTCTGGAAATATTTGTAGTAGGGTACTGAAAATTGGTGTGAGGGCATGTGAGATAACTATGTATTAAACGGATAAAAACGCTAGGTCTTGGTAAAGCAGGGATGGGCACCTCCCATACAAACTGATACTTTCACATCGAATATCTCTGGAAATATTTGTAGTAGGTTACTGAAAATTGGTGTGAGGGCATGTGAGATAACCAGGGTTTGAAATTGCTTAGCTACTTTTGCTGCATTTGCTTTTGCTTTGCTTTTGCTAACGAAAAGTAAATTAGCAAACTCGGCCAGCCAAGTATTCAGCTGAGCCGTGTTTGCTTGTATAGTTAAGCAAAGCAACGCGATTTGGGGGATTTCATTTTACTTCCAGCAATTAGTTGTGTCTTTGCATTTTTTCTGCTTTTGCTTATTTTGCTGAAACGATTTGTTTACGCATATTTCGATTTTTTATACATATTTACTTATGTGTATGTATGTATGTACACATAATATGTATGTATGTCCATTTGTAAACATCTTTTCATGTTGAATTTTGCTTAAAAACTAGTTTCAGCAAAATAAGCAACTGTAAGCAAAAATTTACTACTCAACTAATTGCTGGAAGTAAAAGCAACCCTCTCAAATTGAGTTGCTTGGCTTGACTATACAAGCAAACACGACTCAGCTGAAAACTGAAGCGAATGATTCGTGTTTTCGTTTTTGGCTCGGCTGAATTCAGCAATAAGCAAAAAACATCGGCTATTGCTGTTTTGCAGCAAGCAAATTCAAACCCTGGAGATAACTATGTATTAAACGGGTAAAAACGCTAGGTCCTAGTAAAGCAGGGATGGGCACCTCCCATACAAACTGAAATTTTCACATCGAATATCTCTGGAAATATTTGTAGTAGGGTACTGAAAATTGGTGTGAGGGCATGTGAGATAACTATGTATTAAACGGGTAAAAAACGCTAGGTCTTGGTAAAGCAGGGATGGGCACCTCCCATACAAACTGAAACTTTCACATCGAAGATCTCTGGAAATATTTGTAGTAGGGTACTGAAAACTGGTGTGAGGGCATGTGAGATAACTATGTATTAAACGGGTAAAAATGCTAGGTCTTGGTAAAGCAGGGATGGGCACCTCCCATACAAACTGAAATTTTCACATCGAATATCTCTGGAAATATTTGTAGTAGAGTACTGAAAATTGGTGTGAGGGCATGTGAGATAACTATGTATTAAACGGGTAAAAACGCTAGGTCCTAGTAAAGCAGGGATGGGCACCTCCCCTACAAACTGAAACTTTCACAGCGAATATCTCTGGATATATTTGTAGTAGGGTACTGAAAACTGGTGTGAGGGCATGTAAGATAACTATGTATTAAACGGGTAAAACTGCTAGGTCTTGGTAAAGCAGGGATGGGCACCTCCCATACAAACTGAAATTTTCACATCGAATATCTCTGGAAATATTTGTAGTAGGGTACTGAAAATTGGTGTTAGGGCATGTGAGATAACTATGTATTAAACGGGTAAAAACGCTAGGTCTTGGTAAAGCAGGGATGGGCACCTCCCATACAAACTGAAACTTTCACAGCGAATATCTCTGGAAATATTTGTAGTAGGGTACTGAAAACTGGTGTGAGGGCATGTGAGATAACTATATATTAAACGGGTAAAAACGCTAGGTTTTGGTAAAGCAGGGATGGGCACCTCCCATACAAACTGAAATTTTCACATCGAATATCTCTGGAAATATTTGTAGTAGGGTACTGAAAATTGGTGTGAGCGCATGTGAGATAACTATGTATTAAACGGATAAAAATGCTAGGTCTTGGTAAAGCAGGGATGGGCACCTACCATGCAAACTGAAACTTTCACAGCGAATATCTCTGGAAATATTTGTAGTAGGGTACTGAAAACTGGTGTGAGGGCATGTGAGATAACTATGTATTAAACGGGTAAAAATGCTAGGTCTTGGTAAAGCAGGGATGGGCACCTCCCATACAAAATGAAATTTTCACATCGAATATCTCTGGAAATATTTGTAGTAGGGTACTGAAAATTGGTGTGAGGGCATGTGAGATAACTATGTATTAAACGGGTAAAAACGCTAGGTCCTAGTAAAGCAGGGATGGGCACCTCCCCTACAAACTGAAACTTTCACAGCGAATATCTCTGGAAATATTTGTAGTAGGGTACTGAAAACTGGTGTGAGGGCATGTGAGATAACTATGTATTATTAAAAACGCTAGGTCTTGGTAAATCAGGGATGGGCACCTCCCATACAAACTGAAATTTTCACATCGAATATCTCTGGAAATATTTGTAGTAGGGTACTGAAAAATGGTGTGAGGGCATGTGAGATAACTATATATTAAACGGGAAAAACACTAGGTCTTGGTAAAGCAGAGATGGGCACCTCGCATACAAACTGAAATTTTCACAGCGAATATCTCTGGAAATGTTTGTAGTAGGGTAATGAAAACTGGTGTGAGGGCATGTGAGATAACTATGTATTAAACGGGTAAAAACGCTAGGTCTTGGTAAAGCAGGGATGGGCACCTCCCATACAAACTGAAACTTTCACATCGAATATCTCTGGAAATATTTGTAGTAGGGTACTGAAAATTGGTGTGAGGGCATGTGAGATAACTATGTATTAAACGGATAAAAACGCTAGGTCTTGGTAAAGCAGGGATGGGCACCTCCCATACAAACTGAAACTTTCACATCGAATATCTCTGGAAATATTTGTAGTAGGGTACTGAAAATTGGTGTGAGGGCATGTGAGATAACTATGTATTAAACGGGTAAAAACGCTAGGTCCTAGTAAAGCAGGGATGGGCACCTCCCATACAAACTGAAATTTTCACATCGAATATCTCTGGAAATATTTGTAGTAGGGTACTGAAAATTGGTGTGAGGGCATGTGAGATAACTATGTATTAAACGGGTAAAAAACGCTAGGTCTTGGTAAAGCAGGGATGGGCACCTCCCATACAAACTGAAAGTTTCACATCGAATATCTCTGGAAATATTTGTAGTAGGGTACTGAAAACTGGTGTGAGGGCATGTGAGATAACTATGTATTAAACGGGTAAAGATGCTAGGTCTTGGTAAAGAAGGGTGGGCACCTCCCATACAAACTGAAATTTTCACATCGAATATCTCTGGAAATATTTGTAGTAGGGTACTGAAAATTGGTGTGAGGGCATGTGAGATAAATATGTATTATTAAAAACGCTAGGTCTTGGTAAAGCAGGGATGGGCACCTCCCATACAAACTGAAATTTTCACATCGAATATCTCTGGAAATATTTGTAGTAGGGTACTGAAAAATGGTGTGAGGGCATGTGAGATAACTATATATTAAACGGGAAAAACACTAGGTCTTGGTAAAGCAGGGATGGGCACCTCCCATACAAACTGAAATTTTCACATCGAATATCTCTGGAAATATTTGTAGTAGGGTACTGAAAATTGGTGTGAGGGCATGTGAGATAAATATGTATTATTAAAAACGCTAGGTCTTGGTAAAGCAGGGATGGGCACCTCCCATACAAACTGAAATTTTCACATCGAATATCTCTGGAAATATTTGTAGTAGGGTACTGAAAATCGGTGTGAGGGCATGTGAGATAAATATGTATTATTAAAAACGCTAGGTCTCGGTAAAGCAGGGATGGGCACCTCCCATACAAACTGAAAATTTCACATCGAATATCTCTGGAAATATTTGTAGTAGGGTACTGAAAATTGGTGTGAGGGCATGTGAGATAACTATGTATTAAACGGGTAAAAACGCTAGGTCCTAGTAAAGCAGGGATGGGCACCTCCCATACAAACTGAAGTTTTCACATCGAATATCTCTGGAAATATTTGTAGTAGGGTACTGAAAATCGGTGTGAGGGCATGTGAGATAACTATGTATTAAACGGGTAAAAAACGCTAGGTCTTGGTAAAGCAGGAATGGGCACCTCCCATACAAACTGAAAGTTTCACATCGAATATCTCTGGAAATATTTGTAGTAGGGTACTGAAACCTGGTGTGAAGGCATGTGAGATAACTATGTATTAAACGGGTAAAAATGCTAGGTCTTGGTAAAGCAGGGATGGGCACCTCCCATACAAACTGAAATTTTCACATCGAATATCTCTGGAAATATTTGTAGTAGGGTACTGAAAATTGGTGTGAGGGCATGTGAGATAACTATGTATTAAACGGGTAAAAAACGCTAGGTCTTGGTAAAGCAGGAATGGGCACCTCCCATACAAACTGAAATTTTCACATCGAATATCTCTGGAAATATTTGTAGTAGGGTACTGAAAACTGGTGTGAGGGCATGTGAGATAACTATGTATTAAACGGGTAAAAATGCTAGGTCTTGGTAAAGCAGGGATAGGCACCTCCCATACAAACTGAAATTTTCACATCGAATATCTCTGGAAATATTTGTAGTAGGGTACTGAAAATTGGTGTGAGGGCATGTGAGATAACTATGTATTAAACGGGTAAAAACGCTAGGTCCTAGTAAAGCAGGGATGGGCACCTCCCCTACAAACTGAAACTTTCACAGCGAATATCTCTGGAAATATTTGTAGTAGGGTACTGAAAACTGGTGTGAGCGCATGTGAGATAAATATGTATTATTAAAAACGTTAGGTCTTGGTAAAGCAGGGATGGGCACCTCCCATACAAACTGAAATTTTCACATCGAATATCTCTGGAAATATTTGTAGTAGGGTACTGAAAAATGGTGTTAGGGCATGTGAGATAACTATATATTAAACGGGAAAAACACTAGGTCTTGGTAAAGCAGGGATGGGCCCCTCGCATACAAACTGAAATTTTCACAGCGAATATCTCTGGAAATGTTTGTAGTAGGGTAATGAAGACTGGTGTGAGGGCATGTGAGATAACTATGTATTAAACGGGTAAAAACGCTAGGTCTTGGTAAAGCAGGGATGGGCACCTCCCATACAGACTGAAATTTTTACAGCGAAAATCTCTTGAAATATTTATAGTAGGGTACTGAAAATTGGTGTTGGGCATATGAGATAATTACGTACTCAACGGACAAAAAAAAAATAAGAAAACTATCTTTGACGTCAAGAATGATATTTTTCTATGTAACTTTTTTGGACTAACTCAATATGCTAATATTTTTAAAATCACGTGGTGTGAAACCCGCGGGTAACCTCAATTATTTTGATATTGCCAGACTTGTGAAATAAATGAACAAAGTTAAGTTAAGTTAAGTTAAGTTAAGTTAAGTTAAGTTAAGTTAAGTTAAGTTAAGTTAAGTTAAGTTAAGTTAAGTTAAGTTAAGTTAAGTTAAGTTAAGTTAAGTTAAGTTAAGTTAAGTTAAGTTAAGTTAAGTTAAGTTAAGTTGAGTTAAGTTAAGTTAAGTTAAGTTAAGTTAAGTTAAGTTAAGTTAAGTTAAGTTAAGTTAAGTTAAGTTAAGTTAAGTTAAGTTAAGTTAAGTTAAGTTAAGTTAAGTTAACCCTTAAATGCATGGCGTACCATATATGGTACGAGCATTTATTTCTTAATATATCGGACAAATTAATATGTATAACATAGCAGGATAATTTAAGTTGGAGCTATAAAATCTAGCTTTTATTTGAATAGTGTCGAAGCTTGCTGAGTTTCATATTCAGTTGACAGTGGGCAGTTCAATTGGTCAAACCAAAATTTTGAGAAATATTCTAAATGTTATATTCATTCGTCAATAAAACCTAGTTTATTTTATTTTATGGTATATAAATATTACAGATGAGTATATTGGTCCTTTTTATATACATATAAAGTAAATTGTGATTAAATACGATCGTTTCTTATTTTTTGTTGCCTTTTTGCCTATGTACCATGCATCTAAGCCAAATATTTTACCCAGCGCTTGCTGTTTTACATGTAATTTGTGTGCTGATATGGATCACATAATGATTGAAGGAAAGAGGCATAATACAGAGAATGCAGAAAGTGTGCTATCTAATGATTTTGAGGTATGTAGATATACCCAAATATAGAAATGGGTCCATTTATAAAGGGTAATTCACGCATGAATTAGATGAACTAATAAATGAAACACCAAAACCGCTTCATATTAGAAATCAAGCCGGAAACGAGTATGCACTATTGGATGAAGATTATAAATTTTTCTTCTTAATTGCGCGTAAACATCTAGGCAATGTTAGCCGAGATCAATAAAGCGCGCCAGTCGTTTCTGTTTCGTGATACCGCGCCAATTGGAAATACCAAGGGAGGACGAGTCAGTCTTCACCTGATCTTCCCAGTGAAGTGGAGGTCCCCTCTTCTTCTGCGTTTAGCGGGTTTCGATAGAAATACTTTCTGGGTTTGAGCACTTTCATCCATTCACATACATGACCTGCCCAACGCAGCCGTTGGATTTTTTTTTGCTGAACAATATACAGCTCGTCATTACATCTCCGTCGGTACTCGCCCTCGCTAACGCGCAAAGGTCAATAAATCTTACGAAGAACTTTTCTCTCGAATACTCCAAGTGCCATCTCATCTGATTTTGACATTGTCCATGCTTCTGAGCCGTACATGTGGACTGGAACAATAAGAGTCTTGCAGAGCGTGATTTTTGTTCGTGGAGGGAGGACTTTTCTTTTCAAATGCTTACTTAATCCAAAGCAGCATTTATTCGTTAGAATGATTAGTTCGATTTTCGTGCTTACATTATTTTTAGAGTTAACGCTGGTTCCCTAACAGACGAAACCCGTTAGACCGTTCAATATTTCGAATTGGTAACTGTCAACCGTGAAGTGGCTGCCAAGACATAATTGAGCTGACTCTGTGTGTGATGACAGGAGGTACTTCGCTTTGTCGTCGTTAACCGCCAAACCCATTTTCTTAGATTTATATTTGGAACGATTTTCCGTCATCCCTTGTCAATTTTGCTGTTGAGATTTTCATAGCCTCTTTGTCCAGCTTGGAGAAGACAGAACGAACAGCACGAGTGTTAGTGTCCATGATGTCAATATTATCGACGTACACACGCAGTTGCACACTCTTGTAATACAAGATGCTTCCATGTGTTTAAGTTCTGCAGCTCGAATTATCTTTTCCAGCATCAAGTTGAAGAAATCACACCAAAGGGGGTCACCTTTCATGAAACATCGGAGAGGTCCTTTCGAGCCGTTCGAGGCCAAACGATATTTTACACAAGGTGAATGACGGAGCTGGTGGTGTTAGTCAACGTCATTTGGCATATCCATATAAGTTTTGCAGGGAAGCCATCTCATTTTAATTAACTAACAGAAATTTGCCTACAAAAATAATATTGGTCTCAATGCATAGTGTACCATATATGGTACAATTAGAAAAACACCAAAATTCAGCTTTTCCTGGAAAACATTTAATCGAAAAATTAGTGTCTATTTCGTTTTTAGTAGGTAATTTTACATAGGGGGTGTCACGTGTCAATATTGGGGGCTGACCTCATGCATTTAAGGGTTAAGTTAAGTTAAGTTAAGTTAAGTTAAGTTAAGTTAATTTCTTTCTTTATAGAGCTTATTTTGGCCGATTGTTGTAAAGCAAAAACGTACGTTTTTCTTTTTTTCCTCCTAAGCGTTTCAACACGCTATGGTGCCTTCTTCAGGGAGTCTATATTTATTTTTCAAGAAAACAATTAATTAGTACAAACACAATCTATAACTCCTAAATGAATACCGTACCTTATTTTATAAAACGTTGTTAAACTTATTACAGCTGACAAGATATACATACATATGTAGATATTTACATGAATATTTACAGAATTACAATTAAACAATTACAAGGAGTACATCACATCTTTAAATATTTAAAAATTAAAATATTCGTCAAGTTATCACTGGTTTGTATGCACTGCTTATATTGTCTACGTCCTCTTTGAAATTTAATGCATTGTGTATTTTTTGTTGTATTCTCAGTCCTTCCAATGTCAGTCTTTTCTTTGTTTTGTTTTCTATGTCCAAAATTCGCGCGTTTTGGTAAACAGCTGTGTGTTCGCTGTTTGTCAGGTGTTGTGCTAAAGCTGTTCTGAGCTTTTTATTTTTTGCGTCTGCTTTGTGCTCATTTATTCTAACTCCCAAAGCTCTTTTTGTTGTTCCAATATAAACTTTGTTACAGTTCTCGTTTTTTTCCCTTACATGGTATTTCATATATAACGTTGTGTTGTTGCTCTTTTTATACTCAGCTGTACTAGTACACAGAGTATTATAGTTTTAATCACCTAACGGTGGATTGTAACAGAATGAAATAATCGAGATAGATATAGACTTATATATATCAAAATGATCAGGGTGAAAAGAGAAATCGATTGAGCCATGTCCGTCCGTCTGTCCGTCCGTCTGTCCGTCTGTAAATACTCTAACTCGCGCAAAAATTGAGATATTTTGATGAAATTTGAAATGCAAGTTGGTATCGAGACCGGGACGGTTGGTATTGAAAATGGGCGAAATCGGACCATGACCACGCCCACTTTTCCTATATAGAAAAAATCGGAAATTTGGTATCTCAGTCACTAATATAGCTGGAGCGATGAAATTTTACCCACGTGTTGAGCTCAGGCCCCTAGGAAGAAATTTGATGAAATTTTGGAAAATGGGCGGTGCCACGCCCACTTATTAAGGGCCAAACCTTGAAAGTTTTATATGTCATAACTCAGAAACCGTTGAAGATATATCGATGAAATTCGGTACGCGTGATATACTTACTTAGGCAAATATTTGGACAAAAAATTTCCAAAATCGGTTGACGGCCACGCCCACTTTTATATATGTGTATTATAAAGTGGCCTAATAAAAACATTTTAAGCGATATCTCTGTCAAATATAAGGATATATCATTGAAATTTTATAGCAGAAGTCCAACTGCGGACATAAAACGAAAAACACAAAAATTTTGGAAAATGGGCGTGGCACCGCCTCTTTTTAGAAACAGGAATATACGAGATTTCTGAGCCCATAACTAGACAAATAATTTATACATAATGACGAAACTTAGTGTGTACACTTTTATTACTAGTGGTAATACATGTCAAAAATTTTAGAGAAATCGGTTGACGACCACGTCCACTTTTATATATGGGTCTTATAAAGTGGCCTAATAAAAACATTTTAAGCGATATCTCTGTCAAATATAAATATCTATCATTGAAATTTCGTCGCATGAGTCCAACTATGGACATAAAACAAAAAACACAAAAATTTTGGAAAATGGGCGGTGCCACGCCCACTTATTAAGGGGCAAACATTGAAAGTTTTATGAGTCATAACTCAGAAACCGTTGAAGATATATCGATGAAATTTGGTACGCGTGATTTGCTTACTTAGGCAAACGTTTGGACGGAAAATAGTTAAAATCGGTTGACGGCCACGCCCACTTTTATATATGTGTATTATAAAGTGACCTAATAAAAACATTTAAGCGATATCTCTGTCAAATATAAAGATCTATCATTGAAATTTTGTCGCATGAGTCCAACTATGGACATAAAACAAAAAACACAAAAATTTTGGAAAATGGGCGGTGCCACGCCCACTTATTAAGGGGCAAACATTGAAAGTTTTATGAGTCATAACTCAGAAACCGTTGAAGATATATCGATGAAATTTGGCACGCGTGATTTGCTTACTTAGGCAAACGTTTGGACGGAAAATAGTTAAAATCGGTTGACGGCCACGCCCACTTTCATATATGTGTATTATAAAGTGGCCTAATAAAAACATTTCAATCGATATCTCTGTCAACTATAAAGATATATCATTGAAATTTTATAGCAGGAGTCCAACTGCGGACATAAAACGAAAAACATAAAAATTTTGGAAAATGGGCGTGGCACCGCCTCTTTTTAGAAACAGGAATATACGAGATTTCTGAGCCCATAACTCGACAAATAATTTATATATCTGTGCCCGCAAATTAAAGTAGCCTAACTCGAGATAATGCGAAATTGAGTTATTGTTATAGTGTTAATCATTGGAGGAAAACCCATCGATCTGTCTTATCCCCATTTAAATTGGAGTTATATTTAAAAAGTTATTAAGATATAAAAATTATCCTAACTCAGATAGAAACATTTTGCACCAGTTAAAACAACTTATCTTCTAGCAAATCTCTTAAGTCTAGTATTGTATGAAAAATCGTTTTATTAAAACATCCTAACTAGAGTTATGTGGGTACTTCATGGACGTATTTGTTTGCGTTTTCAGTTTATTAAAAAAACCTAACTTGAGTAAGGAATTATAATTTTTTTTTTTTGTCAATTTTGTTTTCATAGCCTAAGTGGAAATAGGTTATTTTAAGTGATTTTTTTTTTATTTTTACACAACTTATATCGAGTTAGGTTTTTTTGTTAGAATAATTTTCTCATTTCATGCGTTATTATCTTCAGTTAGGTTTTTTTGTTGGAAGCAAATGGATATGATAAACTGAGATAAGAGATTTTTCAAGGATATATATTATAGAAATTCAATTAATTATTATATACTGTATACATAAAACACCTTTTTTCATCAATTAAACTTTAATGTGGCCGCTGAGGTGCAGTGCGTAGAGTGCTCGCCTGCTATACCGGAGGTCTTGGGTTCTAACCCAGTCCGGACAAACACCACAAAAAATTTTTCTAATTGATTAAAACCCAATTATTGGGTTTTTATAAATAGCGGTCACCTCTCGGTAGTGGGCGGCATACCCTCCGAGTGTATTTCTGCCATGAAAAGGCTTCTCACAAAAAAGCATTCGCCGTTCGGAGCTCGCATAAAACTGTAGGTCCGCACAAATTGTAGGAAAAACAATAGTTAAAAAGCACACCTCGAATTGGGAGAGAAGCTCGGCAATAAAACTCATCAGAGTTTTAATATCGCGAGTGTATTATTATTGTTATTTTTCTTATTTATTTATTAATATTGATAGTTAAGCTTAAAAGCTAGAAATTAACAGATATTTTTTTTTATATAGCACTGGCAACTCAGGCCTTCGGCTAGTTCTTATTGTTATTAAACTTTAATCGTGTAGCGTTTTACAAGGTATGGATCCTGGTAACATGGAGGAAGAAGACTTTCTAAATAGGGATTATAGTAGCGACGACTCAATTAAGGACTCATTTTTTAAAGATAGTCAGTCGGACACGGGGTCAGATAGTGCTGATTAGCCTATGCCTTCCTACACCTTTTTGCGATCTTCTGAATATTTTTATAAACGCTTTATACACTTTTTATTTAACTGTACATGACTGTGTTTCCGGACAACCTACGTGTTATATGTGGCACGAGACCCTTGCAAATTGTGGAGGCAATGGAATAGCATCGTGCTTATTCAAACACTTATATAGTTTACCATTCAATATTAAACATGTCGTTTTTTATAGCGATTGCTGTCCGGGCCACACACAAATACCAGCTGTTTTCTATCAAACAGTAGTGCTACCGCGCCCCTTTTTTCGGCGGTTCCAGCTGTTATACCTTTGAACCTCTCGCTTGGGAGTCTTCATTAATCATTTACGGATAAACCAAGCTTCTTGCGGTGATTTCCCTAGTACCATGCCTTTTTCAGTATTCGGTAAAATAAAATGCAAATTCAGTTCGGGTTGAAAACGATCCGCGGCGTAGGATTATGGATTATTTTTTTCAAGCCCAAACAACAATGATTAGCGAAACGATTTTTATTTTATTTCATTCATTTCAAACAAAAATTAAAAGTCAAAAACTCTAAAACTTCTAATTCCACTACTTAGTTAGTTATATCCACTTAAATGGTCGTTTCGGGTCGTTTTCGACCCGAACGTAGGTCTACGCTTAAAAACACTTAACTCGAGTTAAATGGAAATAAAAACCTTATTGGGAAGAATTCGACACAATAAAAGAACTTAACTAGAGTTAATTCTGCTTTTCGTAAAAATTGCATCCAATAAAAGCACTTAAGTTATAAAAGACAATTTTTTGCAATTAACCTTGCTTTAAGATTTCTGGTTCACAACTATTCCTTCTCTAACACTACAAATCCATTATTTCACCTTTTAAAAATCCGAATTGGTCCAATGGTTTGAATTTTGACAAAAAATTGAGTTTTCTCCGTTCACCATATTTTGAGTTAGGCTACTTTAATTTGCGGGCAGAGATATAATCATGAAACTTGGTTTGTACACTTTTATTACTTGTGGTAATACATGTTCAAAATTTTAGCGAAATCGGTTTGACGACCACGCCCACTTTTATACATGGGAACTATAAAGTGACCTAATAAAAACATTTTAAGCGATATCTTTGTCAAATATAAAGATAATTCATTGAAATTTTGTGGCATGAGTTCCACAATATACCGGAAACAAAAAATATAAAAATTTTGGAAAATGGGCGTGACACCGCCTCTTTTTAGACAAAGGAATATACGAGATTTCTTAGCCTATAACTCGACAAATAATTGAGATATTATAACGAAACTTGGGTTATACACGCAAAAATTGACATCTTTGTAACTATAAATCAAAAAGGAATGAAATTTTGCACAAAGAATAATATTCATATGCTTAGTTGGATGACTGATAAAAATGTTGAAAATGGGCGTGGCTACGCCCACTTTATGCGGCACTCGCTTTATGTAAAATACGCCGTGTTTCCATCAAACGCAAACAAACAATGAAAGCATACAGCTGAGTATCTAATGTTCGATTCCACTCGAACTTAGGCTTCCTTACTTGTTCTATTTTGTCTTTTGTATTTGTAAATATAGTGTTGAGTGTGTGGTATGGTCGATATGCAAAAGTGATTTTGCTGTTGGGCATAATTTTGTCTATTGATTTCCTGTCTGTCAACCCCGTTATATAAGCTATGCCTTTGAAAATTTTGTTTTGTTCTTTTGTTGTTATTTTATTATTAGTGTTGTTTTTTCGTTCGATCTCACTGAATTTTGTTGTTATCAATTTTTCTATTATTGCGTTTGGGTATCCGTTCTTGTGTAAGATTTTTCTAATTTTCTCCTTATTGTTTTCTCTGTACTCCTGGTCACTCAGTTTGTAAATTTTGTCAATTAGATTTAATATGGTATTTTTCTTTTGGCTCCAAGGATGATTAGAGTGAAAGTTAATCATCCTGGAGGAGGATATTGATTTGTAGTACCAATTAGTTTTAATGTTATTAGTCCTATGGATTTCTATGTCTAGGTAGGCCAGGCTTTTATTTTTTTTCCTCTTCACATGTAAATTTTATCTTCGTGTGTTGTGCATTTAGAGTTTTAAGTATGGCCTCCACGTCTTTCTTCTTAATTATAGCAAAAATATCGTCTACATACTTGCTTATGTATTTGATATGAATGTCGTTGGATCTAAGTTCAGTCAAACTGTCGTCAAGTATTTTATCTAAAACTATGTCAGCTACAGTTGGGGATAGGGGGTTCCCCATTGGCATTCCATATACCTGCTGGTATAAGACTCCATCGAAAACGAAATAATTATTGTCACGTAAACAGAACTCAAGAATATTTTGGAATTGTTTTTTGGTAATTGTCGTGTGATTTTCCAGGATCGTCCATTTTTTCATAATCGTTTGAATTGCAAGTTGTATTGGTATGTTTGTAAATAGGGAAACTACGTCAAAAGAAACTAATATGTCATCGTCATCAATATTAATGTTTGTTAACTTGTCCTTTATTTCGTATGAGTTTTTAATATTGAGGTCCTCTGATACAATGTTTTTCAGTATTCCCCCTAAGAATTGTGCTAGTTTGTAACATGGGACATTTGATGAAATAGGTCTGAGTGGAGTGTTTTCTTTGTGAATTTTCGGTAGTCCATATAGTCTTGGGGCTGTAGCTGCATTACATGTAAGTTTATGTTTGAGTTGTACATCAATATTTTGACGTTTATATATTTCATTCACAATGTTATTATTTTTCCTTAACAATTGTTGTGTCGGATCAGTTCTTAGTGTCTTGTATGTACATTTGTCACTTAGAAGGTCCTTCATTTTCTTACTGTAGTCGATCCTGGAAAATCACACGACAATTACCAAAAAACAATTCCAAAATATTCTTGAGTTCTGTTTACGTGACAATAATTATTTCGTTTTCGATGGAGTCTTATACCAGCAGGTATATGGAATGCCAATGGGGAACCCTCTATCCCCAACTGTAGCTGACATAGTTTTAGATAAAATACTTGACGACAGTTTGACTGAACTTAGATCCAACGACATTCATATCAAATACATAAGCAAGTATGTAGACGATATTTTTGCTATAATTAAGAAGAAAGACGTGGAGGCCATACTTAAAACTCTAAATGCACAACACACGAAGATAGAATTTACATGTGAAGAGGAAAAAAAATAAAAGCCTGGCCTACCTAGACATAGAAATCCATAGGACTAATAACATTAAAATTAATTGGTACTACAAATCAATATCCTCCTCCAGGATGATTAACTTTCACTCTAATCATCCTTGGAGCCAAAAGAAAAATACCATATTAAATCTAATTGACAAAATTTACAAACTGAGTGACCAGGAGTACAGAGAAAACAATAAGGAGAAAATTAGAAAAATCTTACACAAGAACGGATACCCAAACGCAATAATAGAAAAATTGATAACAACAAAATTCAGTGAGATCGAACGAAAAAACAACACTAATAATAAAATAACAACAAAAGAACAAAACAAAATTTTCAAAGGCATAGCTTATATAACGGGGTTGACAGACAGGAAATCAATAGACAAAATTATGCCCAACAGCAAAATCACTTTTGCATATCGACCATACCACACACTCAACACTATATTTACAAATACAAAAGACAAAATAGAACAAGTAAGGAAGCCTAAGTTCGAGTGGAATCGAACATTAGATACTCAGCTGTATGCTTTCATTGTTTGTTTGCGTTTGATGGAAACACGGCGTATTTTACATAAAGCGAGTGCCGCATAAAGTGGGCGTAGCCACGCCCATTTTCAACATTTTTATCAGTCATCCAACTAAGCATATGAATATTAATCTTTGTGCAAAATTTCATTCCTTTTTGATTTATAGTTACAAAGATGTCAATTTTTGCGTGTATAACCCAAGTTTCGTTATAATATCTCAATTATTTGTCGAGTTATAGGCTAAGAAATCTCGTATATTCCTTTGTCTAAAAAGAGGCGGTGTCACGCCCATTTTCCAAAATTTTTATATTTTTTGTTTCCGGTATATTGTGGAACTCATGCCACAAAATTTCAATGAATTATCTTTATATTTGACAAAGATATCGCTTAAAATGTTTTTATTAGGTCACTTTATAGTTCCCATGTATAAAAGTGGGCGTGGTCGTCAAACCGATTTCGCTAACATTTTGAACATGTATTACCACAAGTAATAAAAGTGTACACACCAAGTTTCATGATTATATATAAATTATTTGTCGAGTTATGGGCTCAGAAATCTCGTATATTCCTGTTTCTAAAAAGAGGCGGTGCCACGCCCATTTTCCAAAATTTTTGTGTTTTTCGTTTTATGTCCGCAGTTGGACTCCTGCTATAAAATTTCAATGATATATCTTTATAGTTGACAGAGATATCGATTGAAATGTTTTTATTAGGCCACTTTATAATACACATATATGAAAGTGGGCGTGGCCGTCAAACCGATTTTAACTATTTTCCGTCCAAACGTTTGCCTAAGTAAGCAAATCACGCGTGCCAAATTTCATCGATATATCTTCAACGGTTTCTGAGTTATGACTCATAAAACTTTCAATGTTTGCCCCTTAATAAGTGGGCGTGGCACCGCCCATTTTCCAAAATTTTTGTGTTTTTTGTTTTATGTCCATAGTTGGACTCATGCGACAAAATTTCAATGATAGATCTTTATATTTGACAGAGATATCGCTTAAATGTTTTTATTAGGTCACTTTATAATACACATATATAAAAGTGGGCGTGGCCGTCAACCGATTTTAACTATTTTCCGTCCAAACGTTTGCCTAAGTAAGCAAATCACGCGTACCAAATTTCATCGATATATCTTCAACGGTTTCTGAGTTATGACTCATAAAACTTTCAATGTTTGCCCCTTAATAAGTGGGCGTGGCACCGCCCATTTTCCAAAATTTTTGTGTTTTTTGTTTTATGTCCATAGTTGGACTCATGCGACAAAATTTCAATGATAGATATTTATATTTGACAGAGATATCGCTTAAAATGTTTTTATTAGGCCACTTTATAAGACCCATATATAAAAGTGGACGTGGTCGTCAACCGATTTCTCTAAAATTTTTGACATGTATTACCACTAGTAATAAAAGTGGACACACTAAGTTTCGTCATTATGTATAAATTATTTGTCGAGTTATGGGCTCAGAAATCTCGTATATTCCTGTTTCTAAAAAGAGGCGGTGCCACGCCCATTTTCCAAAATTTTTGTGTTTTTCGTTTTATGTCCGCAGTTGGACTTCTGCTATAAAATTTCAATGATATATCCTTATATTTTACAGAGATATCGCTTAAAATGTTTTTATTAGGCCACTTTATAATACACATATATAAAAGTGGGCGTGGCCGTCAACCGATTTTGGAAATTTTTTGTCCAAATATTTGCCTAAGTAAGTATATCACGCGTACCGAATTTCATCGATATATCTTCAACGGTTTCTGAGTTATGACATATAAAACTTTCAAGGTTTGGCCCTTAATAAGTGGGCGTGGCACCGCCCATTTTCCAAAATTTCATCAAATTTCTTCCTAGGGGCCTGAGCTCAACACGTGGGTAAAATTTCATCGCTCCAGCTATATTAGTGACTGAGATACCAAATTTCCGATTTTTTCTATATAGGAAAAGTGGGCGTGGTCATTGTCCGATTTCGCCCATTTTCAATACCAACCGTCCCAGTCTCGATACCAACTTGCATTTCAAATTTCATCAAAATATCTCAATTTTTGCGCGAGTTAGAGTATTTACAGACGGACAGACGGACGGACAGACGGACGGACATGGCTCAATCGATTTCTCTTTTCACCCTGATCATTTTGATATATATAAGTCTATATCTATCTCGATTATTTCATTCTGTTACAATCCACCGTTAGGTGATTAAAACTATAATACTCTGTGTACTAGTACAGCTGAGTATAAAAAGAGCAACAACACAACGTTATATATGAAATACCATGTAAGGGAAAAAAAACGAGAACTGTAACAAAGTTTATATTGGAACAACAAAAAGAGCTTTGGGAGTTAGAATAAATGAGCACAAAGCAGACGCAAAAAATAAAAAGCTCAGAACAGCTTTAGCACAACACCTGACAAACAGCGAACACACAGCTGTTTACCAAAACGCGCGAATTTTGGACATAGAAAACAAAACAAAGAAAAGACTGACATTGGAAGGACTGAGAATACAACAAAAAATACACAATGCATTAAATTTCAAAGAGGACGTAGACAATATAAGCAGTGCATACAAACCAGTGATAACTTGACGAATATTTTAATTTTTAAATATTTAAAGATGTGATGTACTCCTTGTAATTGTTTAATTGTAATTCTGTAAATATTCATGTAAATATCTACATATGTATGTATATCTTGTCAGCTGTAATAAGTTTAACAACGTTTTATAAAATAAGGTACGGTATTCATTTAGGAGTTATAGATTGTGTTTGTACTAATTAATTGTTTTCTTGAAAAATAAATATAGACTCCCTGAAGAAGGCACCATAGCGTGTTGAAACGCGTAGGAGGAAAAAAAGAAAAACGAACGTTTTTGCTTTACAACAATCGGCCAAAATAAGCTCTATAAAGAAAGAAATTATACATATACATACCTTGGCCTAACAGAAAAAAAATAAGTTAAGTTAAGTTAAGTTAAGTTAAGTTAAGTTAAGCTAAGCTAAGTTAAGTTAAGTTAAGTTAAGTTAAGTTAAGTTAAGTTAAGTTAAGTTAAGTTAAGTTAAGTTAAGTTAAGTTAAGTTAAGTTAAGTTAAGTTAAGTTAAGTTAAGTTAAGTTAAGTTAAGTTAAGTTAAGTCTGTCTATGCTTGCGCTTTTTTGAGTTTTTCGAACTTTAAAACCGGGAAAAAGGTATTAAAGTCTCCCGATTAAAGTCCCGATTAAAAAACGAGTAGAAATGTAAATGTGCAATAGAAAAACACGGAGCGATATGATGTGGCTAATGGAGTTGCCAGTGTTGTCTCTGCGTTTTTTTCTGATCAAAAACTTAAAAACTAATGATTATATATGAAAGCTAAAATATCGCTCAAGTAATAAGTTTTATTTCTGATCAAAACAATAGAACTCAAAAAAATATGATTATTTTAAATGAAATGTATAAAGATTCAACATATAATGATTAAAATTCGATTTTTATTATAAAACTCATAATTATTACGGTTCATGTTACAGAGTGATTTTCTGATGTGTTTTAATTATTTTATTTATAACTTAACATGGCAAGCAAAGCGGAGATAAATTTAGCTTTTGACTTACCATGAGGAAGTAAAATCCGAACAAAGCATTGGATATGCATACCGACCAGAAGGAAACGAATACATAGTTGGCCGCGTTAAACCTTTAAATAAAAAATAATGCATTTTACACTTATGTACCTATATTAATATATGTACTTAAATCTTTAAAGGTGATCTAGAATTACCCGTCTTGATTCACTTTGATATATCCCACTCGACCCCCTCCTACTAACTTGGTTAACAACTTAACCCTCCGTCTGACACTTGGTTCCAGCCAGACCATTTTCATTTTCAAACTACGAAAAGAGTAGGTACTATAAATTGAGCTAGATGCTTGAAATTTCATTGCTTACTAAAATTTATTTTTCTACAGACCTGTTTGTAGTATTGCAGCATGTCAGAAATATTTGAGCACATTCAACTCGTAATTTAAAACACAAAATATGAAATGCACTAAAAGTGCATTCAACCTCTTTCATTTATTAAAATTTATAACTTAAACAAACAACAGCCAAATATTATGCTGACGCCGTATTTCTGATTGTCGCATTTGCCTTTAAGCTGAGTCGTATGTACGTATGTATGTGTATGGGCACTTGACTGCACTTTAAATGCATAAGCCATACATATGTACATACATATCTACATAGTAAGTAAGAATTAGTGTAAATATGTATTATAGTAAATAAGTAGTATAAAAGAAATCGATTTTTGTCAATAAAGAATGAATTATTAACTCGCTGTCCGAAGAGCGAGACCGAAAGAAATAATCGTTTGATTCCATAACCAGTCGCTGACAAAAAGCGACAACATATGGCGATCCTTGCCATTGATCCTTGCCACTGATCCTGTCATTAAGTTAAGCAGTCGATCCTGCAAACGCTACAAGGATATCTGCGTCGGAGTGAAGCGTCTACCTGAAACTTTTCCAAAAATAGAGAGAGATTCATAGCACTGATTCTGGATACATTTTTTACAAGGAAACAATTTTTCGCATGGAAGTGGAATAAAACAAAACAAAATAACAGAAATTGATAGAAATTCATATCACTGATTGTGGTCACATTCTTACAAGGAAACATTTGTCGCATAGAAGTGGAATAAAACAAATGGCAATCATTGAGTGATGGACGAAATCGATGAAATATTTAAGAAATGGGAGAATTATTCAAAGAACAACAAGCCCAAGAACAACAACAACAAAATAAACCTGAACAACAAAAAGAACAACAAGCCCAAGAACAACAACAACAAAATAAACCTGAACAACAACAAGAGCAGCAACAGCAGCCAGAGCAACAACCGAAACCAGGTCCTAGGCCCATTACGATTGAGGAATACAGGCGACGTCAACAGCGCCCAACTCCCAAAGAACCTAAGCAACCACCGAAACCTTCATACCACAGGAGACGGGGTGCTAAGAAATTCCAAGCGCGGCGACGGGTTGCCGAACTATATAGACAACTCGTTTTTGCAGACACAAACGAAAAAGGAAGGTATATTAAGAACAAATAGCGATCGAGGCTCACTATTGCTTGCTTGCTTTTAAAAATTTTTTTGTGAGAAAACATTTTTTCGTGAGAAAACCAACAAAAAAAAAGAATGATGGAGAGAAGATGAAGAATGATTACAATGATTCAAATAATTCATGGATTCCTTTTTAGGAAATGGAAGTATAAATAGGTTACTACAATTCAATATAATGTTGAATGTTCCACTATGTGACCCTCAATAAGTGGGCGTGGCACGGCCCATTTTCCAAAATTTCATCAGATTTCTTCATAGGGGCCTGAGCTCAACACGTGGGTAAAATTTCATCGCTCCAGCTATATTAGTGACTGAGATACCAAATTTCCGATTTTTTCTATATAGGAAAAGTGGGCGTGGTCATGGTCCGATTTCGCCCATTTTCAATACCAACCGTCCCAGTCTCGATACCAACTTGCATTTCAAATTTCATCAAAATATCTCAATTTTTGCGCGAGTTAGAGTGTTTACAGACGGACGGACGGACGGACGGACATAGCTCAATCGATTTCTCTTTTCACCCTGATCATTTTGATATATATAAGTCTATATCTATCTCGATTATTTCATTGTGTTACAATCCACCGTTATGTGATTAAAACTATAATACTCTGTGTACTAGTACAGCTCAATATAATAACAATACTGAATTATTTATACCCAGAGACCAACATAACTGTTAAGTTTTTTCTAAGTGTCCTAAAATAACAGTTTCATGTAAACACAAAAGCATAACAGTTGAGCAACGCCTATAACACTTAGGGCCGGTTTCACCATCTCCGGTTAAGCACTTAACCAGAGATTTTTGCCCGGTTAAGCAATTTATTTGACAGCTCGCTATATAATTTACGTCAAATTAACTAGCGATTAAATTAACCGGAGATGGTGAAACCGGCCCTTATTGTTTACAGACCAGCTGTTTCCGTCAGTGGGAAACTTTTATTTTCAATTTTTTTCCGAAGCAGGTATTGCAATTTTACATGTTTATTATACATTATTGAATCTTTTGTTTAACATTTTTTTGCATATACATATGAACACATGTAACGACTTCTTTTTATAGATTAGGTAGTCGCCTTTTATTTAATTTTAAGTGAGAGGCTGTACAATCTTAATACCAAAACAATAAATTCGTTATTTTTAATAAAGCAAAACTCTAAGTATTAAAAATCTATATATCGTCGCTCCCAACGAAGACTAGCACGGTTCAGTTAGCGTGGAAGACTAGCATGCTTCGTTGTTCGCGTGGAAGACTAACACACTTCGTTGTTCGCGTGGAAGACTAGCACACTTCGTTGTTCGCGTGGAAGACTAGCATGCTTCAGTTCTCTGCGTGGAAAACTAGCATACTTCGTTGTTCGCGTGGAAGACTAGCATGCTTCAGTTCTCTGCGTGGAAGACTAGCATACTTCAGTTCTCTGCGTGGAAGACTAGCATGCTTCACTTGTTTGGGTGGAAACTAACATACTTCTGTTTGTTAGAAATAAGCTTAGGGGTTAAGCACATAAGGAGGATTGTCCGAGGAGTGAAAGATATTTTATAAGTAAGTGCAAGAACAATAATTCATACTGCAATAAAACTTTAAACAGGAACCTTCAGCCAAACTATATGAAAAGTATCGTTAGTTATTACTCGGAACTCTATATTTATATATCGTCGCTCTAAACGAAGACTAGCACGGTTCTATTTTTTTTTAAAACATTGTGCACACTTTTTGTGTAGTACCAAAGCACTAGTCATATCTACATATATATAAATATAGAGTTCCGAGCAATAACTAACGATACTTTTCATATAGTTTGGCTGAAGGTTCCTGTTTAAAGTTTTATTGCAGTATGAATTATTGTTCTTGCACTTACTTATAAAATATCTTTCACTCCTCGGACAATCCTCCTTATGTGCTTAACCCCTAAGCTTATTTCTAACAAAGAAGTATGTTAGTTTCCACCCAAACAAGTGAAGCATGCTAGTCTTCCACGCAGAGAACTGAAGTATGCTAGTCTTCCACGCAGAGAACTGAAGCATGTTAGTCTTCCACGCAGAGAACTGAAGTATGCTAGTCTTCCACGCAGAGAACTGAAGCATGCTAGTCTTCCACGCGAACAACGAAGTATGCTAGTTTTCCTCGCAGAGAACTGAAGCATGCTAGTCTTCCACGCGAACAACGAAGTGTGCTAGTCTTCCACGCAGAGAACTGAAGTATGCTAGTCTTCCACGCGAACAACGAAGTGTGCTAATCTTCCACGCAATCAACGAAGTGTGTTAGTCTTCCATGCGAACAATGAACCATGCTAGTCTTCGTTGGGAGCGACGATATAAGGATGAAAGTTTGTTTGTTTGTTTGCTTGTTTGTATGTTTGTTCCCTATGGACGCCGAAACTAATGGGTCGATCACATTCAAATTTTGACACAATGATCACCTGGTATTAGGTTGAAATTATGACCACATTTAATTCTGGTATCTCAACCCCTTCCCGAGATATAGGCCAAAATATGGACCCAGATTCCTCCGAAATATTTTTCTGCATTATTGGTATCAAATTAAAGATATCAATCAGAGCTTCAATAGAGAGTTCATTCCGTTCCAATTTTCCAGTCGGTTCTCCAGATAGAGACCAAAACGTGGACCCGGATGGCCCCAAATATTTTTTCGTAATATTGGTATCAAATTAAAGGTGCTGATCAGGGTATCCATATATATTTTACACTATACGGATATCTCAATCGGTTCCCGGGATTGGGGCCGAAACATGGACCTAAATAGCCCACGAAATATTTTTGGCCATTATTGGTATCAAATTAAAAGTATCAATCAGAACTTCAATAGAGAGTTCATTCCATTCCAATTTTCCAGTCGGTTCTCCAGATAGAGACCAAAACGTGGACCCGGATGGCCCCAAATAATTTTTCGCAATATTGGTATCAAATTAAAGGTACGGGTCAGGGTGTCCATATATATTTTACACTATACGGATACCTCAATCGGTTCTCGGGATTGAGGCCGAAACATGGGCCTAAATAGCCCCCGAAATATTTTTGGGCATTGTTGGTATCAAATTAAAGGTATCAATCAGAGCTTCAATAGAGATTTCATTCCATTCCAATTTTCCAGTCGGTTATGCAAAATATATTAGTAATCATGATGTACACCGATATGTGCACCGGATGGCCATGGAAAGTTGTTGATAAGGAACGTTAGACGGGGAGAGAGAGATAGGGGGAACGGGAAATGCTGACTGGTGGGGAGACCGATAGGGAAGGGAGTGGCATAGTGTGATTTGTCGCAGCGAAGTGTGACGGGTATTTGCTAGTAATAATATAAAATAGTTATGGACATAGGTATGTACCTGCGTACTACTAAGATTAACTATTATATGTTAATATGTATGTAAGTACATACATATGTACATATGTATGCATGTATAAGAATTGCAGAAATATGCAAAGCCGACGGCAAATGAACTGGGGCCTCTTTGACACAATTTCGCTAGTTCTGAACCAGAAACTCTGTTCTCTAGTTACTTATTAACTTCCTGCAGAGTATGTAAAAAAATTCAGATACATGCCTTTATAATTAAATACCTACCTATATTAATATGTACATAAATAAGTAAGTAACGAATCTAACATCAAAGTATATTTTAATACATATACATATTATGTATTAACTAAATAATTCAAAATAAAATTCCTGTCCATACCTGCTAAGTTACAAAATTGGTTATTTTAAATACAATCATACTACGAACACAAATTTTCTTCCATTTGTACACATGCGTATGCGCACGAACGTACATGCATATCTACATATGCAAACATATTTTTCAGCAACACTTTTCTTTATCCCTCTGTTTTTAACTGTTATCAAAGGACGGAAAAAAATAAAAGTCTCATTGAAACCGTCACTTGCTGAGGGATATTTTTGAGTGTTGAAAAATAACTCTTAAATGGCAACAGAAAAAAGATCGTTGAGAGAGGTTGCCCACGGTGAGAAACACTTGAGTGAAAGAGTTTTCTGTTTCAGTCAGTGGGAAACACTTTGCGCTCACCATTTTTGTGTTTCCGTCAGACTGAAATGGAATGAAAATAAGTGTTAACTGTTAAAGTTGGTCATCAACAATTAGCAGAAGGAATTTTTGTTGCCAACTCAATAGTAAACCCAAATCAAACATTTGTTAGAATTATTAATATAACATATAAAAATGCAACTACTCAAAATTACAATATCAATACAGAAAATTTAGGCGACTACATAATTGTAAATAATAAACCGAAAAATGAAGCAAATAATAAAGAAAAACTAGAAAGATTAAATAAAAATTTTCCATCATTTGCTAGATCTCAACTTAATCCTTTATGTTCAGAATATATTGATATATTTGCATTAGAATCAGGACCTATAACCTCTAATAATTTTTACAAACAAAAACTTTATATGAAAGACGACAATCCAGTTTATGTAAAAAACTATAGAATACCAGAAGTTCACAAAGAAGAAATTAATAAACAAGTAGATAAGCTAATACATGACGACTTAAATAGAACCATCAATGTCAGAGTACAATAGTCCTATTCTACAAGTACCGAAAAAATCACTCCCAGGTAATAACGATAAAAGATGGAGACTAGTTATTGACTATAGACAGGTAAATAAAAAGTTAACTGCAGATAAATTTCCATTACCAAGGATCGATGATATTCTAGATCAATTAGGTAGAGCAAAATATTTTTCTTGTTTAGATTTAATGTCAGGTTTTCACCAAATAGAATTAAGCCCAGAATCCTGAGATATAACATCGTTTACAGCAGACAATGGTACTTATCGTTTCAAAAGATTAGCTTATGGTCTTAAAGTAGTCCCAAATTCATTTCAAAGAATGATGACTTTAGCATTCGCAGGTCTAAAACCATCATAAGCATTTTTGTATATGGACGACTTAGTAGTATTAGGATGCTCCGAAAAGCATATGGCATAAGTGCAGAATAGCTACATTTTGCAAATCGCCAAAATTTATATTGGGATCGATAAAGCTTCTCAAGGTGAGTTTAAAAATATAATTTTTTTTTGGTGCAAATATATAGGTGGGGAGTTTGAGGGGGGTAAAGTTTCAAAATTAAATATTTTTAAATGCTTATATTTCAGAAAGTATTGGGTCTATTTTCAAAAATTTTAAGTCGTTAAAAAGGTAATTTAATTGCCTTTCAGGCGATATACATACTTTACCAAAAAATTTATATTTTTGTAAAAAAAAAGCAAAAAAACGAAATTATAAACATTTAATTTAGGAAAATGTGTGTTTTCTTAAAAAAATTCGTTACAAAGAAACTGCTAAAATTATCTTAAAGCGACAAAATTACCTTCATTTTGGTGTATAACATTGTTAGGTAATATTTAAGTGTTATGTAAAATAGTGCGATTAAGTAACCACTTTCTGACGAATTAATATAAAAAGGAGAAATTGGGTCGGGGTTACACCTCTCCACCACGCCTAGAAAAAAAAAAACGGTTTTTTAGGGGGGGTGGGGGAGGGCCCCCTGATCACAAAACTGAAGACCCCACCTGCCGGAGGCTTATAGTTCTCGAATATTCCAGTACTGTGTATCGGTCCTTAGATATTATTCCAGAAAGTGAATTCTGCCGGCTGAGGGTTATTTTTGTAGAGCGCGGCCGAAGGCCGCTAGCGCAGAAAGGTGTTCCACCCAAAAGTACTGTGGATCGGTCCTTAGATACTATTCCAGAAAGAGAATTCTGCCGGCTGAGGGTTATTTTTGTAGAGCACGGCCGAAGGCCGCCAACGCAGAAAGGTGTTCCACCCAAAAGTACTGTGGATCGGTCCTTAGATACTATTCCAGAAAGAGAATTCTGCCGGCTGAGGGTTATTTTTGTAGAGCGCGGCCGAAGGCCGCCAACGCAGAAAGGTGTTCCACCCAAAAGTACTGTGGATCGGTCCTTAGCTACTATTCCAGAAAGAGAATTCTGCCGGCTGAGGGTTATTTTTGTAGAGCGCGGCCTAAGGGCGCCAACGCAGAAAGGTGTTCCACCCAAAAGTACTGTGGATCGGTCCTTAGATACTATTCCAGAAAGAGAATTCTGCCGGCTGAGGGTTCTTTTTGTAGAGCGCGGCCGAAGGCCGCCAACGCAGAAAGGTGTTCCACCCAAAAGTACTGTGGATCGGTCCTTAGATACTATTCCAGAAAGAGAATTCTGCCGGCTGAGGGTTATTTTTGTAGAGCGCGGCCGAAGGCCGCCAATGCAGAAAGGTGTTCCACGCAAAAGTACTGTGGATCGGTCCATATATTCTACTCTAGAAGGAGAACTCTGTGGTATTTTCCAACAAGTTATACACCAAATTAAAGGTATTTTAAAGCTCTTTCTGACAATGATACATTTACATATAGTTAGTTAGGCATTTTTACGAAAGAAGCATGTGTTTTATAAAAAAAATATGAAAATTATGTTTTTTAAGTGTTTTTTGTATAAAACTTTATATAAAAATGGGCACCAAATGAAAGACCGTTTAATTACCTATTCACCGGTATAAAGTTTTTTAAGATTGGATTAGTACTTTTCAAGATATACGCCTTTGAAAAAATTTAGACTTCCATCTTTACCCTCCCCTAACACCCTCCCCTTTGGTTTGCACCAAAAAAAAAATAGACCACTAAAATCAGAAAAAAAAGGCGGACCACGCCCACTTTTTTATTTTTGTCTAGCTAAAATGTAGCTATTCTGCACTTGTTCCAAGCATATGATAAAAAACTTAAAAGATGTATTCACAACTTGCAGAAAATATAATTTAAAATTGCATCCAGACAAATGTCTATTTTTCAACCAAAAAGTTACTTATCTTGGACACAAATGCACAAGTTAAGGAATTTTACCTGATCCCAGTAAATACAAAATAGTTCGAAATTACCCAACCCCCAAGAAGCTAAAAGATTTGTATGGAATTTCTAATTGACAAAAATTTCACGTATTTTTTTCGTTCGTCCATTTACCGTCGGGTTTGCATATTTCTACAATTCTCAGATTGTTAGTGAAGCATATCGTATAAAGAGTACAATTTGCATCTTCAATTAATGAAATGAAATGTTCGCCAATTATGCTTTTCCGATCCCTCAGTCTTATTATTAATTTTTTTTATTTTATTACTTTTTAAATATTTTTTTTTACATTTTTATTTAATAAATAAATAATTGAAAAAAAAATTAAAAAAAATTATCATCTGCCTCGACACCGAAAGGATAAGAGATTTAGCTCGCACTAGTAGTGGCGAAAAATGCACTAGAAGCGACCTAGTTCGGAACTAGAGATTTTCCCTACAGGGCAGTTGCTTATGCCTCTAGATCAGGGCTGCTCACCTCATAGGCACTCAAAGCACAATTGTTTTTGTTTTGTTCCGAATCATAGGCACAGATACATATTTTCACTTCAAATATGAATATAAAATTTTCTTTGCACTCCCATAAGCACTCAGATATAAAAAAATTTTATATGTATGTGCCTATGATTCATATTGAATGTGCAGAGCAAAGGCACTTTGTATAGGAGCTCCAGCACTGCCGTAAGAAATCGAAATTTACAATAACAAATGTGTAATGAAAAAAAAATTCAAAAAATGAAAGCACTGTAAAAAATTTTTATTCAAAAAATTTTCATATAAAAAATATAAAAAATTTGTATGTATGTGATACTACCATTTGAAAATAAATTCCAAAATAATATTTTATTGGAAATCATAAAAAAATTTAAATGAGCAAACAAATTTTTCAGTGCATATACAAAATTTGTAGATGTATTGAGTTTTGTACTTTCAATACGAGCGTTGAGCAGCCCTGCTCTAGATCTTTCACAAAAGGCGAAATCAGGGTTGGGCACAGTGCATTCAATTTTGATTGCATTCAGCCTTGCATTCTCCAATCACTGATGAGTGGTAGTGAAAATTTGATTTGCATTACCATTCACTATTGAATGGTAATGCAAATGTGGCTTGCACTACCATTCAGTAGTGAATGGTAATGCAAATGTAGCTTGCACTACCATTAAGTAGTGAATGGTAATGCAAATGTGGTTTGCACTACCATTCAGTAGTGAATGGTAATGCAAATGTGCCTTGCACTACCATTCAGTAGTGAATGGTAATGCAAATGTGGTTTGCTCTATCATTCAGTAGTGAATGCGAATGCAAATGTGGTTTGCACTACCATTCAGTAGTGAATGTGAATGCAAATGTGGCTTGTACTACCATTCATTGCATTCCCATTACAAGTGTGATTTGTGAAAACCTATGATCGTAGTTTAAGCTGGGTATCCACATCATAAGAAATGGCTCAAGAAAAAATAAGCACATGTTTCTTAAGTAATTTTGACGTTTGATTTTTTCTTCAAGAAATATATACAATCGTATATATTTCTTGGCGAAACCAGCATTGCCAACGCCATTTTTCGTCAAAAATTGTAATAGATTTTCTTGTGAAGTCGATACTGCCTTAAGGAAATTTGACACAAGAAAATTTCTTGGCTATTTCTTGAGCGTTTTTTTATATGGAGTTTTAGCATTTCTTGTGATGTGGATACCCGGCTTTAGGCATGAAGTAGCCAATCTATTTAATAACGGGAAGGAAGTTTGTGAGATATTCTACACATGGAATTAGCTTAGAAAATTGATAATTTTATATTAAAGATGAAATGTGTTTATGTTTTTTAATTAATGTTTTTATGTAGTATGAAGCTTCAGCTATCAGATCATGTCAAAAATTTTCAAATGAATTCGAAAAAATAGGCGAATTTCCAATATTTTCTCAACAAATGCCATATGCAAAATACCTCTGTGAGCCACTGTATAAGTATAAGTATTTTCTTACCTACGTGTTTAAAAGAAACGAACGGTCTGAAATAAGTGATAGCCCAATGAATGGCTGCTAATTCGTTTTCAATCGTTGCTTTATTTATTTCGCCCAAGGATGGGCATTTTTGCATTACCATTCAAAGTGCATTACCATTCAATAGTGAATGGTAATGCAAATGTGATTTGCACTACCCCTGCAGCGAAATCAACTAGTTGTAAACTAATTGACAACTAGTTGGCCATACAGCTCAACTAGTCAACCATCTATCTTTTTTCCATATTAGCAACTGGTATTTTTAACACGGTGATGACCTAGGAAATGGCAATTGTCAGTATCCACACCAGAGTCATACCACTTGACTGACTAGTCAGTATCCACACCAGCATCATACCACTTGACTGACTAGTCAGTATACACACCAGCATCATACCAATTTGCTGACTAGTCAGTGTAGATATCAGAACTATACCAGTTGACTGACTAGTTTTACATGCTACTCCAATGAAAATAAAACTTGCAAAATAAAGTTCCTAATACATTTATTTAGTTATTAGAATATGATATTTAAATTCAAGAATTCAGGCACATTGGATTGTGATCTTGCATATTAAATATTTAGGAAAATTAACATTAACATTGTGAATAAGTAACACGTTGACCATTCTAAGCTTGACTTTTATATTGATGATTTTCTGATGATTTTATACAAACATATCATGTACTTTTTTCTATTGCTGAAGTAGTATCTAATATACAGGGCTATATTAACATCTCAAACTATGTTATATTTGTGGCATTCACCTGATTTAATGATCTAACAATTTGCAACCAACTAAATCTATAAGGGGTCTACTACGCAGGGTTCGAATACTACAACAACAATAAAGAAGTTGCTTTACTTTTGCTGCATACGTGTTCATTGCAACCTCCAGAAACCCCGGATACATTCGTTTTTAATTTAAAACCCTTTTTTTTGGCAAAACTTCTTGTTTCATAACTAATCTCAATTTGTCCCCTATGAATCTAGTTGGCCAACTCCCATAATTTATCTAGTCAGTTAACTGGTAGGTTGGCTGACTAGTTTGGACTTTCGCTGCAGGGACCATTCAGTAGTCACATTTGCATTACCGTTCACTACTGAATGGTAGTGCAAATCACATTTGGATTACCATTCACTATTGAATGGTAATGCACTTTGAATGGTAATGCAAAAATGCCCATCCTTGGGCGAAATAAATAAAGCAACGATTGAAAACGAGTTAGCAGCCATTCATTGGGCTATCACTTATTTCAGACCGTACGTCTACGGTAGAAAATTCACAATTAAAACAGACCACCCTTAACTTACCTTTTTTCGATGAAAAACCCATCATCAAAATTAACTAGAATTCGACTAGACTTGGAGGAATATGACTTTGGGGTGGAGTACATAGCAGGAAAATAGAAGTATGTAGCAGACGCACTATCGCGTATAGATATACAAGATTTAAAAGAAATGTAAATTGAAGCATGTAGAATATTGAAAGTTACGACTAGATCGGAAACTAAACAAAAATCCAGTAATATAAAAAATTAAGAAAAATGTCACAATGAGAACCCTATAATATATTAAGCGCTTAATAAATATGAAGTAAAGATACTAGTCCAGCTCGTTTTCGATCCTCCGAAATTATATTTCAAAAAAGGAAAGAAAATTTGTAGCGAAATAAATATTGATAATTTAATTGTTGAGGCGAAGATTGATTTAGATCAATTCTTTGCCAGGCTTATGAAAGCAGCCGGCAATTTTAAAATAAATAAAATACAGTTGTCCTTAGGAGACAAATTGTTTAAGAATAATTATACTCGAGTAGATAAATTTAAAGAAATAGGTACCAAATTTCTCAAAAATTTAATCATTGCATTAACTCCGGAGGTTATGCATGTGACAGATAAAGAAAAAATTAATATCTAGTAGCAATTCTAATTGAAAGTAAACACGCAAAAACAGTAGCTAAAGCTATATTCGAACATTTTATTCTCATTTATGGATGTATGAAAACAATACTAAGAGACATGGGAACCGAATATAAAAATTACGTTTTTGAAGAACTAAGTAAATTGTTAAAAATAGAACACAAAACTTCAACAACTTACCATCATCAAACTTTAGGCACTGTTGAACGTAGCCATAAAACATTCAATGAATATGTACGTTCATACATATCCATTAACAAAGACGATTGGGATGAGTACCTCAAGTACTTTACTTATTGTTATAATACAATACCTTCAACAGTTCATGGTTACTGTCCTTTTGAACTTATATTTGGAAAACCGGCACCGGCATACGAATTTTTAAAAGAAGATACAATTAGCCCACTGTACAATTACGAGGCTTATGACAAAGAAGTTAAATATAGACTTCAAATAGCACAGGAAAGAGCTAATAGATTAGTAAGACAAGATAAAGAAAAACAGAAAATTTACTACGATAGGAAAATTCAGCATAAGGAAATAAATATAGGAGATTTAGTCTTAGTAGAAGATGAAACAGGTCATAAATTAGACAGCAGATATAAAGGGCCCTATAAAGTACCAAATATTGATAAGCACAATAATTATACGCTAAGCTACATGAATAAGAAAATCATAGTGAGTCAAGTTTTCTCAAGTGGGCCACCTAAAATCGATTTTTCGATATTGTATGGTTTATGGATCCATTTTGAAAGCTAACAAACATTGTAATATGATCGCAAAAGCGTTTTTGCTAGTTTTGATTTTTCAGCGAATTATTCGCGGTCAAAGTTTTCTTAACGGTTTTTAATTTATTTGAATAACTCGGTAACCAATGCTTCGATTCTATTGATGTTTTCGGCATTATTTAGGAAACTTATTTAGCAACAAGATGTAGTGGTCAGTTTTTGAAATTTCAAAAGTGGCATATCTCAAAAGTTAATTTTTTGAAAGTAATCGCGCTTTTTCCCCGTTTTTTTCCACGTTCTCATATGTTTAGGAAAAAATACCAATCAGCAGTCTATGCGCTTAATATCAGGCTTCATTTTGCAGAAAAGAAATTTTGGTAACTCCGTATCAATAAAAAGTTACAACGTTTTTAGTGAAGGCCGGTTGAGGGTTAAAATCATTTTTTTTATATTTTTATTTTTTTTCTACTTTACAGCTCAAAAGCACGTTAGGGGGAAATATAGAGCACCACAAAACTAAAATAATGGCATATCAATTTTAAAAATCGGATGTAAGATAACAGAGTTACAATAAAAAAAACTATTTCCGCGGTATTTCGCGTGATAAAAAAAAAAAAAACAAAAATTGTCCCGATACCCTATCAACCACAAGCTTCAAATTTAAGGGCGGACTTTTACAATTTTTTTTCGTTTTAACGTGGTCGGGTCAATTAACCAAGTTTTTCGTTCACAAAATATCCTTTTGTTTCACCTCAAAAAAATTACCAAAAACAAAGTATTCAACAGATCCTAGTAATATTAGGCTTAAAATTTAATAGGCTAATTTTTGGAAAAATAAAACTTTCCTGATTTTTACAAATTCTTATAAAAAATCTACTTTTAAAACCAAAGTTTTTGCTTTCGATCGCAAAAAATTGAAAAATTTTTTTATTTTGACGAGCTATAGTTCACCAAGTGTTTGCTCTACCACCGCGAGTTGTATGTCTTTGGAAGCGTATTTTCATTGTCTTTCGAACAGGGTATAGTTTGTGGTTATCGCTTGTAACTTTAGCGCAAAATATTTTTGAATGCAATGATACCCAAAAACACAAAAATAAATTTTTTTCAGGTGAGACAAAGGGACATTTTAGGGACGAATAACCCGATTAGATGACCCAACCATGTTAAATCGAAAAATTTGCAAAAGTCAGCCCTTAAATTTGAAGCTTATGGTTGAGGGGATTGAGGGATGAATTTTGGTTTTGTTTTATCACGCCAAATTCCGCGCAAATAGTTTTTTTATTGTAACTTTGTAATCTTACATCCTATTTTTAAAATTGATATGTCATTATTTTAGTCTTCTGATGCTCTATATTTCCCTCTAATGTTCTCTTGAGCTGTAAAGTAGAAAAAAAATAAAAATATTAAAAATTGATTTTAACCCCCAAACGGGCTTCACTAAAAAAGGTGTAACTTTTTTTTGGTACGGAGTTACCAAAATTTCTTTTCTGCAAAATGCAGCCTGATATTAAGCGCATGGACTGCTGATTGGTATTATTTCCTAAACATATGAGAACGTGGAAAAAAACCGGGAAAAATCGGGATTACTTTCAAAAAATGAACTTTTGAGTTATGCCACTTTTGAAATTTCAAAAACTGACCACTAGGTCTTGTTGCTAAATAAGTTTCCTAAATAATTCCGAAAAAATCAATAGAATCGAAGCATTGGTTACCGAGTTATTCAAAAAAAAAATAAAAACCGTTAAGAAAACTTTGATCGCGAATAACTCGCTGAAAAATCAAAACTAGCAAAAACGCTTTTGCGATCATATTACAATGTTTGTTAGCTCTCAAAATTGATCCATAAACCATACAATATCGAAAAATCGATTTTAGGTGGCCCACTTGAGAAAACTTGACTCAGTGCATAAAAATAGACTTAAACCTATGGAATAAGAAATTTTCCCTTTTTCCAATAAATGAAAGTATGTAAGCACAAAACAAAAAACTGAAATGTTAATTTTACCGAAATAAATAAATAAACAAGTAAAAAAAAATATAGGAAACAAGTAAGGAAGCCTAAGTTCGAGTTGAATCGAACATTATAGCATTGACAGACGGCAGCGATAATCCGGAATATCTAGCTAATTCGGACTTAACTTGAGAATTAACTGGAGGTAATCCGGAATATCTCTTGATTTAGTCCTCAAAATTTTAGCGGATTAAAGCATTTTGTAATGACATCCCTGGTGAAAAATGTCTATTGTGAATGAAAGGGAAGAAAAAGAAGAACCCAAAGCAGATCTAGGAAGGTAGGCGCATAAGTGAATTCAGAAATTTCGAATGTAATATCATGTTCAGACATAAAAATTAATTAAGTCAATTGGGGTTGATTGAACATCTTTAGATTTGGTGTTCAGACATATTTAATTTACTTGGCCCATTTAACAGGTCGGCTCAAGATACATACACACATACACGCCGTGAGCTGAATATCAAACTCTCGTGACCTAAATGTCAAAATTGCAAGGAGGACGAAATAATTTGACATTCATCTCACAATTTTTACCAATCGTAAACACGAATGCATGTATAAAATAAGCAGAAATAAAAACAAATTTGGTAGGGGATGAAGAAGAACAAGAATGCAGCTGATCTGACGAACCAACCTGTTTAGTGGACACTGACGCTAATCACATTTCTCTTTCCATGACATTTCATTTTACTTATGAAACAAGCCTTTTAACAGGGTTGCATGCAGAATTGTTCTTCATTAACAACTCATTAATTTCTAATGAAGCATTAACTTGGTCAATTTTTGTATGGTAAATTGAGAATCATTGGGCTTGAAAATTGAATGAAGGCTCTTAATGTTCAATTAAGGTTGTGTCTGAACATAACATAATTTGTTAATGTAATTGGTAGTGTAATGTCAAAATGATATTTCGCATTGGTTGAAATCTGAATTCGTTTGGGATTCGCCCATTCCTATTGATCATGATGTGACTTCGTTTTGATTTTGACATTACCCTACCTTTGGAAATAAAACAAGAAGTTTTTGAATTCGCCGCTGCGCCTACCTTCCTTCAACTGTTTTGTTAATCCGCAATACTTGCCGTCTGTCAGGTTAAAATTTTAATCGAACTAAGTGTTGCGGTAATCGGGATTATCGCTGCCGTCTGTCAATGCTATTAGATACTCAGCTGTATGCTTTCATTGTTTGTTTGCGTCTGATAGAATATTCAAATTCAATATTTGGTGGTCATAACCGATTTCAATAAATTTTTGCGTGTCTATTGACACAAGCTATAAAAGTGTATAAACCAAGTTTCATCATAATGTTAATTAAAGATATAACTATGTGAATTTTCAATTTAATATTATTTTATATTATCTTCTAAGTAGTCTGTAAGTACTTGTGTATACTTAGATTACCTTGCATCAAATAAATAAATAAATAAAAATAAATAAATAATATCTCAATTATTTGTCGAGTTATGGGCTCCGAAATCTCGTGGATTCCTTTGCCTAGAAAGGGGCGGTGCTACGCCCATTTCCCAAAATTTTTCTGTTTTTTGTTTCCGGTCTATTGTAGAACTCGTGCCACAAAATTTCAATGAATTATCTTTATATTTGACAGAGATATCGCTTAAAATGTTTTTATTAGGCCCCTTTATAGTTCCCATTGTCGCGGTCTGATCGCGACAAAATATTTTTCCTTTTGCTACTCCCACTATGTATGTATGCACTGGCAGAGCAAATTTTCATTTGTTTTGTTTACTTACCTTTTTACCTTTTATCCTTTGTTCCCAACGGGGAGCGCACCCTAGCGGCGACAAATGAAGTTAATTGATATTGCCATGATGGGCAGTACTGGCGGAGTGTGTTGCGAGGTTTTGCCTTTTAGCGGAGTTCCCCACCAAATTGTTATACATATATGTAAATATGTAGGATGTAAATAAAGGAAAACAATGAGCGCGGAAGGCGCAGAAAGGGGTGTCATCGCTTTCGTCCCTTTTGCGGTGCATTAAGGCATCCGCTAGATGAAGGCAATTTATGTGTGTGTGGTTGTATATCATTGGTCGGGGCATCGGTGATGACCGCACAGGTTAGCGGTTCGGTGCGACCGGGTGGTTACCCACACATACAGCCTGATGGTATATACAAAAGAGTATATGTATGCTGGCGCGCAGCCTTCGGCCTGGCTCGCGGGTGCGCGTCAGAATACTCTTGTATGCGAGTGCGGTAACATTTCTTTTTGTGCGATCGGTGTTTTAAAAAAAAAAAAAAGGAAAATCAATAGAAGTTTGGAGTTAAAATTGAATAGAGTGTAGGAAAAGAATTTAGTGTTTTATAATTAAAGTAGAGTTTTAGAAATAAAAGAAGAGTGGAGAAATTAAATTTTAAAAGAAAAATATATAGGACGAGTGGTCTTAGAAAAATTAATAAGTGTTAGTGAAAGAAATAATAAAGTTTCGGGTTAGGGTGTGTAGAAAAAAAGAAAAAGGAAAATTAAAGTTGGTGGTGGTTGTTTGGTGGTGGTGTTAATAGTTACGGGCAAGGATCAAGGTGGACCGTAGCGGATCGGTGGTGGACACCACTGGGATCCTGAAGCCGGAACACACTCCGGCTTGGTTGAGTATACTCTGTGTTGTTGTGTTTGTAGAATTTGTCGCCTCTTTGTTTCGTTCCCCGATTTCCTTAACCCATCCTTTTAGCGTCCCGCACCCAGAGCCCAGTCATTTGGCGGCGGGTTAAAGTTGTTCCTGGCAGCTGAGGAACTGTGCGAGTGGGTTCGTAACCTTCCGGTTGGACCTCACCTCGGGTGCACCCATAAAACATTTGTTTGTCATATTTTGGGTATTTCGGAAAAATTTGTTGGTATTTTATTTTTGGTTGGTCTTAGTTTGTGTGTTTGATTTATTATATGTACCCACCCCGTCTCCACTGAGTGAGTCGGTGCATTCGTTTTAGTTATTGTCACCTAGTGTTGTTGTTTTACCCTTTTTGGTATTAAGCCGTGGCATTGTGTTATTTGTAGAAAAGGGTAGGTGACAAATTGGCGCCCAACGTGGGGCCACAAAAAAATAAAGAGTTGGTAAATTGTCTTTTTGTGACAAAAGAAAAATTTCGTGAAGTGGTGGTTTCTTTGTTGTAGCAGTGTATATACTGTGTTGTTGGTAATTTTTTTTTTCGGTACCTGTCGGATTTTTGTTTCTCGTTATTTTGTATGAGAATAATTCTGCCGATAAATTTTGTTTCTTTTTTCTTCTCATTTAGAAAAAGTGACAAGTTTTGTTTGCTTTGGTGCCTACCTGTGTTGGTCCTTTTTCCAGGAGACCTTTTTTGTTGGTACATACGTACACTCATATGGTGGTTGAATCAGAGGGCAACGCGAGATTTTTTGTGGTTTGAAAATATACATACATACACACCCACATACGTACAAGGTAAAAAGGGTAACAGAAGGAAAACAGCAGGTAGTCGTCAATAAATAAATAAATATATACCTACGTATAAATATATTAATACATATTTACGTTTATGTATAAATAGTGTTAGGTCGCGGAATTAGCCAAAGAAAAATTTCATTGCGTACAACAACACGCAAAAAGTCGTTTCTGTTAATATCTCATTAGGGTGAGCCATATTTTCCAAAGAAAATTTTCCCGAGTTAAAATTTTTTTTACGTTAATTAAATAAACAAACAGGTAATATATATCCATATAACATTCAGCGGGCCGGCAGGAAATATTTGGAAGACATAAATAAATCGGAGTGGAAGAAGAAGGTTTCAAGGGAGTCCATACTGAAGTACATACACATACACACATAAAGGAGTCAAGGGCAAAGATACATACTTTCATTTCATACATACATACATATATACATCTTTTTGAATTATAAATCAATAAAATATTTTGCTTTGGTGTTTTACTTTAGTTTTATTGCAAAATTTTTTTTTCTGGCCACCCTATTGTTTAGTTTGCAATTTGCATTTTCTTATTTACACGTTTATTCGTATATACATACATACGTACATTTACCTACGGTCAAGTCAGAGAGCGAGAGCGGCTCATACATACATACATACATACATTAAGGTACGTAAGCTATTGTTCGTGTTGTCCCAGTAGGTAGTGCTGTTGGTGTTGTTTTATTACTGTGTGACAGGCTCTATTGTTTTCTTTGTTATAGCTCCCAAATTTGCTGCGCCAGTGCTAGGGTGGATCACAAATTTTAGAGTTTGGGAAATACTAGGGTGTCAAGTTTAGATTTGGGAATTGGAATTTTTTTGGTTAAATTTTTAATTTTGCGGCATATTTATTATTTTCAATTGGGTTAATAGCGGAAAATTTTTTTTCTTCATTGATTTTTTTTTACATTTTTGTGGAAATTGGTTGTTGCAATTTTTTTTTTTTTTTTTTCTAATCGAAGGAGAACTTTTATTCGTGCGAATTTGTTAGTGTTGAAATTTTTTTTAATTTTGCAATTTTTAGAAGTGAATTTTAACCCAGTCTTTTTTTTTTTTGGTTTCGAATTTTTTTTGGGTTGTTAAATTTAAATTTTGTGAAAATTTTAATTAAAGTTCGAGTTTGCAACTTAAGTTTTACTTAGATTTTTGGTATTGGTTATTTAAATTTTTTTTTTGGTAATTTTTACGATTGGGTTTGGCGGCGATAAATTATTTTCTCTAAGTTGGAAATTTTATATTGAATTTTTTTTTTGCGTTGGAAATTTTTTAAATAGCTGGAAATAAAATGGAGATCAATCGATTGTCCCAGGAAGAATGGGCTTACGAGATGGAGGCACGCGGACTAGCAGTAGCATCGGTGGAATCAATGCGGAAATCGTTAAGGGCATCGCGGGCTATTGAACGTCGTGGGTCTGTAGACTTGTTTAAGGATTATCCGTTCACTTTTGAGGAAGATAAAGTCGCGGTAGAGGCAAAAATAGTAGAGATAGGCAAGTTAGTTTCGGCTCTTAATAATGGAGGAAAGCCATCAGATGGTATTAAGGCGACCACAAAACTGGAGTGGTGTTTGAATAGGATCGGTAGGGCTAAACCCGAAAATGATGACGATATGGCGTCACAGGCGGATATAAGGAACAGGATAATTTTGATGCTGGGTTATTTGGAGGAGATAAATGACGACAAACAGGAGTCAGAACAGGGTGAGCAACCCAGTGGCACATCACCAGGGCAAGTGGTCTTACCGGGACCAGATGTGAGACCAGTGCCAGTAAGGAGTTCCGAGGGAATAGATCTAGTTAGTAGGATTTCGCAAGAGCCACCGAATCTGGCTAAATGGAATCTGAAATTCGATGGAGAGAGGTCGGGATTGTCGTTATATGCATTTTTGGAACGTGTTGATGAGCTTAGCGAGGCACGCGGCGTTGCTAAGTCACAGTTACTTAGAGGTGCGGTTGATTTATTTTCAGGAAAAGTTTTGCTATGGTTTAGGTCGATTAGGCGTGCGATAACAACGTGGGAAGAATTGGTTCGGGAGCTAAAATTGGAATTTCTCCCACCAAATTACGACGACTTATTAATGACTGAAATTCGGAGAAGGACTCAAGGAGCAAATGAGTCCATTGGAGTTTATGTTGCGGCGATGAGAATCATGTTTGGTAGATTACAGGAGCCGATTTCAGAAAGTAGGATGTTGGGTATAATTAGGGCGAATCTTCTTCCATTCTATCAGACCCAATTGGGACTAGTTACCCCTGGTTCGATTTCTGAATTAGTTTCTTTGGGAAGGAAATTGGAAGCGGTTAGGTCGTCGGTTGATGCTTTTGTTCCCCCTCCAAACCATAAGGCTAGAGGTTTGTTGGAGCCGGACTTGGCATACATGTCTGTTGGTGGTGAGGCTGCGTCAGTGAACCAGTCGGTAACCAGTCCGAGGAATAGGTATGGGCCGAATACAAGGTGTTTCAATTGCAAGCGATTTGGTCATATTTCGGCGGATTGTAGGAAAACAATCAAGTGCTTTGGATGCGGTAGGATTGGTGCCATGAAGCGGGACTGTCCAGTGTGTACAGCAAAGCCGAGTGGTACCCAAAGTGGTGGTAGGTCTGGTCTAGAGGGAAGGCGGTCTTCAAACCCCTTCAGGTCTGATTCTGACAGGAACAATAATTCCAATGTCGCAACAAACAATTCGGGAAACGCGAATTAGGCACCTGGGACGGCAGGTCAGGTGGTGTAACAGGAGTTAGTAATCCTGCTAACTCCCAGCTGGCTATAATAGGAGATCGTCGAGTTGTTTCTTATATGGGTTATTCATTGGTGGCAAGCGGCCATGATCAGCGTCCACATATCGATGTGTCAGTTTTCGGTTTTTCTTTTCGAGCATTGTTGGATTCTGGGGCTTCACGTACGGTGATTGGTCGAATTGGTTGGAGTATGTTACAGGCTTATGGCATAAGAATTTCTGCATCGGAAAATATTCCTCAAGTTACTTTGGCGGATGGTGGTCGAGTATCAGCGTTAGGTTCTATTTCGTTACCAATTGTGGTGGAGGGCAAGTCGGTCCTCATGGAATGTTTTATTGTTCCTGGTATACCTCATGCTCTTATTCTTGGTGTAGATTTCTGGACCAAGGCGGGTATAATCCCGGATCTGAGGGGCAGGGTATGGTCGTTTTCTCGACCGGAACAGGAGGCGTCGGTAGCGATCATGGACCACAGTGAATTAGATACTAGGCAATCTGAAGTTTTAGGTAGATTAGTTGGGAATGCTTTTGAGACTATGGCAGACGGGTTAGGTCGAACCCATCTTGTTGAGCATTGGATAAGGATAAAGGCAGGAGTTGAGCCTGTGAAGCAGCGATACTATCCGGTATCGCCTACCATACAGTCGCGTATGGACGAGGAGTTGAAGGATATGCTCAGCAAGGGTGTCATTGAGACGTCTCATAGTCCATGGGCTTCCCCAGTGGTCACGATAAGGAAGAAGGACGGTACATATAGGTTTTGTGTAGACTATAGAGTTCTGAATAAATGTACCGAGAAGGATAGTTACCCCCTTCCTTATGTGTCGGCGACCTTGGATAAGCTGAGGGATGCGAAATTTTTATCAAGTTTAGACATCAAGTCTGCTTACTGGCAAATACCAGTAGAGAGGAGTTCTAGGCCCTATACAGCATTCACGGTGCCAGGTAGAGGTCTTTTCCAATTTAAGAGAATGCCATTCGGTTTACATAATGCGCCTGCAACGTGGCAGAGATTTATAGATTCGGTCATAGGACCAGAGTTAGAGCCCCATGTTTTTGTATATTTGGATGATATACTCATCGTAACAAAAACGTTTGAAAAACATTTGGAAATTCTGAAAGAGGTTTTGGATAGATTAGCTGAGGCAGGATTAAAACTCAATAGAGAGAAATGCAGTTTCTGTAGGCCTGAGTTAAAGTATTTAGGATATGTCGTAGATAGAAACGGCCTACATGTTGATCCTGAAAAGGTAGAGGCAATGGTTAGGATAGAAGTCCCGAGAAATGTTAAGCAAGTGAGATCTTTTGTAGGTACAGTGTCCTGGTACCGTAGATTCATCAAATATTTTTCAGAGTTGGTTAGACCTCTCACCGAATTAACGAAGAAGGATAAAAAGTTCATTTGGAGTGAAGAATGTGATAGGAGTTTTAGAGAAGCTAAGGAACGTTTAGTTACGGCGCCCGTTTTAAGTTGCCCAGATTTTGATAGGCCCTTTATTATACAAACGGATGCGTCAGACTTTGGCATAGGAGCTGTGTTGACCCAAGATTTTGAAGACGGTGAGAAGGTGATAGCATATCTGAGTAGATCCCTGAATAAAGGTGAGAGAAATTATTCCACCACAGAGAAGGAATGTTTGGCGGTCCTGTGGGCGGTCGAGAAGTTGCGACCATACATCGAAGGAACGAAATTCAAAGTTATTACGGATCATTATTCTTTGATTTGGTTGAATAGGTTGAAAGATCCTTGTGGTAGATTGGCTCGTTGGGCATTGAAGCTTCAACAATATGATTTTGAGATTATCCATAGGAAAGGTAAAGAACATGTTGTCCCAGATTTGTTGTCGAGAAATGTTCCTGTTATTTTTGAAATGTCTACGTCGGATCCTTGGATAACTAAAATGATTGAATCTGTGTCAAAGAATCCTTTATCGTATCCTGCGTGGAGAGTAGAAGATGGTGTCCTTTACAAATTTGTTAAATCGCCGTATCCATTCATTTACGGGGAGGGGCCCGAATGGAAAATGGTTATCGAAAATTCTCAGAGAGAAAATGTTTTGAAAAGTTGTCACGATAGTCCGTTAGCAGGACACATGGGTGTGAGGAAAACGTTCGCTAGAGTTGCTCAGAAGTTTTATTGGCCGCGAATGAAATCCGATGTTGCTAAGTATGTTCGAACTTGTAAGACATGTCAGCAGGTAAAGCCTGATAATAAACAGCCAGCTGGGGGAATGATAGAGAGGTCGAAGGAAGTTGAACCGTGGGAGATGATTTGTGTTGATTTGGTTGGTCCTTTGGTAAAGTCGACTCAAGGTTACCAATATATTCTTACGGTTGTGGATTATTTTTCGAAGTTTCCATTGTTGTTTCCTTTACGTACTGCGACGGCGAAGAGTGTCTGTAAATTTCTCGAAAACGATGTTTTCCTATTGTTTGGCGTTCCGAGTTCCGTTGTGTGTGAAAATGGACCCCAGTTCAAGAGTCGTGAGCTTCAGGGTCTCTGTGGTGTCTACGGCGTTCAGTTGCGATACACTGCGCATTATAATCCGCAGGCTAATCCAGCGGAACGGATTAATCAAATTATTAAGACTACCCTTAGGGCTTATGTTTCAGAGAACCAGAGGTCATGGGATCAGCAATTAGCGAAGGTAGCGTGTTGCATTAGGTCATCACAGCATGAGGTGTTAGGAGTTACACCATACTTTGTTAACTTTGGTCGGGACATGGTGCTTGAAGGTAGTCAAGGTTATATAAGGTCCTTAGGAGAGCAGGAACAATTGAATTGCGAGGAGAGAGCTAGAAAGTTAGTGGAGATTAGAGCAGACATAAGATTGAAGTTGGAGCAGGCAGGAGCTAAGTTAGCTAAGCAGTATAACCTCAGGAGGAGAGATGTCCAATATATGCCAGGAGAGTTAATGTGGAGGAAGAATTTTGCGTTGTCCGATGCGGCTAATTATTTTGCAGCGAAGTTAGCGCCGAAGTATGTAGGTCCTTTCGTGATTAAGAAGAGGGTATCTCCATGGACATATGTTTTAGTAGACGAGAATGGTAGGGAGAAAGGTACATGGAATGTTAGAGATTTAAGGCCGTATCGGGATAGGTAGCATTAGGGCCAAAGAAGGAAGTTTCCTTCTTTCACGAGGAAAGGGTGGAGTTGTCGCGGTCTGATCGCGACAAAGTATTTTTCCTTTTGCTACTCCCACTATGTATATATACACTGGCAGAGCAAATTTTCATTTGTTTTGTTTATTTACCTTTTTACCTTTTATCCTTTGTTTCCAACGGGGAGCGCACCCTAGCGGCGACAAATGAAGTTAATTGATATTGCCATGATGGGCAGTACTGGCGGAGTGTGTTAAGAGCTTTTGCCTTTTAGCGGAGTTCCCCACCAAATTGTTATACATATATGTAAATATGTAGGATGTAAATAAAGGAAAACAATGAGCGCGGAAGGCGCAGAAAGGGGTGTCATCGCTTTCGTCCCTTTTGCGGTGCATTAAGGCATCCGCTAGATGAAGGCAATTTATGTGTGTGTGGTTGTATATCATTGGTCGGGGCATCGGTGATGACCGCACAGGTTACCGGTTCGGTGCGACCGGGTGGTTACCCACACATACAGCCTGATGGTATATACAAAAAAGTATATGCTGGCGCGCAGCCTTCGGCCTGGCTCGCGGGTGCGCGTCAGAATACTCTTGTATGCGAGTGCGGTAACATTTCTTTTTGTGCGATCGGTGTTTTTAAAAAAAAAAAAGGAAAATCAATAGAAGTTTGGAGTTAAAATTGAATAGACTGTAGGAAAAGAATTTAGTGTTTTATAATTAAAGTAGAGTTTTAGAAATAAAAGAAGAGTGGAGAAATTAAATTTTAAAAGAAAAATATATAGGACGAGTGGTGTTAGAAAAATTAATAAGTGTTAGTGAAAGAAATAATAAAGTTTCGGGTTAGGGTGTGTAGAAAAAAAGAAAAAGGAAAATTAAAGTTGGTGGTGGTTGTTTGGTGGTGGTGTTAATAGTTACGGGCAAGGATCAAGGTGGACCGTAGCGGATCGGTGGTGGACACCGCTGGGATCCTGAAGCCGGAACACACTCCGGCTTGGTTGAGTATACTCTGTGTTGTTGTGTTTGTAGAATTTGTCGCCTCTTTGTTTCGCTCCACGATTTCCTTAACCCATCCTTTTAGCGTCCCGCACCCAGAGCCCAGTCATTTGGCGGCGGGTTAAAGTTGTTCCTGGCAGCTCAGGAACTGTGCGAGTGGGTTCGTAACCTTCCGGTTGAACCTCACCTCGGGTGCACCCATAAAACATTTGTTTGTCATATTTTGGGTATTTCGGAAAAATTTGTTGGTATTTTATTTTTGGTTGGTCTTAGTTTGTGTGTTTGATTTATTATATGTACCCACCCCGTCTCCACTGAGCGAGTCGGTGCATTCGTTTTAGTTATTGTCACCTAGTGTTGTTGTTTTACCCTTTTTGGTATTAAGCCGTGGCATTGTGTTATTTGTAGAAAAGGGTAGGTGACACCATAAATAAAAGTGGGCGTGGTCGTCAACCGATTTCGGTAACATTTTGAACGTGTATTACTACAAGTAATGAAAGTGTATACACCAAGTTTCGTCATAATAGCTATATATTAATAGGCTAACATTTTTCCCATACAAACAATTGCCAGGCTGTTTTGCACATTTAACATACTCATATCCACATAAAACTGATATGGATGTGTTCGTATGAGTGAGGAGCAGTGTATAGGCATATATTTTTATACTCAGCTGTACTAGTACACAGAGTATTATAGTTTTAATCACATAACGGTGGATTGTAACAGAATGAAATAATCGAGATAGATATAGACTTATATATATCAAAATGATCAGGGTGAAAAGAGAAATCGATTGAGCCATGTCCGTCCGTCCGTCCGTCTGTCCGTCTGTCTGTAAACACTCTAACTCGCGCAAAAATTGAGATATTTTGATGAAATTTGAAACGCAAGTTGGTATCGAGACTGGGACGGTTGGTATTGAAAATAGGCGAAATCGGACCATGACCACGCCCACTTTTCCTATATAGAAAAAATCGGAAATTTGGTATCTCAGTCACTAATATAGCTGGAGCGATGAAATTTTACCCACGTGTTGAGCTCAGGCCCCTATGAAGAAATTTGATGAAATTTTGGAAAATGGGCGGTGCCACGCCCACTTATTAAGGGTCAAACATGGAAAGTTTTATATGTCATAACTCAGAAACCATTAAAGATATATCGATGAAATTTGGTATGCGTGATTTACTTACTTAGCCAAACATTTGGACGGAAAATAGTTAAAATCGGTTGACGGCCACGCCCACTTTTATATATGGGTATTATGAAGTGACCCAATAAAAACATTTTAAGCGGTATCTCTGTCAAATATAAAGATATATCACTGAAATTTTGTCGCATGAGTCTAACTATAGACATAAAACAGAAAACAAAAAGTTTTGAAAAATGGGCGGTGCCACGCCCACTTCATAAGGGACAAACATTGAAAGTTTTATGAGTCATAACTCAGAAACCGTTGAAGATATATCGCTGAAATTTGGTGTGCGTAATATACTTACTTAGGAAAATGTTTGGACTAAAAATTGCCAAAATCGGTTGACGACCACGCCCACTTTTATATATGGGTATTATGAAGTGACCCAATAAAAACATTTTAAGCGATATCTCTGTCAAATATAAAGATATATCATTGACATTTTATGGCAGGAGTCCAACTATGGACATAAAACGAAAAACACAAAAATTTTGGAAAATGGGCGTGGCACCGCCTCTTTTTAGAAGCAGGAATATACTAGATTTCTGAGCCCATAACTCGACAAATAATTGATATATTATGACAAAATTTGGTGTGTACACTTTTGTTACTTGTGGTAATATATGTTCAAAATTTTTTAGCGAAATCGGTTGACGACTACGCCCACTTTTATATATGGGTATTATGAAGTGACCCAATAAAAACATTTTAAGCGATATCTCTGTCAAATATAAAGATATATCATTGAAATTTTATGGCAGGAGTCCAACTATGGACATAAAACGAAAAACACAAAAATTTTGGAAAATGGGCGTGGCACCGCCTCTTTTTAGAAGCAGGAATATACTAGATTTCTGAGCCCATAACTCGACAAATAATTGATATATTATGACAAAACTTGGTGTGTACACTTTTATTACTTGTGGTAATATATGTTCAAAATTTTTTAGCGAAATCGGTTGACGACCACGCCCACTTTTATATATGGGTATTATAAAGTGGCCTAATAAAAACATTTTAAGCGATATCTTTGTCAAATATAAAGGCAATTCATTGAAATTTTGTGGCATGAGTTCCACAATAGACCGGAAACAAAAAGTATAAAAATTTTGGAAAATGGGCGTGGCACCGCCTCTTTTTGGACAAAGGGATATACGAGATTTCTTAGCCTATAACTCGACAAATAATTGAGATATTATGACGAAACTTGGTTTATACACTTTTATAACTTGTGTTAATAGACATGCAAAAATTTATTCGAATCGGCTTATGACCACGCCTACTTTTTAACAAAGATATTTCTGGAATACCCTTTGGGAATTTGTAACGTGACATCTTTGCAACTAGAAGTCAAAAAGGAATGAAATTTTGCACAAAGAATAATATTCATATGCTTAGTGGGATGACAGATAAAAATGTTGAAAATAGGCGTGGTTACGCCCACTTTATGCAGCACTCGCTTTATATAAAATCCATCAAACGCAAACAAGCAATGAAAACATACAGCTGAGTATCTAATGTTCGATTCCACTCGAACTTAGGCTTCCTTACTTGTTTTCTATAAATTATTTAATTTCTTTATAATTAATAAATAAAGTTTTTAGTTTTGTACCATTTTTGATTGACTTCGTTGGCAAATGTGCCCACTATCTATATATTAATAGGGTAACATTTTTCCCATACAAACAATTGCCAGGCTGTTTTGCACATTTAACATACTCATATCCACATAAAATTGATATGGATGTGTTCGTATGAGTCAGGAGCAGTGCATAGGCATATAATTTTTTCTATAAATTATTTAATTTATTTATAATCAATAAATAAAGTTTTTAGTTAAGATAAATAAATATCGTAAACGTGTTTACAAATATCGTAAACACAGTTGAAGAGTCGCTTTAATTTAAAAGCGCTCACCACCGGGCCTACGTTACTAGATCTGCCTTGATTTTGACCATGATTTCACGTCGGACCGTGATCAAAAGGGCAAATCAGTGTTGCGGTACAACTGGAATTTGGAAAGTGTTGCTTATCTCCGCGAAAAGGAATAATGTTTTTACCAATACAAAGTTGAAAAAATAAATTGCTTGGTCGAATTTCGACCACCGGCGATACTAGTGTCAATTATTTGTCGAGTTATAGGCTAAGAAATCTCGTATATTCCTGCTTCTAAAAGGAGGCGGTGCCACGCCAGTTTTCCAAAATTTTTGTGTTTTTTGTTTTATGTCCATAGTTGGACTCCTGCCATAAAATTTCAATGATATATCTTTATATTTGACAAAGATATCGCTTAAAATGTTTTTATTAGGTCACTTTATAATACCCATATATAAAAGTGGGCGTCGTCGTCAACCGATTTCGACAATTTTTCGTCCAAACATTTGGCTGAGTAAGTAAATCACGCGTACCAAATTTCATCCATATATCTGTTGGGGTTTCTGAGTTATGGCTTATACAACTTTCAATGTTTGGCTCTTAATAAGTGGGCGTGGCACCGCCCAGTTTTCAAAATTTCACCAAATTTCTTCATAAGGGCCTGAGCTCTACACGTGGGTGAAATTTTGTCATCCCAGCTCCATTAGTGACTGAGATACCAAATTTCCGATTTTTACTATATAGGGGAGGTGGGCGTGGTCATGGTCCGACTTCGCCCATTTTCAATACCATCCGTTCCTGTCTTGATACCAACTTGCATTCTATAATAGGATAATAGGAGATCGTCGAGTTGTTTCTTATATGGGTTATTCATTGGTGGCAAGCGGCCATGATCAGCGTCCACATATCGATGTGTCAGTTTTCGGTTTTTCTTTTCGAGCATTGTTGGATTCTGGGGCTTCACGTACGGTGATTGGTCGAATTGGTTGGAGTATGTTACAGGCTTATGGCATAAGAATTTCTGCATCGGAAAATATTCCTCAAGTTACTTTGGCGGATGGTGGTCGAGTATCAGCGTTAGGTTCTATTTCGTTACCAATTGTGGTGGAGGGCAAGTCGGTCCTCATGGATTGTTTTATTGTTCCTGGTATACCTCATGCTCTTATTCTTGGTGTAGATTTCTGGACCAAGGCGGGTATAATCCCGGATCTGAGGGGCAGGGTATGGTCGTTTTCTCGACCGGAACAGGAGGCGTCGGTAGCGATCATGGACCACAGTGAATTAGATACTAGGCAATCTGAAGTTTTAGGTAGATTAGTTGGGAATGCTTTTGAGACTATGGCAGACGGGTTAGGTCGAACCCATCTTGTTGAGCATTGGATAAGGATAAAGGCAGGAGTTGAGCCTGTGAAGCAGCGATACTATCCGGTATCGCTTACCATACAGTCGCGTATGGACGAGGAGTTGAAGGATATGCTCAGCAAGGGTGTCATTGAGACGTCTCATAGTCCATGGGCTTCCCCAGTGGTCACGATAAGGAAGAAGGACGGTACATATAGGTTTTGTGTAGACTATAGAGTTCTGAATAAATGTACCGAGAAGGATAGTTACCCCCTTCCTTATGTGTCGGCGACCTTGGATAAGCTGTGGGATGCGAAATTTTTATCAAGTTTAGACATCAAGTCTGCTTACTGGCAAATACCAGTAGAGAGGAGTTCTAGGCCCTATACAGCATTCACGGTGCCAGGTAGAGGTCTTTTCCAATTTAAGAGAATGCCATTCGGTTTACATAATGCGCCTGCAACGTGGCAGAGATTTATAGATTCGGTCATAGGACCAGAGTTAGAGCCCCATGTTTTTGTATATTTGGATGATATACTCATCGTAACAAAAACGTTTGAAAAACATTTGGAAATTCTGAAAGAGGTTTTGGATAGATTAGCTGAGGCAGGATTAAAACTCAATAGAGAGAAATGGTTAGGATAGAAGTCCCGAGAAATGTTAAGCAAGTGAGATCTTTTGTAGGTACAGTGTCCTGGTACCGTAGATTCATCAAATATTTTTCAGAGTTGGTTAGACCTCTCACCGAATTAACGAAGAAGAATAAAAAGTTCATTTGGAGTGAAGAATGTGATAGGAGTTTTAGAGAAGCTAAGGAACGTTTAGTTACGGCGCCCGTTTTAAGTTGCCCAGATTTTGATAGGCCCTTTATTATACAAACGGATGCGTCAGACTTTGGCATAGGAGCTGTGTTGACCCAAGATTTTGAAGACGGTGAGAAGGTGATAGCATATCTGAGTAGATCCCTGAATAAAGGTGAGAGAAATTATTCCACCACAGAGAAGGAATGTTTGGCGGTCCTGTGGGCGGTCGAGAAGTTGCGACCATACATCGAAGGAACGAAATTCAAAGTTATTACGGATCATTATTCTTTGATTTGGTTGAATAGGTTGAAAGATCCTTGTGGTAGATTGGCTCGTTGGGCATTGAAGCTTCAACAATATGATTTTGAGATTATCCATAGGAAAGGTAAAGAACATGTTGTCCCAAATTTGTTGTCGAGAAATGTTCCTGTTATTTTTGAAATGTCTACGTCGGATCCTTGGATAACTAAAATGATTGAATCTGTGTCAAAGAATCCTTTATCGTATCCTGCGTGGAGAGTAGAAGATGGTGTCCTTTACAAATTTGTTAAATCGCCGTATCCATTCATTTACGGGGAGGGGCCCGAATGGAAAATGGTTATCGAAAATTCTCAGAGAGAAAATGTTTTGAAAAGTTGTCACGATAGTCCGTTAGCAGGACACATGGGTGTGAGGAAAACGTTCGCTAGAGTTGCTCAGAAGTTTTATTGGCCGCGAATGAAATCCGATGTTGCTAAGTATGTTCGAACTTGTAAGACATGTCAGCAGGTAAAGCCTGATAATAAACAGCCAGCTGGGGGAATGATAGAGAGGTCGAAGGAAGTTGAACCGTGGGAGATGATTTGTGTTGATTTGGTTGGTCCTTTGGTAAAGTCGACTCAAGGTTACCAATATATTCTTACGGTTGTGGATTATTTTTCGAAGTTTCCATTGTTGTTTCCTTTACGTACTGCGACGGCGAAGAGTGTCTGTAAATTTCTCGAAAACGATGTTTTCTTATTGTTTGGCGTTCCGAGTTCCGTTGTGTGTGAAAATGGACCCCAGTTCAAGAGTCGTGAGCTTCAGGGTCTCTGTGGTGTCTACGGCGTTCAGTTGCGATACACTGCGCATTATCATCCGCAGGCTAATCCAGCGGAACGGATTAATCAAATTATTAAGACTACCCTTAGGGCTTATGTTTCAGAGAACCAGAGGTCATGGGATCAGCAATTAGCGAAGGTAGCGTGTTGCATTAGGCCATCACAGCATGAGGTGTTAGGAGTTACACCATACTTTGTTAACTTTGGTCGGGACATGGTGCTTGAAGGTAGTCAAGGTTATATAAGGTCCTTAGGAGAGCAGGAACAATTGAATTGCGAGGAGAGAGCTAGAAAGTTAGTGGAGATTAGAGCAGACATAAGATTGAAGTTGGAGCAGGCAGGAGCTAAGTTAGCTAAGCAGTATAACCTCAGGAGGAGAGATGTCCAATATATGCCAGGAGAGTTAATGTGGAGGAAGAATTTTGCGTTGTCCGATGCGGCTAATTATTTTGCCGAAGTATGTAGGTCCTTTCGTGATTAAGAAGAGGGTATCTCCATGGACATATGTTTTAGTAGACGAGAATGGTAGGGAGAAAGGTACATGGAATGTTAGAGATTTAAGGCCGTATCGGGATAGGTAGCATTAGGGCCAAAGAAGGAAGTTTCCTTCTTTCACGAGGAAAGGGTGGAGTTGTCGCGGTCTGATCGCGACAAAGTATTTTTCCTTTTGCTACTCCCACTATGTATATATACACTGGCAGAGCAAATTTTCATTTGTTTTGTTTATTTACCTTTTTACCTTTTATCCTTTGTTTCCAACGGGGAGCGCACCCTAGCGGCGACAAATGAAGTTAATTGATATTGCCATGATGGGCAGTACTGGCGGAGTGTGTTAAGAGCTTTTGCCTTTTAGCGGAGTTCCCCACCAAATTGTTATACATATATGTAAATATGTAGGATGTAAATAAAGGAAAACAATGAGCGCGGAAGGCGCAGAAAGGGGTGTCATCGCTTTCGTCCCTTTTGCGGTGCATTAAGGCATCCGCTAGATGAAGGCAATTTATGTGTGTGTGGTTGTATATCATTGGTCGGGGCATCGGTGATGACCGCACAGGTTACCGGTTCGGTGCGACCGGGTGGTTACCCACACATACAGCCTGATGGTATATACAAAAAAGTATATGCTGGCGCGCAGCCTTCGGCCTGGCTCGCGGGTGCGCGTCAGAATACTCTTGTATGCGAGTGCGGTAACATTTCTTTTTGTGCGATCGGTGTTTTTAAAAAAAAAAAAGGAAAATCAATAGAAGTTTGGAGTTAAAATTGAATAGACTGTAGGAAAAGAATTTAGTGTTTTATAATTAAAGTAGAGTTTTAGAAATAAAAGAAGAGTGGAGAAATTAAATTTTAAAAGAAAAATATATAGGACGAGTGGTGTTAGAAAAATTAATAAGTGTTAGTGAAAGAAATAATAAAGTTTCGGGTTAGGGTGTGTAGAAAAAAAGAAAAAGGAAAATTAAAGTTGGTGGTGGTTGTTTGGTGGTGGTGTTAATAGTTACGGGCAAGGATCAAGGTGGACCGTAGCGGATCGGTGGTGGACACCGCAGGGATCCTGAAGCCGGAACACACTCCGGCTTGGTTGAGTATACTCTGTGTTGTTGTGTTTGTAGAATTTGTCGCCTCTTTGTTTCGCTCCCCGATTTCCTTAACCCATCCTTTTAGCGTCCCGCACCCAGAGCCCAGTCATTTGGCGGCGGGTTAAAGTTGTTCCTGGCAGCTCAGGAACTGTGCGAGTGGGTTCGTAACCTTCCGGTTGAACCTCACCTCGGGTGCACCCATAAAACATTTGTTTGTCATATTTTGGGTATTTAGGAAAAATTTGTTGGTATTTTATTTTTGGTTGGTCTTAGTTTGTGTGTTTGATTTATTATATGTACCCACCCCGTCTCCACTGAGCGAGTCGGTGCATTCGTTTTAGTTATTGTCACCTAGTGTTGTTGTTTTACCCTTTTTGGTATTAAGCCGTGGCATTGTGTTATTTGTAGAAAAGGGTAGGTGACACCATAAATAAAAGTGGGCGTGGTCGTCAACCGATTTCGGTAACATTTTGAACGTGTATTACTACAAGTAATGAAAGTGTATACACCAAGTTTCGTCATAATAGCTATATATTAATAGGCTAACATTTTTCCCATACAAACAATTGCCAGGCTGTTTTGCACATTTAACATACTCATATCCACATAAAACTGATATGGATGTGTTCGTATGAGTGAGGAGCAGTGCATAGGCATATATTTTTATACTCAGCTGTACTAGTACACAGAGTATTATAGTTTTAATCACATAACGGTGGATTGTAACAGAATGAAATAATCGAGATAGATATAGACTTATATATATCAAAATGATCAGGGTGAAAAGAGAAATCGATTGAGCCATGTCCGTCCGTCCGTCCGTCCGTCCGTCTGTCCGTCTGTCTGTAAACACTCTAACTCGCGCAAAAATTGAGATATTTTGATGAAATTTGAAATGCAAGTTGGTATCGAGACTGGGACGGTTGGTATTGAAAATAGGCGAAATCGGACCATGACCACGCCCACTTTTCCTATATAGAAAAAATCGGAAATTTGGTATCTCAGTCACTAATATAGCTGGAGCGATGAAATTTTACCCACGTGTTGAGCTCAGGCCCCTATGAAGAAATTTGATGAAATTTTGGAAAATGGGCGGTGCCCCGCCCACTTATTAAGGGTCAAACATGGAAAGTTTTATATGTCATAACTCAGAAACCATTAAAGATATATCGATGAAATTTGGTATGCGTGATTTACTTACTTAGCCAAACATTTGGACGGAAAATAGTTAAAATCGGTTGACGGCCACGCCCACTTTTATATATGGGTATTATGAAGTGACCCAATAAAAACATTTTAAGCGGTATCTCTGTCAAATATAAAGATATATCACTGAAATTTTGTCGCATGAGTCTAACTATAGACATAAAACAGAAAACAAAAAGTTTTGAAAAATGGGCGGTGCCACGCCCACTTCATAAGGGACAAACATTGAAAGTTTTATGAGTCATAACTCAGAAACCGTTGAAGATATATCGCTGAAATTTGGTGTGCGTAATATACTTACTTAGGAAAATGTTTGGACTAAAAATTGCCAAAATCGGTTGACGACCACGCCCACTTTTATATATGGGTATTATGAAGTGACCCAATAAAAACATTTTAAGCGATATCTCTGTCAAATATAAAGATATATCATTGACATTTTATGGCAGGAGTCCAACTATGGACATAAAACGAAAAACACAAAAATTTTGGAAAATGGGCGTGGCACCGCCTCTTTTTAGAAGCAGGAATATACTAGATTTCTGAGCCCATAACTCGACAAATAATTGATATATTATGACAAAATTTGGTGTGTACACTTTTGTTACTTGTGGTAATATATGTTCAAAATTTTTTAGCGAAATCGGTTGACGACTACGCCCACTTTTATATATGGGTATTATGAAGTGACCCAATAAAAACATTTTAAGCGATATCTCTGTCAAATATAAAGATATATCATTGAAATTTTATGGCAGGAGTCCAACTATGGACATAAAACGAAAAACACAAAAATTTTGGAAATTGGGCGTGGCACCGCCTCTTTTTAGAAGCAGGAATATACTAGATTTCTGAGCCCATAACTCGACAAATAATTGATATATTATGACAAAACTTGGTGTGTACACTTTTATTACTTGTGGTAATATATGTTCAAAATTTTTTAGCGAAATCGGTTGACGACCACGCCCACTTTTATATATGGGTATTATAAAGTGGCCTAATAAAAACATTTTAAGCGATATCTTTGTCAAATATAAAGGCAATTCATTGAAATTTTGTGGCATGAGTTCCACAATAGACCGGAAACAAAAAGTATAAAAATTTTGGAAAATGGGCGTGGCACCGCCTCTTTTTGGACAAAGGGATATACGAGATTTCTTAGCCTATAACTCGACAAATAATTGAGATATTATGACGAAACTTGGTTTATACACTTTTATAACTTGTGTTAATAGACATGCAAAAATTTATTCGAATCGGCTTATGACCACGCCTACTTTTTAACAAAGATATTTCTGGAATACCCTTTGGGAATTTGTAACGTGACATCTTTGTAACTAGAAGTCAAAAAGGAATGAAATTTTGCACAAAGAATAATATTCATATGCTTAGTGGGATGACAGATAAAAATGTTGAAAATAGGCGTGGTTACGCCCACTTTATGCAGCACTCGCTTTATATAAAATCCATCAAACGCAAACAAGCAATGAAAACATACAGCTGAGTATCTAATGTTCGATTCCACTCGAACTTAGGCTTCCTTACTTGTTTTCTATAAATTATTTAATTTCTTTATAATTAATAAATAAAGTTTTTAGTTTTGTACCATTTTTGATTGACTTCGTTGGCAAATGTGCCCACTATCTATATATTAATAGGGTAACATTTTTCCCATACAAACAATTGCCAGGCTGTTTTGCACATTTAACATACTCATATCCACATAAAATTGATATGGATGTGTTCGTATGAGTCAGGAGCAGTGCATAGGCATATAATTTTTTCTATAAATTATTTAATTTCTTTATAATCAATAAATAAAATTTTTAGTTAAGATAAATAAATATCGTAAACGTGTTTACAAATATCGTAAACACAGTTGAAGAGTCGCTTTAATTTAAAAGCGCTCACCACCGGGCCTACGTTACTAGATCTGCCTTGATTTTGACCATGATTTCACGTCGGACCGTGATCAAAAGGGCAAATCAGTGTTGCGGTACAACTGGAATTTGGAAAGTGTTGCTTATCTCCGCGAAAAGGAATAATGTTTTTACCAATACAAAGTTGAAAAAATAAATTGCTTGGTCGAATTTCGACCACCGGCGATACTAGTGTCAATTATTTGTCGAGTTATAGGCTAAGAAATCTCGTATATTCCTGCTTCTAAAAGGAGGCGGTGCCACGCCAGTTTTCCAAAATTTTTGTGTTTTTTGTTTTATGTCCATAGTTGGACTCCTGCCATAAAATTTCAATGATATATCTTTATATTTGACAAAGATATCGCTTAAAATGTTTTTATTAGGTCACTTTATAATACCCATATATAAAAGTGGGCGTCGTCGTCAACCGATTTCGACAATTTTTCGTCCAAACATTTGGCTGAGTAAGTAAATCACGCGTACCAAATTTCATCCATATATCTGTTGGGGTTTCTGAGTTATGGCTTATACAACTTTCAATGTTTGGCTCTTAATAAGTGGGCGTGGCACCGCCCAGTTTTCAAAATTTCACCAAATTTCTTCATAAGGGCCTGAGCTCTACACGTGGGTGAAATTTTGTCATCCCAGCTCCATTAGTGACTGAGATACCAAATTTCCGATTTTTACTATATAGGGGAGGTGGGCGTGGTCATGGTCCGACTTCGCCCATTTTCAATACCATCCGTTCCTGTCTTGATACCAACTTGCATTCCAAATTTCATCAAAATATTTCAATTTTTGCGCGAGTTATCGTGCGTACAGGCGGACAGACGGACGGACATGGCTCAATCGATTTCTCTTTTCACCCTGATCGTTTTGATATATATAAGTCTATATCCATCTCGATTATTTCGTTCTGTTACAATCCACCTTTAGGAAATCAAAACTATAATACTCTGTGTACTAGTACAGCTGAGTATAATATGTAAGCAATAATTCAATACTTAGCAAGCAGGGCCGTAGCCAGGAATTTTTTTCGTGGGGGTTTCATCGTTGTGGATTTTTTTTTTTTTTTTTTCTGAGAAAAATATATAACCTATTTCGTGGACTAAATAAAAGTAATAAAAAAAATTTGGTTTCTAAAGTGTTATTTAGAAGAAATTTTTTTTTACAAAACTTTTTATTTTCAAATTAGGGTTTTTATAAGAAATTTTAAAAATCAGGAAACTTTTATTCATTTAAAAATTAGACTGTTCTATGGCAAACACGATGAATACTTTATTTTTGGTGATTTTATCCAACTGAAAAAAAAATATTTTGTGGACGAAAAACTCGGTTAGATTACCCAGCTGTTTTCAGCTGTAAAAGTCCGCCCCAAGATTTTTAGCTTATGCTGGACTCTAACTTTTTTTTTTGCAAAATTGATAGATATGTCGTTATTTTAGTCTTTTGAGCAGAGTTTGAAATTATTTTCAACCAGAGACCTAAAATAACAATTATCCTAATATCGACAATCATTAAAATTACGGGATTAGACAATTTTTATTTATTCTATCGGCACATAATTGTTATGAGTAATTTATACTTTTTTCGATCCTCCATTACAATTACTGGATGATGGATATTTTTTAGATCATCCCATAATTGTTATGAGCAATTGATATTTTTTTCGACCTTAAATAACAATTACTGGGCGGTTGAGATTTTTTAGATCAGATCATAACTGTGGAAAGGCGGGTAAATATGGATATGGAATACGAATATAGAATACCGAACACCGCAAAATGGGTATCAAATGAAAGCTAGGGCTATCATTTGGTCGAGTCTTAATTAATTATGAACTGATCTAAAAAATATCCATCATCCAGTAATTGTTATGTAAGATCGAAAAAAATATCATTTGCTCATAACAATTAAGATCTGGTCGAAAAAATATCGATCTTTGTGTAATTGTTATTGATGATGGAAAAATTTTTCCATTGCTCAATAATTGTTATGAGTGATTTTTATATTTATTTGCTATAATTGTTATGGTCTCTGTTTTCAACCTATTTTTTTCATTTCCATTGAATTTCATTTTCATTTGAAAATTAAAAAATAAACCGCAGCAGAAGTATAAAAAATAAAAAGTTCTACTGTACAGCAAATGCGCAGTCTTAAGTTTCAAAAAATTATAGTCGACTGTTGCTGTATTGTGGAAATTTGTACAGCACAGCAAAGGGCAAACATAATTTCTAGTTTTTACAGCACTGTTGTTATTGTTTTTTTTTTTTAATTTATGGGAACACAATCGAAATTGTAATATACAAAAAAAAACCAATTTTAAAAAGCCGCTCTTAAAACCAAAATTCTGTATATTCGACAGTTCTGTGCTTCACCTTCAGATATTTACAAAGGAAATCGCAATTCAAAAGTTCTCAAAAAATTATGATAACTTTCGCAGAACAGCAACAGCTTATTTTTTGAGACTGTTGGTGATATGCTGGCAAACTGTGCTTATGAAGCTACATATTTCGCTCTAATGTCCTTTGATCTGTGAAGTCGTTTTCATTTAGTTGGGTCACCTAGCCGAGTTTTCGACCATAAAACATCCTTTTTGTTTCAGTTGGAAAAAATCGCCAAAAATAAAGTATTCATCGAACCTTTTTAATATTACACTTAAAATGTTTGCAATAAAACAGAATAATTTTAAAAAGAATAAAACTTTCCTGAGTTTTACAACTTCTTATAAAAACCCCAATAAAAACCAAACTTTTTCAATAATCGCAAAAAATCAATAAAATGTTGACTTTGAAAAGTTAGTATTGAAAATAGGTGAAATCGGACTATAACAACTCACACATCCCATATATGGGATCTTTCGAGAAACAAAGAAAATGTTATAATTCAGACGCTAATATAACCCGAGTAATGAATTTTCAGCCATGCAATGACTTTATGCTCCGTGTGTAGAAGTCCACGTAAGTGGGGAAAGCTTCTGACTGTCATCCACCTGAGGGTGGCCAGAGCGATTCTTTTGTATGTGGAGCAAGCAGCTTCCGCGCAGTGTCCTCTGGATAGCCACCGAACACCCGTTTGGTGGTGAAATAAAGTGAGAAGGCGACAACTCGACAAGGCCACTCCGACATATTCGGTTTAAGGGCTTGTTGAGGGGAATAACTGCAGCGTCTGTTCACCAGAAGGTGTGGCTGCGAGCGGGCGTCTGTCTTGGAGCAAGCGGCTCGCTATATAAACGTGCAACAATATACAACTCCCGCAGGGCGGGTTGTGCGTCGGGCTTGGGACCCACCACGTAAAAATCCTATCCAATGAAAACAACAACAAAGCCTCGGATGAGACCACCCCTTTATGATGACAACCACGGCAAACGTTTAAAGCACTATGATTTGATGGTAAGCACCTGGAACGTCCGGACCCTTAATTGGGAAGGTGCCTCTGCCCAGATGGTTGATGTCCTCGAAAGAGTGAAAGCTGACATCACCGCCATACAAGAGATGCGGTGGAAGGGGCAAGGCAAGAAGAATTGTGGGCCTTGCGCTATATATTACAGTGGCCATGCAGAGGAGCGTATATTTGGTGTTGGTTTTGTGGTGGGAAAGAGACACAGCCGCCGAGTACTCTCGTTCACGCCAGTGAACGAGCGTCTAGCCACCATCCGCATCAAAGCGAGATTTTTCAACATATCTCTCATCTGCGCCCACGCCCCGACGGAAGAGAAGGACGATGCGATCAAAGACACTTTCTATGAGCAGTTAGGGCATGCTTACGACCGCTACCCCCGTCACGACATTAATATTGTGCTTGACGATTTTAATGCCAGGGTGGGTAAGGAAGGTATCTTTGGCAGCACATTCGGAAAATTCAGTCTCCACGACGTAACCAGTCCCAATGGGACGAGGCTGATCGACTTCGCCGGGTCACGAAACATGGTCATTAGCAGTACCAGATTCCAGCACAAAAAAATACACCAAGCCACATGGCTGTCTCCTGATCGAAAAACGCGAAATCAAATTGATCACGTCATGAGCGACGGCAGACACAGCTCCAGCATCCTAGATGTGCGCACAATCCGTGGTCCCAATGTCGGCTCCGACCACTATCTTGTAGCAGCCAAGGTACGCACCCGCCTCTGTGCAGCAAAGAATGTGCCAACAGGACAGCAAGGAACGTTTGAAGTCGAAAGGCTGCACATGACGCAGACAGCCAATGAATACACCACTCGGCTCTCACTCCTGCTCTCTGAGAGCAACCCTTCACCAAACGATGTATCTGAGGAATGGGAACACATCGCTCGTTCACTTCGTATCGCCGCTGAGGAATCTATAGGATACAAGCGAGCCCATAAAAACACCTGGTACGACAAGGAATGTCGCGATGCCTCGGAAAGAAAGAACGCCGCCTACAGGGCTACATTGTGTGCGGGCGCAACGCGAAGCGTATGGGAGCGTTATCGAACGGCGAAGAAGGAAGAGAGGTGCCTTTTTCGAAAGTAGAAAAGGGAGGCTGAAAGGCGCGAGTGTGAAGAGCTTGAGATGCTGGCGGGTAGGAACGATGCTCGAAAATTCTATCAAAAAATCAGGCGGATGACTGAAGGTTTCAAGACCGGGGGAAATTCCTGCCGGAATGATAACGGTGATCTGGTAACTGATGTCCAGAGCATACTTAAGTTGTGGAGGGATCACTTCTCCTCCTTGGCAAAAGCGAAAGTGCGGAAGGAGAAGATGTACGACCCGAATCCCCAATAGCAGATGATGGTAGGCATGTTCCACCACCTGATCATGACGAAGTGCGAATAGCAGTATCTAGGCTTAAGTATAATAAGGTCGGACGAGCGCATGCCCGACGATTGGATTGAAAGGCGCGAGTGTGAAGAGCTTGAGATGCTGGCGGGTAGGAACGATGCTCGAAAATTCTATCAAAAAATCAGGCGGATGACTGAAGGTTTCAAGACCGGGGGAAATTCCTGCCGGAATGATAACGGTGATCTGGTAGCTGATGTCCAGAGCATACTTAAGTTGTGGAGGGATCACTTCTCCTCCTTGCTAGATAATGGCAAAAGTGAAAGTGCGGAAGGAGAAGATGTACGACCCGAATCCCCAATAGCAGATGATGGTAGGCATGTTCCACCACCTTATCATGACGAAGTGCGAATAGCAGTATCTAGGCTTAAGTATAATAAGGTCGGACGAGCGCATGCCCGACGATTGGAACTTAAGTGTGCTCTGCCCAATCCACAAAAAAGGAGAATCCACAGTACGCGCCAATTATCGTGGGATAAGCCTCCTGAATATCGCATATAAGGTCTTAGCAAGTGTATTGTGCGAAAGACTGGAGCCTATCGTCAACAATCTGATTGGACCTTATCAGTGTGGCTTCAGACCTGGTAAATCTACCATAGACCAGATCTTCACAATACGACAAATACTGGAAAAAACCCATGAAAAAGGAACCGACACACACCATCTCTTTGTCGATTTTAAAGCCGCTTTTGATAGCGCGAATAGGAATTGCCTGTATGCCGCAATTTCTCAATTTGGTTTCCCTGCTCAACTTATACGGCTATGCCAAATGACGTTGACTAACACCACCAGCTCCGTCAGAATTGGGAAGGACCTCTCCTAGCCGTTCGAGACCAAACGAGGTTTCAGACAAGGTGACTCTCTTTCGTGCGACTTCTTCAATTTGATGCTGGAAAAGATAATACGAGCTGCAGAGCTTAACCATACAGGAAGCATTTTATACCACAAGAGTGTACAACTGCTGGCGTACGCCGACGATATCGACATCATTGGCACTAACACTCGCGCCGTATGTTCTGCCTTCCCCAAGCTGGATAAAGAGGCTAAGAAAATGGGTTTGGCGGTCAACGAGGACAAGACGAAGTACCTCCTCTCATCACACAAAGAAACCGCACGCCTTGGCAGCCGCGTCAATATTGATAGCTACAAATTAGAAACTGTTAAGGACTTCGTCTATCTGGGAACCAGCATTAACACCAAGAATGATGTCAGCACGGAGATCCAACGAAGAATAACGCTTGCCAATAAATGCTACTTCGGACTAAGTAGGCAACTGAAAAGTAAAGTCCTCTCTCGACAAACAAAAATCACACTCTACAGGACGCTCATCGTTCCAGTCCTCATGTACGGCGCAGAAGCATGGACAATTTCAAAATCAGATGAGATGGCACTTGGAGTATTCGAGAGAAAAGTTCTTCGTCAGATTTATGGACCTTTGCGCGTTGGCGTGGGCGAGTATCGACGGAGATTTAACGATGAGCTGTACGAGCTTTACACAGACATCGACATTGTTCAGCGAATAAAGATCCAGCGGCTGCGTTGGGCAGGTCATGTCGTGAGAATGGACGAAGGCGCTCAGGCCAAGAAAGCATTTCTATCGAAACCCGCTGAACGCAAAAGAAAAGGGAGACCTCCACTGCGTTGGGAAAATCAGGTGGACAGCGATGCTGCCTCCCTAGGTGTTCCCAAGTGGCGCCATGCTGCACGAAACAGAAGCAATTGGCGCGCTCTGTTGGACTCGGCCAGAATCGTCTAGACGGTTAAGCGCCAATCAAGAAGAAGAATGACTTTATGCAGTTATAAGGAAAAATGCTCAAATTTTATAAAATGTGCGATGCTTTATTCCTGCTTTATTCCGGAGTGGTAACATAATTTAATTTATAAGTGGTATGTCGTTAGAAGCGTACTTTAATTATCTTTCGAACGGAGTATATACGGTTTACGGGTATTTGTAACTTCAGCGAAAAGAATTTTTGATTGAAGTTGTAACCAAAAAAACCAAAAATTACGTTATCTCAAAACCCTAACCATAAAAAAAATGGGTTTGACCTCAGCAGGTTAATGCCAGCCCTCCCCTATACCTGAAATTCTTGGTATTTTCTCAACTTAATTATTTATAGACTAGTGTTTTCAACATATAGCTTTGAATATGATAGAAGTAAAATTTATCTACCAGAATTTCGTGGGGGGTTCAAACACCCATAACCCCCCCCCCCCCCTAAATACGGCCTTGTTAGCAAGTAAGATAAGCAATCCATTAAATGTAATAGAATGCTCATACATTGACCCTACAAATGTATAAGCATTCTTTTTAGGAAAGGAGGTGTAGCATGTCAGAAATATTTGAGCACATTCAACTCGTAATTTAAAACACAAAATATGAAATGCACTAAAAGTGCATTCAACCTCTTGCATTTATTGAAATTTATAACGTAAAGCTGGCCACAGACGACGAACATGCTCGCCAACATGCGCGCGCACATGTTCGTCGCCTTTGCCCACTAACGTGCGAACATCTCATTTGTAAATGCGTACTTCAAGTGGGAAGATGGCAATGAATGCGCGGATGATGCTCTTGCTATGAGTTAGATTTGCATATATATTTATGATTATGTCTTGTTTTTTTTAATTACACTGTAGGGAGGCAAAAATATCACAGAAAAACGCTGAAATACCCCAACTAAATACGATGGTGTTTTCAGAAAGTCCGGATTAGCTCTTGATTTCAAGATACATAGAAAATTTTTCTATACAGTTTTTAAACAGAAAAAATGTATGCACGTTTAAGGATATTATAAGTATTTATCACAAAATGTTCCTACAAAACAATTGTGTGAAAACTATTGAAACATACTTTTGGGCATTATTTGGAAGAAAATTGTATGAAAAACTAATTAAATGCGTATAAAATCCTTAAACATGCATATATTTCTTTTGTATTCAATGCAATTCAGTAATTTCCAGTGTGATACTCACTTCATCCGCGATGTTTACTGCTCAAGCGTCAACACGAAATGAGGTTGTTGTTGTTGCTTTCAATGCAATGTTCGTGAACCACGCCACTAACGACGAACATGTGCGCGAGCGGTTGGCCAAATATCAAAAAATTTTGATTTTTGCCAACATGTTGGCGAACCACGCCACTAACGAGAAAAATGCACCTGACCACGAGCATGTTGGCGAGCATGTTCGTCGTCTGTGGCCAGCTTAAACAAACAACAGCCAAATATTATGCTGACGCCGTATTTCTGATTGTCGCATTTGCCTTTAAGCTGAGTCGTATGTACGTATGTATGTGCATGGGCACTTGACTGCACATTAAATGCATAAGTCATACATATGTACATACATATCTACATAGTAAGTAAAAATTAGTGTAAATATGTATTATAGTAAATAAGTAGTACATAAGAAATCTATATATATATATAAATAATAGCTTAAAAAACTAAAAAACACGCTTTAATCTTAAAAATCGTACTAAAAATTGAGAAATAATTTAATTAGAAACAAAATGATGAACGAAAATATAAGTATTTAAGGAAACGCGTGGGGGTGCTCAGTATGTCAAAAAATATTTAAAATCGGTGTTTTTTTACTAATAATTTTATTTTGACTTTTTTGAGATTTAATATATCGTACTCTTTAATTTCGCAACTAGGTATATTTTTGTACTAGTTGTACGAATCGAATATTTTCATGTTCATATATTATTGAGCACCCCCACTAAGGTGGAGTGAAATCATATGGAGATTTTTTGTTTGTTCTTTTTTTGAACGTACAAGCAATGAAAAGTTGCCTTTATACGAGTTAATGAACCCCACAAAATTTTATCGCGATATGATGACGTTTTGAACTGCCCCCAGCCCCGCAAAGTTGAAAGCAATAAGCACGATCTGGTACAAATATGAAATTTTGAAAATTATAAAATCAAAAAACTAAGTATGGGGATTGATAAAGATGGCTAAGCTGAGTATTAAAATTAATTTTTTTTTTTTGAAAACAACAATAACAAAAGTTATTAAAGGTCAAAGTTTATATTATGCATTTTTTAAATTGCAATTACTTAAAAAATACTGAACCGATTTCGAATATTTTTATACCATAGGTATTTTGATTCCCTTTAATTTGATATACATTTTATATATGAAAATTAAGGGGGGTAAAAGGGGGGTTGACCCCCACAGGGGGGTGCCATGGAACCCACATAAAATGTATATCAAATTAAAGGGAATCGACATACCTATCGAATGGTATAAAAATATTCGAAATCGGTTCAGTAGTTTTTAAGTAATTGCAATTTAAAAATGCACAATATAAACTTTGACCTTTAATAACTTTTGTTGTTGTTGTTTCCAAAAAAAATAAATTCACTTTAATACTCAGCTTAACCATCCTTATCAATCCCCATACTTCGTTTTTATACCTTTCATGAGAATGAAATGGTATTATAACTTAGTGCCAAAAAATTTTTGTCGAAAGTACCAGAAGGAAGCGTGGGGGACCCACCAAAATATATACCGATATGATCAGAATCACGAGCTGAGTCGATTAAGCCATGTCCGTCTGTCCGTCTGTCCGTCCGTCCGTCTGTGTGAACGCAAACTAGTCCCTCAGTTTTTGAGATATCTGAATGAAATTCGGAATACAGGTATTTTGTTATATGCAGCTGATCATTTGTCGGAACCGGCCGAATCGGACCACTATAACAAATAGAAAACAACCGATTATTCAGATATACATGAATTTTTTGGATGTAATTTGTGCATAACTTCCCCATTTATACAGCTAAGGACATGAAACTTTGAAGTAGACGTGCCCATTTTGGCCCAAACAAGGTTACCGAAAATTGTCAAGATCGGACCACTATAACATATAGTTCCACAACATCTGATTATTCAGATATACACATTTTGGTGTATAACTCCTCCATTTTAACAGCTAACGGCCTGAAATTTTGAAGTATTTGTACCCATATGGACCCAAACGGGATTGCCGAAAATTGTTAAGATCGGACCACTATAACCTATAGCTCCCCTACAACCGATTGTTCAGATATGGACATTTTGGTGTATAACTCCTCCATTTTAACAGCTAAAGGCGTGAAATTTTTAAGTATTTGTACCCATACGGCCCAAACAGGGTTACCGAAAATTGTCAAGATCGGACCAATATAACATATAGCTCCCCTACAACCGATTGTTCAGATATGGACATTTTGGTGTATAACTCCTCCATTTTAACAGCTAACAGCGTGAAATTTTGAAGTATTTGTACCCATATGGGCCCAAACGGGATTACCGAAAATTGTTAAGATCGGACCACTATAACCTATAGCTCCCCTACAACCGATTGTTCAGATATGGACATTTTGGTGTATAACTCCTCCATTTTAACAGCTAACGGCGTGAAATTTTTAAGTATTTGTACCCATATGGGCCCAAACGGGGTTACCGAAAATTGTCAAGATCGGACCATTATAACATATAGCTCCCATACAACCGATTGTTCCGATATGGACATTTAAATAGCCAAGACACCATTTTTTCTAATAAATCTTTCCATAAATAACCCACAGAATTAAATTTATAAATTAAACTTAATCCGGCTATGTACATACATTCATTTCCCCACTCATGAAAGGTATGAAGTCTTCGGTACGGCCGAAGACAGCCGCGCTTTTATTTGTTTTATTTTATAATTTTCAAAGTTTCATATTTGTACCAGATCGTGCTATTTTTTCAATTTTGTGGGGCTGGGGGCACCTCTAAACATGCGAGTAGGTCAATAAAATTTTACAGGCTTATTACTGGGCTAGAAAGCTTCCGTTCTGGATTTGGAACAAATTGAATTTCCAAAAAAAAAGTTTCACTCCACCTTAACCCCCACGCGTTTCCTTAAATACTTATATTTTCGTTCATCATTTTGTTTCTAATTAAATTATTTCTCAATTTTTAGTACGATTTTTAAGATTAAAGTGTGTTTTTTAGTTTTTTAAGCTATTATTTATTTTTGACTATTTAGTGAAATTTTTCATTAAAGGATGTTTTATGCGGACGCAAGAATAAAAGAAACAAGTAAGGAAGCCTAAGTTCGAGTGCAATCGAACATTAGATACTCAGCTGTATGCTTTCATTGTTTGTTTGCGTTTGTTCGATATAGGGTGTATTTTATATGAAACGAGTGCTGCATAAACAGGGCGCAGCCACGCCCATTTTCAAAATTTATATCAATCATCCAAATAAGCATACAAATATTATTGTTAGTGCAAAATTTCATCCCTCTATGACTTTTAGTTACAAAGACTTCACGTTACAAATTCCAAAAGGGTGTTCCAGAAATATCTTTGTTAAAAAGTAGGCGTGGTCATAAACCGATTTCAATACATTTTTGCGTGTCTATTAACACATGTTATAAAAGTGTATAAACCAAGTTTCGTCATAATATCTCAATTATTTGTCGAGTTAAAGGCTAAGAAATCTCATATATCCCTTTGTCTAAAAAGAGGCGGTGCCACGCCCATTTTCCAAACTTTTTTATTTTTTGTTTCCGGTCTATTGTAAAACTCATGTCACAAAATTTCAATGAATTATCTTTATATTTCACATAGATATCGCTTAAAATGGTTTTATTAGGTCACTTTATAATACACATATATAAAAGTGGGCGCGGTCGTCAACCGATTTTGGTAATTTTTCGTCCACACATTTGGCTAAGTAAATATATCACGCGTACCAGATTTCATCGATATATCTTTAACGGTTTCTGAGTTATGGCTTATTAAACTTTCAATATTCGCTCCTTAATAAGTGGGCGTGGCACCGCCCATTTTCCAAAATTTTTGTAGTTTTTGTTTTATGTCCATAGTTGGACTCCTGCCACAAAATCTCAGTGATTGATCTTTATATTTGACAGAGATATCGCTTAAAATGTTTTTATTAGGCCCCCTTATATTTCCTATATATAAAAGTGGGCGTGGCCGTCAACCGATTTTGATAATTTTTCGCCAAAACATTTGACTAAGTAATTATATTACGCGTACCGAATTTCATCGATATATCTTCAACGGTTTCTGAGTTATGACTCATAAAACTTTCAATGTCTGCCCCTTAATAAGTGGGCGTGGCACCGCCCATATTCCAAAATTTTTGTGTTTTTTGTTTTATGTCCATAGTTGGACTCATGCGACAAAATTTCAATGATAGATCTTTATATTTGACAGAGATATCGCTTAAAATGGTTTTATTAGGTCACTTTATAATACACATATATAAAAGTGGGCGTGGCCGTAAACCGATTTTTAAAATTTTTTCGTCAAAACATTTGTCTATGTAAGCAAATTACGCGTACCAAATTTCATCGATATATCTTCAACGGTTTCTGAGTTATGACATATAAAACTTTCAATGTTTGACCCTTAATAAGTGGGCGTGGCACCGCCCATTTTCCAAAACTTCATCAAATTTCTTCATAAGGGCCCGAGCTCAATACGTGGGTAAAATTTTAAAACTCTAGCTATATTAGTGGCTGAGATACCAAATTTCCGATTTTTTCTATATAGGAAAAGTGGGCGTGGTCATGGTCCGATTTCGCCCATTTTCAATACCAACCGTCCCAGTCTCGATACCAACTTGCGTTCCAAATTTCATCAAAATATCTCAATTTTTGCGCGAGTTAGAGTGTTTACAGACGGACGGACGGACGGACGGACGGACAGACGGACGGACGGACGGACGGACGGACGGACGGACGGACGGACGGACATGGCTCAATCGATTTCTCTTTTCACCCTGATCATTTTGATATATATAAGTCTATATCTATCTCGATTATTTCATTCTGTTACAATCCACCGTTATGTGATTAAAAAAAACTATAATACTCTGTGTACTAGTACAGCTGAGTATAAAAATAAGTCTGATGGGATGTGGTGTTCTCCGAAATAGATCTACATACATATGTATTTATAACTTCTACCAAAAATCCCAATATGCATTGAAGTAAACTAGCTTATTATGCAATATTTTCCAAACCCTTTTATTCAAGGTTTTCCAAACTAGTTTGGAAATACAAAATTTCCCAAACGTTTTGTTATATTTTACAATCAGAAAGTGAAGAGAAGTTGAGGTGAAGCATTTGAAAAGAACAAAAAAAAAAGAAACCTGATTGAATAAATTCGAATTTAGACAATAAAGTTCCGAATACGTTTGTAGCGTAATGGTGAGGTATGCTTCCTACGGACCAAGGAGCTCAGGTTCGAGTCCCGAGTGGCGCATTTTTTTTTTTTTTTATTTTTTTTTATTTTTATTTTTTATTTTTTTATTGTTAGGGAAATTTTTTTCACCTCACGTTTACAAAACATTGTATAAAAATGTAATTAGGGTTCCTTTCCGTTGATTCAACACTTACTATTAAATGAATTACAAACAAAACCAGTTCTTGCTTTGCATACATATGTATGTACATGCGATTGTTTTATTGCAAACACAACAACGACAAAACAGAAAGCTTGTTACACAAAACACAAAACCAGTTCTTGCTCTGCATACTTATGTATGTATGTATATTGTACATGCGGTTGATTTCATTGCAAATACAACAAACCCAAAACAGACAGCTTCAAGCTTTATTTTTGAGTGAATTTATGCATTGAGTTTATCGCCATCGCTATGAGCGATCGCTGGCTGTTGTGCGTTAGTTCGCTCGCTATTTGAGTGGTTATACGTTTTTCTTTGAACATTTGTTTGTGATTTGAGAAGAATGTATTTTTGAGCGTTCGTGAGTGAGTTTTTCCGTACCCTGCAAGCTTGTTACTTATTGGCTTGTATACGGGAGTGAATTGAAATTCATAGAGGCTATTTTGAAGAAAGGTAACATAAAAGAAGCAATGTAGCATAAAATATAATTTTGAATGTCCCACTATATGATGCCGTTGGGCTGTTGATGTCATGTTTCGAATCCGGAGGAGAATAGAAATAATAGAGAGAACACAAAAAAGTGAATGTTTGAAAGATATAATAATTTGATGTATTGATACATCATCCCTTGTCAAGTTTGGTTTGGAGACAAACCGGTTTCGGCTAATATGCGCCATCTTCAGTGTCTTTTTTCGTTCTGAGTTATTTTGTGTAAGTTCGATAGTACTTATAGTAACTAGCTTCCATCGTTTGGTCACGTACTTCGGGTTTGTGTGATGTGTTCGTGTTTTCGTGCATTCGTGTGTTCGGGCGACGTGCATGTGTGCGTGCGTGCGAGTCTGTGCGTTTAGGTATGTAAATCTATTTTTTGTATCCTCATTAAACAGGCAGGCAAAAGTCCGTTATTGTCCTCCTGTGTGTTGTTTTGTTTATGTCGGTTTTAGGTTTTTTGTCCTCTTTTCGGTATAATAGCTTAAGCGGTTCGAATAATGTATCTGATGCGGTGTTTATTTGTTCACTTATCATCTGCCTCATATCAGAAAATAAAGAAGAAGAAATTTTGGAATACCTCAACGGCCAACACAAAAATATAAAATTCACCATGGACGCAGAGAAAAATGGACAAATCAACTACCTAGACCTCACAATTAAAATAAACAAAGAGACTAACAAATTTACTTACGAAATATACAGAAAACCCACAGCAACGGATACAGTAATACACAATAAATCTAGCCATCCTCAACAACACAAGAACGCCGCTTTCAGACATTTATTAACACGACTTGAACGGACCCCGTTAGAAAAGGAAGCTTACAACATGGAACTCAGTACAATATACACAATCGCGGAGAACAACGGATATCAAAAAAGTTTGGTGAAGAAAATACAGAAAAACATAACTTCAAGGAAATCAGAAAACAAAGAAAAGGTAGAGAAGAAATGGGCAGTCTTATCATATACCGGAGCAACATCTTACAAGTTGGCTAAAGTTTTCCAAACATATAACATTAATGCAGCATTTAAAACGAGGAACAGCATGGAAAAATTTCTACGAAACAACATTAACAAGAAAGACCCCTTTGACAAACAAGGCGTATACAAATTGACTTGCGAATGCCAAAATAGCTATATAGGACAAACAGGACGCCAAATCAAGACGAGATATCGAGCACACGTAAGAGATTACAATAAGAAAATAAGGAAATCATCAACGACAGTGGAATCAAATTTCGCCAACCACATGGCAGAAAACAAATATACACCCATGAAAATAGGAAAAACAGCTAAAATTCTCCACATACAACATAAGGGAAAACGACTTAACGTATTAGAAAATATGGAGATATACAAACAGAAGACATTCGTAGGTAAAATAATAAATGAACAAATAAACACCGCATCAGATACATTATTCGAACCGCTTAAGCTATTATACCGAAAAGAGGACAAAAACCCTAAAACCGACATAAACAAAACAACACACAGGAGGACAATAACGAACTTTTACCTGCCTGTTTAATGAGGATACAAAAAATAGATTTACATACCTAAACGCACAGACTCGCACGCCCGCACACATGCACGTCGCCCGAACACACGAATGCACGAACACACGAACACATCACACAAACACGAAGTACGTGACCAAACGATGGAAGCTAGTTACTATAAGTACTATCGAACTTACACAAAATAACTCAGAACGAAAAAAGACACTGAAGATGGCGCATATTAGCCGAAACCGGTTTGTCTCCAAACCAAACTTGACAAGGGATGACAGAAGATCGTTCCACAATACATCATATTTCTACCCTGCCGGAAAAACAAGCAACCAAAAAGTATATAATAATTTAGTTAAATGTTGCAACTTTTAGGATGGGATGAATTTACATACATACATACATACAGGTGAAGCTAATAAAAGCGTGTTAAAAATGATTTGGTATTTAATTGAATTGCTAAAACTTGAAAACGGCTGAACCAAATCAAATACTTCCTTAGGGGGGTTTGTTTGTTGTTACCTCGCGAAGGTTTAGTCGAAGAAAAAATTTAAAAATGTTAGGGGGGCGTGGCACCTCCCATACAACCTTAATCTTTAAAGCTGATTATCTCTAAAAGAGTTCAAGGTAGGAAGCTGAAAATTGGTATAGATTGTGATAAATGAAAGAGCTTATGGTTTGGTTGCCAAAAATGAATTGAATTTATTGTACAAAATTTGTTTCTTTTATACAAAATTTATTCTTATGTACTACTTATTTACTACGATACATACTTACTCTAAATGTGTAACAATAATGGGACTCTTTCCCACGGTATATTGTACATATGTACATGTACCTACGTACATGTACATATGTATGCTCCTATGAGCGCTTAGGCTTAGAATAACATTGGAAGCGTGAGAATGGCAGCGTCAGCAATTTTTGTGTACTTACAATTTGTGTGGGGCTAAGTAGTCAGCGCCAGCGCGTGACAATACAATGTATAGAAATTTATTATGTATGTATGTTTGCGCTTGTGTATTTACATTTGACGCTCTACATCACCCTTCCAAAAAAAATGCTCGCTTCATTTGTGGATTCAATGAAGCGAGTATTTCGTTTCAATAAAAATTAAAATTGAACTTACATATTTATTTTGATGTAAAAAGTGGGAATGTCTCATGCTATTGCTTTAAGTCTATTTTTATACTCAGCTGTACTAGTACACAGAGTATTATAGTTTTAATCACATAACGGTGGATTGTAACAGAATGAAATAATCGAGATAGATATAGACTTATATATATCAAAATGATCAGGGTGAAAAGAGAAATCGATTGAGCCATGTCCGTCCGTCCGTCCGTCCGTCCGTCCGTCCGTCCGTCCGTCCGTCTGTCCGTCCGTCCGTCCGTCCGTCCGTCTGTAAACACTCTAACTCGCGCAAAAATTGAGATATTTTGATGAAATTTGGAACGCAAGTTGGTATCGAGACTGGGACGGTTGGTATTGAAAATGGGCGAAATCGGACCATGACCACGCCCACTTTTCCTATATAGAAAAAATCGGAAATTTGGTATCTCAGCCACTAATATAGCTAGAGTTTTAAAATTTTACCCACGTATTGAGCTCGGGCCCTTATGAAGAAATTTGATGAAGTTTTGGAAAATGGGCGGTGCCACGCCCACTTATTAAGGGTCAAACATTGAAAGTTTTATATGTCATAACTCAGAAACCGTTGAAGATATATCGATGAAATTTGGTACGCGTAATTTGCTTACATAGACAAATGTTTTGACGAAAAATTATCAAAATCGGTTTACGGCCACGCCCACTTTTATATATGTGTATTATAAAGTGACCTAATAAAACCATTTTAAGCGATATCTCTGTCAAATATAAAGATCTATCATTGAAATTTTGTCGCATGAGTCCAACTATGGACATAAAACAAAAAACACAAAAATTTTGGAATATGGGCGGTGCCACGCCCACTTATTAAGGGGCAGACATTGAAAGTTTTATGAGTCATAACTCAGAAACCGTTGAAGATATATCGATGAAATTCGGTACGCGTAATATAATTACTTAGTCAAATGTTTTGGCGAAAAATTATCAAAATCGGTTGACGGCCACGCCCACTTTTATATATAGGAAATATAAGGGGGCCTAATAAAAACATTTTAAGCGATATCTCTGTCAAATATAAAGATCAATCACTGAGATTTTGTGGCAGGAGTCCAACTATGGACATAAAACAAAAACTACAAAAATTTTGGAAAATGGGCGGTGCCACGCCCACTTATTAAGGAGCGAATATTGAAAGTTTAATAAGCCATAACTCAGAAACCGTTAAAGATATATCGATGAAATCTGGTACGCGTGATATATTTACTTAGCCAAATGTGTGGACGAAAAATTACCAAAATCGGTTGACGACCGCGCCCACTTTTATATATGTGTATTATAAAGTGACCTAATAAAACCATTTTAAGCGATATCTATGTGAAATATAAAGATAATTCATTGAAATTTTGTGACATGAGTTTTACAATAGACCGGAAACAAAAAATAAAAAAGTTTGGAAAATGGGCGTGGCACCGCCTCTTTTTAGACAAAGGGATATATGAGATTTCTTAGCCTTTAACTCGACAAATAATTGAGATATTATGACGAAACTTGGTTTATACACTTTTATAACATGTGTTAATAGACACGCAAAAATGTATTGAAATCGGTTTATGACCACGCCTACTTTTTAACAAAGATATTTCTGGAACACCCTTTTGGAATTTGTAACGTGAAGTCTTTGTAACTAAAAGTCATAGAGGGATGAAATTTTGCACTAACAATAATATTTGTATGCTTATTTGGATGATTGATATAAATTTTGAAAATGGGCGTGGCTGCGCCCTGTTTATGCAGCACTCGTTTCATATAAAATACACCCTATATCGAACAAACGCAAACAAACAATGAAAGCATACAGCTGAGTATCTAATGTTCGATTGCACTCGAACTTAGGCTTCCTTACTTGTTATGTACTATAATTTTCTTTTCTGTATTAATATTATTTTTACCTATACTTTCTACCTTATAGGGAGTTAAACTATAATTACTGTTCCTATCGATATTTACTACTCTATAGGGCCCTTTATATCTACTGTCTAACTTATGTCCTGCTTCGTCGCTGACTAACACTAAATCTCCTATTTTTATTTCCTTAAGTTGTACGTTTTTATCGTAATTAATTTTTTGTTTTTCCTTAGCCTGCCTTATTAACCTATTAGCTCTTTCTTGGGCTATTTGTAACCTAAATTTAACTTCCTTATCATATGCCTCATAATTATATAATGGGCTGATTGTATTTTCTTGTAAAAAGTTGTATGTCGCTGCCGGTTTTCCAAATATTAGTTCAAAAGGACAGTAACCACGAACTGTTGAAGGTATTGTGTTATAACAATAGGTAAAGTACTTGAGGTACTCATCCCAATCGTCTTTGTCAATGGATATGTATGAACGTACATATTCATTGGATGTTCTATGGCTGCGTTCAACAGTGCCTAACATTTGGTGATGGTAAGGTGTAGAAGTTTTGTGTTCTATTTTTAATAATTTACACAGTTCTTCAAAAACGTTATTTTTATATTCCGTTCCCATATCGGTTAGTATGGTCTTCATACATCCATAAATGAGAATGAAATGTTCGAAAATAGCTTTGGCTACTGTTTTTGCGTGTTTGCTTTCAATTGGAATTGCTACTAGATATTTGGTTAAGTCACATATTATAGTGACTGCATACTCATTTCCATTCAATGATTTTGGAAATGGTCCAATTGTGTCAATTTGAACTATATCAAACGCTTTTGTTGGCGTTTCCGTTATTGTCATGGGTTCTTTTAAATTTTTATTAATTTTGTTTTTATTGCATTGAATGCATTTTTTAATATGATTTTTTATTTCATTTTTCATATTTTTCCAATAATATTTCTGTTTAATTTTATTGGTTGTGCGATTGATTCCTGGGTGGCCACCATTAACAGGATCATCGTGATATTTTTGTAATATCTTTTTAATTACTTCTTTATCTGCCACGTGCATAACCTCCGGAGTTAATGCAATAGTTAAATTTTTGAGAACTTTGGTACCTATATCTTTAAATGTGTCTACTCGAGTATAATTATTTTTAAACAATTTGTCTCCTAAGGACAACTGTATTTTGTTAATTCCTAGATTGCCGGCTTCTTTCATAAGCCTGGCAAAGAATTGTCCTAAGTCAATCTTCGCCTCAACAATTAGGTTATTATTAATATTTGAATTGCCGGCTTCATTCGAAAGCCTGGCAAAGGATTGACCCGAATCAATCTTCGCCTCAACAATTAAATCATTAATATCAATGTTGCTACAAATTTTCTTTCCCTTTTTGAACTGCAGTTTCGGGGGATCGAAAACGAGCTGAGCTAGCTTTTTTACTTCACATTTATTTAGCGCTTCATATATTTATACCTTTCATGAGAATGAAATGGTATTATAACTTAGTGCCAAAAAATTTTTGTCGAAAGTACCAGAAGGAAGCGTGGGGGACCCACCAAAATATATACCGATATGATCAGAATCACGAGCTGAGTCGATTAAGCCATGTCCGTCTGTCCGTCTGTCCGTCTGTCCGTCCGTCCGTCTGTGTGAACGCAAACTAGTCCCTCAGTTTTTGAGATATCTGAATGAAATTCGGAATACAGGTATTTTGTTATATGCAGCTGATCATTTGTCGGAACCGGCCGAATCGGACCACTATAACATATAGAAAACAACCGATTATTCAGATATACATGAATTTTTTGGATGTAATTTGTGCATAACTTCCCCATTTATACAGCTAAGGACATGAAACTTTGAAGTAGACGTGCCCATTTTGGCCCAAACAAGGTTACCGAAAATTGTCAAGATCGGACCACTATAACATATAGTTCCACAACATCCGATTATTCAGATATACACATTTTGGTGTATAACTCCTCCATTTTAACAGCTAACGGCCTGAAATTTTGAAGTATTTGTACCCATATGGACCCAAACGGGATTGCCGAAAATTGTTAAGATCGGAAAACTATAACCTATAGCTCCCCTACAACCGATTGTTCAGATATGGACATTTTGGTGTATAACTCCTCCATTTTAACAGCTAAAGGCGTGAAATTTTTAAGTATTTGTACCCATATGCGCCCAAACAGTGTTACCGAAAATTGTCAAGATCGGACCAATATAACATATAGCTCCCCTACAACCGATTGTTCAGATATGGACATTTTGGTGTATAACTCCTCCATTTTAACAGCTAACAGCGTGAAATTTTGAAGTATTTGTACCCATATGGGCCCAAACGGGATTACCGAAAATTGTTAAGATCGGACCACTATAACCTATAGCTCCCCTACAACCGATTGTTCAGATATGGACATTTTGGTGTATAACTCCTCCATTTTAACAGCTAACGGCGTGAAATTTTTAAGTATTTGTACCCATATGGGCCCAAACGGGGTTACCGAAAATTGGCAAGATCGGATCATTATAACATATAGATCCCATACAACCGATTGTTCCGATATGGACATTTAAATAGCCAAGACACCATTTTTATACCTTTCATGAGAATGAAATGGTATTATAACTTAGTGCCAAAAAATTTTTGTCGAAAGTACCAGAAGGAAGCGTGGGGGACCCACCAAAATATATACCGATATGATCAGAATCACGAGCTGAGTCGATTAAGCCATGTCCGTCTGTCCGTCTGTCCGTCCGTCCGTCTGTGTGAACGCAAACTAGTCCCTCAGTTTTTGAGATATCTGAATGAAATTCGGAATACAGGTATTTTGTTATATGCAGCTGATCATTTGTCGGAACCGGCCGAATCGGACCACTATAACATATAGAAAACAACCGATTATTCAGATATACATGAATTTTTTGGATGTAATTTGTGCATAACTTCCCCATTTATACAGCTAAGGACATGAAACTTTGAAGTAGACGTGCCCATTTTGGCCCAAACAAGGTTACCGAAAATTGTCAAGATCGGACCACTATAACATATAGTTCCACAACATCCGATTATTCAGATATACACATTTTGGTGTATAACTCCTCCATTTTAACAGCTAACGGCCTGAAATTTTGAAGTATTTGTACCCATATGGACCCAAACGGGATTGCCGAAAATTGTTAAGATCGGACCACTATAACCTATAGCTCCCCTACAACCGATTGTTCAGATATGGACATTTTGGTGTATAACTCCTCCATTTTAACAGCTAAAGGCGTGAAATTTTTAAGTATTTGTACCCATATGGGCCCAAATAGGGTTACCGAAAATTGTCAAGATCGGACCAATATAACATATAGCTCCCCTACAACCGATTGTTCAGATATGGACATTTTGGTGTATAACTCCTCCATTTTAACAGCTAACAGCGTGAAATTTTGAAGTATTTGTACCCATATGGGCCCAAACGGGATTACCGAAAATTGTTAAGATCGGACCACTATAACCTATAGCTCCCCTACAACCGATTGTTCAGATATGGACATTTTGGTGTATAACTCCTCCATTTTAACAGCTAACGGCGTGAAATTTTTAAGTATTTGTACCCATATGGGCCCAAACGGGGTTACCGAAAATTGTCAAGATCGGACCATTATAACATATAGCTCCCATACAACCGATTGTTCCGATATGGACATTTAAATAGCCAAGACACCATTTTTTCTAATAAATCTTTCCATAAATAACCCACAGAATTAAAGTTATAAATTAAACTTAATCCGGCTATGTACATACATTCATTTCCCCACTCATGAAAGGTATGAAGTCTTCGGTACGGCCGAAGACAGCCGCGCTTTTACTTGTTTCTAATAAATCTTTCCATAAATAACCCACAGAATTAAAGTTATAAATTAAACTTAATCCGGCTATGTACATACATTCATTTCCCCACTCATGAAAGGTATGAAGTCTTCGGTACGGCCGAAGACAGCCGCGCTTTTACTTGTTTTATGTTCTCTTCGTGACAGTTTTCTTTTGTATTTTTATTATTGGAATTTTTATTATTGGTATTTTTATTGGTTTCTGATCGTGTTGTGACTCTCATGTTGCAGCAAGAGTTTTTGCTGCGTTCCAACTTTTTGAATTCGAAAAGAAAGGTTCAGAACTAAAGTTTTAGTAAACTCGCGAGAATTAATAAGAACAAGATGTTTCGCTGACTGTGATTATACTTCAACTGCTGTCTATAATTCTGCTCATTATTTCTCTTCAATATTACAATTCAGGGTTGCTAATGTTACAACTAATGTACTAAATATAATTAACATGAAATGATATTAGGGTGTAGATAGACTTTAGCATACGTTGGCATTTGGCCAAACATTCCGGCCCCGTTGATGCGGCTCTGGCGATCAATCCATTGGAAGCAGTGCCAACTTATGTATGGCACGGCGGATGACACCATTTCGCGTTTTTATGCATGCAACACGCACCATTCCATCGGTACCTAGAACGACCTCCACCACTGACATGTCTTTTAAATCATTTATATTAATGCGTGATAGTGCATCTGCAACATAATTTTCTTTTCCAGCAATGTACTCCACTTCAAAGTCATATTCCTCCAAGTCTAGTCGAATTCTAGTTAGTTTTGATGATGGGTTTTTCATCGAAAAAAGGTAAGTTAAAGGTCGATGGTCTGTTTTGATTGTGAATTTTCTACCGTAGACGTACGGTCTGAAATAAGTGATAGCCCAATGAATGGCTGCTAATTCTTTTTCAATCGTTGCTTTATTTATTTCGCCTTTTGTGAATGATCTAGAGGCATAAGCAACTGGTAATTGTTTTCCTTCGTATTCTTGACCTAGCACTGCTCCGCAGGCGTATCCACTTGCATCTGTTGTTATATAAAATTCTTTATTGAAATCTGGGTATTGTAGAATATTTGGGCTAATTAGTGCATTTTTCAAATAGTTAAATGAATTTTCACTTTCTTCTGTCCAATTGAAAACTATGTTCATTTTGCAAAGTCTTGTTAATATTCTAGAATATTCTGCGAAATTTGGTATAAATCTTCTATAGTAATTGCAGAATGCGACGAATCTTTTTGCTTCGTCGGCATTCTTGGGAGTTGGGTAATTTTGAACAATTTTAAATTTACTGGGATCAGGTAAAATTCCTTTACTTGTGCATTTGTGTCCAAGATAAGTAACTTCTTGGTTGAAAAATAGACATTTATCTGGGTGTAATTTTAAATTATATTTTCTGCAAGTTGCGAATACGTCTTTTAAATTTTTAATCATATGATTTTCGGAACATCCTAATACTACTAAGTCATCCATGTATAAGAATGCTTGTGATGGCTTTAGACCTGCGAATGCCAAAGTCATCATTCTCTGAAATGAGTTTGGTGCTACTTTGAGACCATAAGGTAATCTTTTGAACCGGTATGTACCATTGTCTGCGGTAAATGATGTTATATCTCTTGATTCTGGGCTTAGTTCTATTTGGTGAAAGCCTGACATTAAATCCAAGCAAGAAAAATATTTTGCTCTTCCCAATTGATCCAGAATATCATCAATTCTTGGTAATGGGAATTTGTCTGCGGTTAGTTTTTTATTTACTTGTCTATAGTCAATAACTAGTCTCCATCTCTTGTCGTTATTACCTGGTAGTGATTTTTTCGGTACTAGTAAAATTGGACTATTATATTCGGAAATAGATGGTTCTATTAGGTCATCTTGAATTAGTTTATTTATTTGTTTATTAATTTCCTGTTTATGTGCTTCTGGTATTCTATAATTTTTTACATAGACTGGGGTATCATCTTTCATATAAAGTTTTTTTTTTATAAAAATTGTTAGTGGTTATAGGTTCCGATTCTAATGCAAATATATCTATATATTCTGAACACAAAGTATTAAGTTGAGATTTAGCAAATGATGGAAAATTTTTATTTAATCTTTCTAGTTTTTATACTCAGCTGTACTAGTACACAGAGTATTATAGTTTTAATCACATAACGGTGGATTGTAACAGAATGAAATAATCGAGATAGATATAGACTTATATATATCAAAATGATCAGGGTGAAAAGAGAAATCGATTGAGCCATGTCCGTCCGTCCGTCCGTCCGTCCGTCCGTCCGTCCGTCCGTCCGTCTGTCCGTCCGTCCGTCCGTCCGTCCGTCTGTAAACACTCTAACTCGCGCAAAAATTGAGATATTTTGATGAAATTTGGAACGCAAGTTGGTATCGAGACTGGGACGGTTGGTATTGAAAATGGGCGAAATCGGACCATGACCACGCCCACTTTTCCTATATAGAAAAAATCGGAAATTTGGTATCTCAGCCACTAATATAGCTAGAGTTTTAAAATTTTACCCACGTATTGAGCTCGGGCCCTTATGAAGAAATTTGATGAAGTTTTGGAAAATGGGCGGTGCCACGCCCACTTATTAAGGGTCAAACATTGAAAGTTTTATATGTCATAACTCAGAAACCGTTGAAGATATATCGATGAAATTTGGTACGCGTAATTTGCTTACATAGACAAATGTTTTGACGAAAAATTATCAAAATCGGTTTACGGCCACGCCCACTTTTATATATGTGTATTATAAAGTGACCTAATAAAACCATTTTAAGCGATATCTCTGTCAAATATAAAGATCTATCATTGAAATTTTGTCGCATGAGTCCAACTATGGACATAAAACAAAAAACACAAAAATTTTGGAATATGGGCGGTGCCACGCCCACTTATTAAGGGGCAGACATTGAAAGTTTTATGAGTCATAACTCAGAAACCGTTGAAGATATATCGATGAAATTCGGTACGCGTAATATAATTACTTAGTCAAATGTTTTGGCGAAAAATTATCAAAATCGGTTGACGGCCACGCCCACTTTTATATATAGGAAATATAAGGGGGCCTAATAAAAACATTTTAAGCGATATCTCTGTCAAATATAAAGATCAATCACTGAGATTTTGTGGCAGGAGTCCAACTATGGACATAAAACAAAAACTACAAAAATTTTGGAAAATGGGCGGTGCCACGCCCACTTATTAAGGAGCGAATATTGAAAGTTTAATAAGCCATAACTCAGAAACCGTTAAAGATATATCGATGAAATCTGGTACGCGTGATATATTTACTTAGCCAAATGTGTGGACGAAAAATTACCAAAATCGGTTGACGACCGCGCCCACTTTTATATATGTGTATTATAAAGTGACCTAATAAAACCATTTTAAGCGATATCTATGTGAAATATAAAGATAATTCATTGAAATTTTGTGACATGAGTTTTACAATAGACCGGAAACAAAAAATAAAAAAGTTTGGAAAATGGGCGTGGCACCGCCTCTTTTTAGACAAAGGGATATATGAGATTTCTTAGCCTTTAACTCGACAAATAATTGAGATATTATGACGAAACTTGGTTTATACACTTTTATAACATGTGTTAATAGACACGCAAAAATGTATTGAAATCGGTTTATGACCACGCCTACTTTTTAACAAAGATATTTCTGGAACACCCTTTTGGAATTTGTAACGTGAAGTCTTTGTAACTAAAAGTCATAGAGGGATGAAATTTTGCACTAACAATAATATTTGTATGCTTATTTGGATGATTGATATAAATTTTGAAAATGGGCGTGGCTGCGCCCTGTTTATGCAGCACTCGTTTCATATAAAATACACCCTATATCGAACAAACGCAAACAAACAATGAAAGCATACAGCTGAGTATCTAATGTTCGATTGCACTCGAACTTAGGCTTCCTTACTTGTTCTTTATTATTTGCTTCATTTTTCTGTTTATTATTTATAATTATGTAGTTGTCTAAGTTTTCTGTGTTAATATTGTAATTTTGAATAGTTGCATTTTTATCTGTTGTATTAATAATTCTAACAAATGCTTGATTTGGGTTTACTATTGAGTTGGCAATAAAAATGCCTTCGGCTAATTGTTGATGTGGTATAAATAAATCGTTATTATTATTAATTTTAATTGGTCTAATTACTTCTGATCTTGCTGGTACTGATATACTATTGATTGTTGGCTCATTTGTCATTCGAATTGCTATATCTTCTGGGAAATCATATGGACGTAATATCAAAGTATCTTTATTATTTTGATAGTCCAAAATGCAATTATATTTTTTAATGAAATCCAGTCCCAAAATTCCGTCACATGGGATTGGGAAATCATCCTCTACTATGTGAAATTTATGTCGAATCAAAAGATCGTCACCCTTCAAATCTGCTTTAACTGTTCCGAGGGTGCTTGTTATACCCTGACCAATGCCTTTTAAATCTGTTTTTTGTGAATTATTAATTGAAACATCGTTCTGAATTTGACCCTTTTTAATAATTGATATATCTGCTCCTGTGTCTACTAGGAGAGTTGAAAATGAGTTATTTAATGTTGACTTGGAAGATATGTAGCTGTTCAAATGTAAATTTAATACAAAAATTTTTCTCTCTACTGTTGAAGTGGAGTCTGCTGGTTTTCCTGTTGATCGTAGCTACGTATGTTTCGTGTGCTGTTTGTATTGTTATTGTTATTGTTGTTGTTATTGCGAGCATTTGAGCGTGTTGGGTTTCTATAGTCTCGCCTTTGCATGCTATTGTTATTGTTATAATTGTAGCGCGTGGGAAACGCGCGTCTTTGGTTACTTCTGTTATTATTACTTTGATAACTTCGACGGAAGCTACCGCGGTAATAGTTTTGTTGGCGGATGTGAAGTACTGAGTTTGGGTTTCCAGTTACTTCAGTACAGCTATTTGTGAATTTAGAGATAGCTTCGTTCATGGAAGTGAACGTTCCTGCTTGCATTATCATTTTTACTTTTTCGTTTGAGCAATTCTTACACATGGCTTTTACAGCTGCTTGTGTAGAATATTTGCTTGCCAAGTCTGAGGTAAGCCCATCAGATATGTATGCTCCTTCCAATGACTTTGTTAGCTTCTCTATTTCAGTAGTGTATTGATTAGCTGTTTTACTGCGCTGTTGAATATTCAAAAGCTTTGCAGTCAATACTTCTACTGACTCGCCTTTAATTGAAGTTTGCAATTTTGTTTTAACTTGTTGTATGGTATTTTCAGTACTGATGTAATTTCGTGCAGTACCTTTAAGTTTAGTTTTTATAATGGATATCGCTAACGCTTCATGCGCATCCTTGATCTGATCGAGAATTTCAATTGCGTCCAAAAAACTATGTAGATTTTCCGGCTTGCCATCAAATTCGGGTAAAATTGATGAAGCCGTTTTAATAAACTCTACCACTATTTGTGGCATTTTGTCTATTTCTGTTTGAGAGTTTTGGTTATTGAATTCTTTGTGCTCTTCGTCCTTTTCGGAGGATGGTTCTGGTAAGAAATCGCTAAAGACAATTTTTATAGTTTGGTCAACAGAGTTTGGTATTTGTACCTCAATGTTGTATCTAGCTAATGAAGACACTAGTTTGTCTCTAACAAAAGAAAATATTTGGTATGCCTCTAATTGGTGAGCTGCAGTGAGTTGTTTGTTAACTTTGCGTATTACTTCACCTAAATTATTTAATGAATCTAGTATTGTTTTGAGGTGTTTTTTTGCCGTTTCCGTTTTTATTGTTATATTTTTGTTTATGCATTTATATGCTTTTTCTGCCGTTGTTTTTTCTCCAATGAGTGTTTTAAGAATTATTTCCCATTTGGCCATTGAAAAATAATGATATCAAAAAAAAATCTGTTTAGACCTTATCTAGGCCGTTAGCGCGAGAAATGTATCTCTTTTTCAAAATTTTGTTGTGGACTGAGTATATTCTCAAAAATAAATTGATGCAACTAACGATTGCAATAACAAGTAAAATGAATTTTATGGAATCCAAGGACTCAGTATGATCAACTACCTCAATGGAATTAACCACATTGGCATTTGGTTCGTCTACCTTTGATGTTTTGCCACCCATGCTTGCTTATTTGTAAAAAAAAATCTCAATGGTATCTTGGAATGCCGAAAACTTCACCCATTCGATTAATTTCTTCTACTTGTGTTGTAGGGTTAATAACGTCCTCCATTGTTGGTTCCCTAGTCATTCCTATGCGACGCCAAAATCTTCTCAACCATTCTAATTCCCTGTCGTAATCTCTCAACTCTCTTACTTCTACTCCGCTAGATAAATCAGCAATTGGGTTTCTAGACCTAGACATGCTCGAAAATAACAAAAGATACCTCCACTTTTTATTTTATTTATATTTATTTTTTTTTTCTCTATTTAAACATTTTTCTTATTTCCTTTAATTCGTTCTTTAATTTTCGCTTCTCTTCTACACTTGTTGCCATATTTATGAGTGCATGGGTCTTGGCAAGTTCTTTTCGTTTTTTAAAAGCTTTGCCACCCCTTTTTCGTTTAAATGTTACTGGCTTCGGAACTTTGGGTTCCTCCACCTTACTGTTATTTCTTTGCCTTTGCCGATATTCCTCTATCGTTATCGGCAAAGGACCTGGTCTCAAATTCTCTGGCGGTGGTTGTTCCCTTTCGATGAAAAATCGATTCCACCGCTCGAAAATTTCGTCAACTTCTTGTTGACTGACCATGAAGAGAAGCGAAAGAGGAAAAAAAAAGAATACCCTAATGTTAGTATTACACAAAGAGGCAAGAATTTTTCAATTTTTGCCACTTAGTAGGCAGCCGCTAGGTTGCCACAAGGTTTGTTAAATATATATATACGTGGATATTAAAATTTTAATACTAAGTTTACTGCTGCTTTCCTCGCTCGGCCTTTTTGACGCCGCGTGTTTTGCTGTTGCCGCTGCTGCTGCTGTAACTACCCTGCTGTTGTTGCTGTTTCGTGTACCAATTGTGCTGTTGTTGTTGCTTACATTGCTTCCTCGTGCTCAACAAGGATACGATATTGATGACCAATTCAAAACACAAATCATATACAGTTTGTTGTCTGCTGCTGTTGCTGTCCTTTGTGTCAACAAGGATACGATATTGATGACCAATTCAAAACACAAATCATATACAGTTTGTTATCCTGGAGGCTACCTTGCCACTCAGACAAAGGGAAGGCGAACGAATTCGCCGGGACTTTATCTGGCAAGGATCGCCATGTGATAAATGAAAGAGCTTATGGTTTGGTTGCCAAAAATGAATTGAATTTATTGTACAAAATTTGTTTCTTTTATACAAAATTTATTCTTATGTACTACTTATTTACTACGATACATACTTACTCTAAATGTGTAACAATAATGGGACTCTTTCCCACGGTATATTGTACATATGTACATGTACCTACGTACATGTACATATGTATGCTCCTATGAGCGCTTAGGCTTAGAATAACATTGGAAGCGTGAGAATGGCAGCGTCAGCAATTTTTGTGTACTTACAATTTGTGTGGGGCTGACTAAGTAGTCAGCGCCAGCGCGTGACAATACAATGTATAGAAATTTATTATGTATGTATGTTTGCGCTTGTGTATTTACATTTGACGCTCTACAAGATGTAGGTTATATCAAAACCCTTCTCACTCAGAAAAGTGGGGGTTATCAGAAAAGGGGGCGTGGCACCTCCCATACAACCTTAATTTTTAAAGCTGATTATCTCTAAAACAGTTTAAGGTAGGGAGCTGAAAATTGGTATAGACGTAAGTGATATCAAAACCCTTCTCACTCAGAAAAGTGGGGGTTATCAGAAAAGCGGGCGTGGCACCTCCCATACAACCTTAATTTTTAAAGCTGATTATCTCTAAAACAGTTAAAGCAGGGAGCTGAAAATTGGTATAGAGGTAGGTGATATCAAAACCCTTCCCAATCACAAAAGTGGGGGTTATCAGAAAAGGGGGCGTGGCACCTCCCATACAACCTTAATTTTTAAAGCTGATTATCTCTAAAACAGTTTAAGGTAGGGAGCTGAAAATTGGTATAGAGGTAAGTGATATCAAAACCCTTCTCACTCAGAAAAGTGGGGGTTATCAGAAAAGTGGGCGTGGCACCTCCCATACAACCTTAATTTTTAAAGCTGATTATCTCTAAAACAGTTTAAGGTAGAGAGCTGAAAATTGGTATAGAGGTAGGTGATATCAAAACCCTTCTCAATCAGAAAAGTGGGGGTTATCAGAAAAGGGGGCGTGGCACCTCCCATACAACCTTAATTTTGAAAGCTGATTATCTCTAAAACAGTTCAAGGTAGGGAGCTGAAAATTGGTATAGAGATAAATGATATCAAAACCATTCCCACGCATATAAGTGAGGGTTATCGGAAAAAGGGGCGTGGCACGTCCCATGCGTTCTTAATTTTTAAGGCTAAATATCCCTAAAAGCGTTCATGGCATGTACATAGAAGTCACTATGCAGATATACGATATCAATACCATGTTCACCAAAAAACAAAAGATTTATCGAAAAATGGGGCATTGCACCTCCCATACGTACTTTTGAGGCTGAATATATCTAAAGGGGTTAGAGGAGGGGCCTGAAAACCATTATGGAGGTATACTATATCAATACTCTTACTTAGTTAAAATAGCCAATACTCAGTGAAAATAAATATCCGGAACAGAAAACTACACCTTTTCCAGTTTAGGTTCAGAAAGTTACAATTGAATTTCAGAAAATAACAATTGAAGTTCAGAATTTCCAATTGAAGTTCAGAAAGTTACAATTGAATTTCAGAAAATTACAATTGAAATTTAGAAAGTTACAATTGAAGTTCACTTGGAAATTCTGAACTTCAATTGTAATTTTCTGAAACTTAATTGTAACTTTCTGAACTTAAACTGGAAAAGGTGTAAAAATGTTGTGTATCGTGCAGCCTTAAACTGAACTAGTATCGCCGGTGGTCGAAATTCGACCAATCAATTTATTTTTTCAACTTTGTATTGGTACAAAAATTATACCTTTTCGCGGAGATAAGCAACACTTTCCAAATTCCAGTTGTACCGCAACACTGATTTGCCCTTTTGATCACGGTCCGACGTGAAATCATGGTCAAAATCAAGGCAGATCTAGTAAGGTAGGCCCGGTGGTGAGCGCTTTTAAATTAAAGCGACTCTTCAACTGTGTTTACAATATTTGTAAACACGTTTACGATATCTATTTATCTTAACTAAAAATTTTATTTATTAATTATAAAGAAATTAAATAATTTATAGAAAAATTATATGCCTATGCATAAAAAAATGGTACAAAACTAAAAACTTTATTTATTAATTATAAAGAAATTAAATAATTTATAGAAAAAAATATATGCCAATGCACTGCTCCTCACTCATACGAACACATCCATATCAATTTTATGTGGATACGAGTATGTTAAATGTGCAAAACAGCCTGGCAATTGTTTGTATGGGAAAAATGTTACCCTATTAATATATAGATAGTGGGCACATTTGCCAACGAAGCAAAAACGAAGTAAATCAAAAATGGTACAAGACTAGAAACTTTATTTATTAATTATAAAGAAATTAAATAATTTATAGAAAAAAATATATGCCTATGCACTGCTCCTCACTCATACGAACACATCCATATCAATTTTATGTGGATATGAGTATGTAAAACTTGCAAAACAGCCTGGCAATTGTTTGTATGGGAAAAATGTTAGCCTATTAATATATAGACTAGTATCGCCGGTGGTCGAAATTCGACCAATCAATTTATTTTTTCAACTTTGTATTGGTATAAAAATTATACCTTTTCGCGGAGATAAGCAACACTTTCCGAATTCCAGTTGTACCGCAACACTGATTTGCCCTTTTGATCACGGTCCGACGTGAAATCATGGTCAAAATCAAGGCAGATCTAGTAAGGTAGGCCCGGTGGTGAGCGCTTTTAAATTAAAGCGACTCTTCAACTGTGTTTACGATATTTGTAAACACGTTTACGATATCTATTTATCTTAACTAAAAATTTTATTTATTAATTATAAAGAAATTAAATAATTTATAGAAAAATTATATGCCTATGCATAAAAAAATGGTACAAAACTAAAAACTTTATTTATTAATTATAAAGAAATTAAATAATTTATAGAAAAAAATATATGCCAATGCACTGCTCCTCACTCATACGAACACATCCATATCAATTTTATGTGGATATGAGTATGTTAAATGTGCAAAACAGCCTGGCAATTGTTTGTATGGGAAAAATGTTACCCTATTAATATATAGATAGTGGGCACATTTGCCAACGAAGCAAAAACGAAGTAAATCAAAAATGGTACAAAACTAAAAACTTTATTTATTAATTATAAAGAAATTAAATAATTTATAGAAAAAAATATATGCCTATGCACTGCTCCTCACTCATACGAACACATCCATATCAATTTTATGTGGATATGAGTATGTTAAATGTGCAAAACAGCCTGGCAATTGTTTGTATGGGAAAAATGTTAGCCTATTAATATATAGATAGTGGGCACATTTGCCAACGAAGCAAAAACGAAGTAAATCAAAAATGGTACAAAACTAAAAACTTTATTTATTAATTATAAAGAAATTAAATAATTTATAGAAAAAAATATATGCCAATGCACTGCTCCTCACTCATACGAACACATCTATATCAAGTTTATGTGGATATGAGTATGTTAAATGTGCAAAACAGACTGGCAATTGTTTGTATGGGATAAATGTTAGCCTATTAATATATAGATAGTGGGCACATTTGCCAACGAAGCAAAAACGAAGTAAATCAAAAATGGTACAAAACTAAAAACTTTATTTATTAATTATAAAGAAATTAAATAATTTATAGAAAAAATATATGCCTATGCACTGGCCCTCACTCATTCGAACACATCCATATCAATTTTATGTGGATATGAATATGTTAAATGTGCAAAACAGCCTGGCAATTGTTTGTATGGGAAAAATGTTAGCCTATTAATATATAGATAGTGGGCACATTTGCCAACGAAGCAAAAACGAAGTAAATCAAAAATGGTACAAAACTAAAAGCTTTATTTATTAATTATAAAGAAATTAAATAATTTATAGAAAAAAATATATGCCAATGCACTGCTCCTCACTCATACGAACACATCCATATCAATTTTATGTGGATATGAGTATGTTAAATGTGCAAAACAGCCTGGCAATTGTTTGTATGGGAAAAATGTTAGCCTATTAATATATAGATAGTGGGCACATTTGCCAACGAAGCAAAAACGAAGTAAATCAAAAATGGTACAAAACTAAAAACTTTATTTATTAATTATAAAGAAATTAAATAATTTATAGAAAAAAATATATGCCTATGCACTGCTCCTCACTCATACGAACACATCCATATCAATTTTATGTGGATATGAGTATGTTAAATGTTCAAAACAGCCTGGCAATTGTTTGTATGGGAAAAATGTTAGCCTATTAATATATAGATAGTGGGCACATTTGCCAACGAAGCAAAAACGAAGTAAATCAAAAATGGTACAAAACTAAAAACTTTATTTATTAATTATAAAGAAATTAAATAATTTATAGAAAACAAGTAAGGAAGCCTAAGTTCGAGTGGAATCGAACATTAGATACTCAGCTCTATGCTTTCATTGTTGTTTACGTTTGATGGAAACACGGTGTATTTTATATAAGCGAGTGCTGCATAAAGTCATCCAACTAAGCATATGAATATTCTTTGTGCAAAATTTAATTCCTTTATGACTTCTAGTTACAAAGATGTCACGTTACAAATTTCCAAAGGGTGTTCCAGAAATATCTTTGTTAAAAAGTAGGCGTGGTCATAAACCGATTTCAATAAATTTTTGCGTGTCTATTAACACAAGTTATAAAAGTGTATAAAAGTTTCGTCATAATATCTCAATTAGTTGTCGAGGTATGGGCGCCGAAATCTCGTAGATTCCGTTGTCTAAAAAGAGGCGGTGCCATGCCCATTTTCCAAAATTTTTATACCTTTTGTTTCCGGTCTACTGTAGAACTCATGCCACACAATTTCAATGAATTATCTTTATATTTGACAAAAATATCGCTTAAAATGTTTTCATTAGGCCCCTTTATAGTTCCCATATATAAAAGTGGGCGTGGTCGTCAACAGATTTCGCTAAAATTTTGAACATGTATTACTACAAGTAATAAAAGTGTACACACCAAGTTTGGTCATTATATATAAATTATTTGTCGAGTTATGGGCTAAGAAATCTCGTATATTCCTGTTTCTAAAAAGAGGCGGTGCCACGCCCATTTTCCAAAATTTTTGTGTTTTTTGTTTTATGTCCATAGTTGGACTCCTGCCATAAAATTTCAATGATATATCTTTATATTTGACAGAGATATGGCTTAAAATGTTTTTATTAGGCCACTTTATAATACCCATATATAAAAGTGGGCGTGGTCGTCAACCGATTTTGGCAATTTTTCGTCCAAACATTTGTCTAAGTAAGTATATCACGCCTACCAAATTTCATCGATATACCTTCAACGGTGTCTGAGTTATGACTCATAAAACTTTCAATGTTTGCCCCTTAATAAGTGGGCGTGGCACCGCCCATTTTCCAAAATTTCAACACATTTCTTCATAAGGGCCTGAGGTCAATACGTGGGTGAAATTTTATCACTCCAGCTCTATTAGTTACTGAGATACAAAATTTCCGATTTTTACTATATAGGGGAGGTGGGCGTGGTCATGGTCCGATTTCGCCCATTTTCAATACCGTCCGTTCCTGTCTTGATACCAACTTGCATTCCAAATTTCATCAAAATATCTCAATTTTTGCGCGAGTTATCGTGCGTACAGACGGACAGACGGACAGACGGACGGACGGACAGACGGACGGACGGACGGACATGGCTCAATCGATTTCTCTTTTCACCCTGATCATTTTGATATATATAAGTCTATATCTATCTCGATTATTTCATTCTGTTACAATCCACCGTTAGGAAATCAAAACTATAATACTCTGTGTACTAGTACAGCTGAGTATAAAAATATATGCCTATGCACTGCTCCTCACTCATACGAACACATCCATATCAATTTTATGTGGATATGAGTATGTTAAATGTGCAAAACAGCCTGGCAATTGTTTGTGTGGGAAAAATGTTAGCCTATTAATATATAGATAGTGGGCACATTTTCCAACGAAGCAAAAAAGAAGTAAATAAAAATGGTACAAAACTAAAAACTTTATTTATTAATTATAAAGAAATTAAATAATTTATAGAAAAAAATATATGCCTATGCACTGCTCCTCACTCATACGAACACATCCATATCAATTTTATGTGGATATGAGTATGTTAAATGTGCAAAACAGCCTGGCAATTGTTTGTATGGGAAAAATGTTAGTCTATTAATATATAGATAGTGGGCACATTTGCCAACGAAGCAAAAACGAAGTAAATCAAAAATGGTACAAAACTAAAAACTTTATTTATTAATTATAAAGAAATTAAATAATTTATAGAAAAAAATATATGCCAATGCACTGCTCCTCACTCATACGAACACATCTATATCAATTTTATGTGGATATGAGTATGTTAAATGTGCAAAACAGCCTGGCAATTGTTTGTATGGGAAAAATGTTAGCCTATTAATATATAGATAGTGGGCACATTTGCCAACGAAGCAAAAACGAAGTAAATCAAAAATGGTACAAAACTAAAAACTTTATTTATTAATTATAAAGGAATTAAATAATTTATAGAAAAAATATATGCCTATGCACTGCTCCTCACTCATTCGAACACATCCATATCAATTTTATGTGGATATGAGTATGTTAAATTTGCAAAACAGCCTGGCAATTGTTTGTATGGGAAAAATGTTAGCCTATTAATATATAGATAGTGGGCACATTTGCCAACGAAGCAAAAACGAAGTAAATCAAAAATGGTACAAAACTAAAAACTTTATTTATTAATTATAAAGAAATTAAATAATTTATAGTAAAAGACGATGGTTCTGTATTCGCGTCCGAATCGCTCGGTTTATTATTTTGCAATGGCCGTTTTCATTTTAAGCGTCGTCAGGGTTACCGTGCTTATTATTATTTACATGGTTGCATTTAGTGCAAAAGATATATTGCCTTAGGCTGTGTTTACATATACAAAGCTTACAGCTCGGCCAACCTGACAATAGATCGACCACGATCTATTTGTATTAACTATATACATATGTATGTACAGCTTATAAGTAAATTTGATTTTGTAAATATATCAATGAAATATTATGATCTATTTGTCTTAATCTATTTTATTATCTATTATATCTTAACTCGGCCAATCTGGCAAATGATCGCCCACGATCTTACAATTACAGACTATTTCCATTATTAGTTGGACTGATCTTTTTATTGCTTGGTAACAACCATTTTCTTATTCTATTGGCTTCGATAACACCGTCGTACGGAAGTTGAGTGAGTTGGCAATTGTCTATATCGCGTATTACATATCTATCATTTCCCAATACTTTATGCACAACGTACGGCCCCTTATATTTTGGTATAAATTTTTTGTTTGTTCCGATTTCAGTATTGACATTACGCACTACGACAAAATCACCCTCACTGTATTTCTTTGCGTCCTTGCTATGTTTAAGAAAATATTCCAGGTTGTATTCCTGCGATTGAGATATGGAATCTGAGGCGTTTGAACGCATCAGCTGCAAGTCAGCCCGCTCCGTTTGAATTTTATCATCGAGATATTCTGTTATTTCGTCTATTTTGCCTCCTCTTTGTTCTACCCCGAATAATAGCATACTAGGAGTACTTTTTGTCGACTTGTGCACAGAATTGTTGATTGCGTATTCTACTTCAAGAAGCTTATTTGACCAGTCTTCATGATTAATATTGTCACACAATTTTCCTAACATCGCTTTTATTATTCTATTGACTCTTTCGACCTGCCCATTTGCTTGAGGCGATGCGACTGCCACTTTAACATGTGTTATGTTTTGTTTTAATAAGAACTCTGAGAACTCTAAGGATGTAAAACAACTTCCCCTGTCAGAAATTATTCGTCTTGGGCGGCTATAATAGCTAAAGTATTTATCTAAGGCGGAAGTCACTTCGCGTGTGCTAGTGGAGTTTGTTGGGTATAATTTAACAAACTTTGTGAATGCGTCAACTACTACTAAGATATGCTTTCTTTTCGACTTAATCGACGGCAACGGTCCAAAATGGTCAACGTGAATTGTGTCAAACGGTATAGGGTTTTTCGGAATGTTATGTAAGTTCCTCTCATTCAAACGTACCGGCGTAGCGTACATAATACATTTAAGACAATTACGAATAAAGTCATCTATTTTCTTTCGCATACCTGGGAACCAGTAATGCCTATAAATTTTGTCGTAAGTTTTTTCAACTGCCTGGTGCCCTATTTTCTCATGCATAAGTCTGATGACATTATCTTCCATTTCAGATGGAACGTATAAAACTTTCCTTCCATTTTCCTTCAATTTGAAAACTAACCCATCTACTAAATCAAAATTGCTGACTTCACCTTCTTCTAAGCGTACTCGTAACTCTTTTATATTTACGTCACGCTCCTGTGCTACTTGTATTTGAAAATCAACATCATTCGCATCTAAAACAGCGGCAACATGACATCTGCTTAAAGCATCGACGTGTCCCATCGATGTGCCTTTACGGTGTTGTATAGTGTAGTTGTAGTTGTCTATCTCTAACGCCCATCTAGCTATTTTCGAGTTTACTTGTTTTCGTGCTAGAGTTAGCATTACTGAATTACAGTCCGTCACTATTTGGAATGGAATACCTTCTAAATAAATTCTAAATCGTCTTAAAGCGTAAATTATGGCAAGCGTCTCTAATTCGAAGCTGTGATATTTGGCTTCTTCTGCTGTAGTTGATTTTGAGAAATATGACACAGGGTGAAACTTTCCGTCACTCTGTTTTTGTAATAAAACGGCTCCAAAACCTAAAGCACTAGCGTCACAATGTAGCTCTGTTTCTTTTTCAGGATTATATATCGCTAAGATAGGCGACCTCATAAGTTTAGATTTTAATGCATTAAAAGCGTTAATACAATCTTCGTCAAAATTTAAATTGCTATTTTTCTTCAGCATGTTCAGCAAAGGCCTTGCAATCTGTGAAAATGATTGTATGAATCGTCTGAAATATGAAAATAATCCGATACACGATTGAAGTTCCTTCACATTTTTCGGGAAGGGGTAGCTTTTTATGGCATTTATGTGGGATTCGCTTGGTGCCAGACCGGCAGGAGAGACTGAGTAACCTAGGTATTCAATCGTCTGAAATCCAAAACGGCATTTGTGCAAATTAAGTTTTAAACCATGTTCTGAAATCCGTCTTAGCACTTTTCCTAGTAATGCTTTGTGCTCGGCATAATTGGAAGTCGCAATTAATATGTCATCCATATAAACGGTTATGTTTCTCGCATCAATTAAGTCTCTGAAAATAGTATTCACAAATCTCTGAAACGTGGCTGGGACGTTTTTTAGGCCAAACGGCATTTTTAAATATTCATACTGTCCACTAGGTGTAACAAAGGCAGTAAAAGGAATGGAATCGGCAGCTACGCTAATTTGGTGAAAGCCATTTTTTAAATCTAATATTGAAAATAACTTTTTATTTTCTAAGTATTCTATGCAATCGTCAATAAGTGGCAATGGATAATTATCCCTCACTGTTATTTTGTTCAAACCTCTGTAATCAACGCATAACCGTGTTTGTCCGTTTTTTTTTTTTCGTACAAGTACGATAGCGGAAGCGTATGGTGAATTGCTTGGACGTATTACTCCATCTGCTTGTAATTCATTAATAATATCTTGAACCTTACTACGCTCTGCAAAAGAAAGTCGCCTAGGCGAACAATGAAACGGAACGTTCGTTGTTAGATGAATTTTCATTTCGTACTTAAGGGGTTTAAGTGTGCCGCTTAATGGGTTAAGATAATAATCATCTATTATTGACCTCAACTCAGATTGACATTTTTTGTCCAACTCATGACTAATATCTAATATCTCATTTTCAGAATCGATTTCGATGCCAAATATATCAGGCACATTACAAAGCGTTTGATCCCTAATACTTATATTTTCATCTAACTCAACTTCCGGAGGCTCCCGTGTTATCTTTCCATCACAATGTGTTGAATTACATTTAAAAATATCATACTTACTTAGCTTATAACGTAAATTATTCATGAAGGAATTGCAAGTAATTTCTTGGTTTGTATTTAAAGTCAGTAATTCAGTTTTATTAAATTTCATTTTTTTTTAGTTAGAGTAATATTGAATGATTTTAAAAAATTCCGCCCTAATATGACGGGTACAGACATTGCATCGTCTGGTAAAACATAAATAAAAATACTTTTAAATTGACCATCAGTTTTTATAATACATGTTGTTTCAAAAAGAATTTTCAATTTTCCTCCACCAACGCCTCTATAACATTTCTGCGATACCTTCGAAATTTTCCTGGAGTTAACAGGTACACAAGATAGTCTAATAAAACTAGCCGGACTGCCGGTATCAAAAAGAGAAAGATACTGTTTAAAACTTGCATTTCCCTTTGAATTTACATGGAATGAAATACTTACTAAATTAAGCGAATCCATTTCTCTGAGTTCCTCATCCACGGCGGCAACCTGCTTTCCCGGAATGGCTTTCAAAATATTCTTTGGATTGTTGCATTCCCGGTGAGTATGGCCCATTTGCCAGCATCGGAAACACGAGCCCTTCGTGCGCAGTGGGTAAGGGCAGTTGGGTTTGATGTGACCCCTTTGTAAACAATTATAACACAATAGATTATCGGCACTAGTATCGGCATTGGGTGTTTTAACGGCGACGGCAGATGGTTTTGCAGCCCTAACATCGGAAGCGGCATTTTGAGCTAAATATTTCTGCTGATATCTGTTAACTAATTTCTTTAATTCTTCCAGTGTACGAGCTCCTATCAAAAGGTTTATGTTGCGAACTTTGTTGCCTATTCCGTCGATTATAAAATCTATGACTTCTGTCTCATTTATGTCAGATCGTTTTGCTATGGCTTGCCCAATTACGGCGGGCCAACATTCGATATACATCTCGACGAGAAACAGTTGTACCGAATTCATTGAGCAGTGCCTGCTTCAGGGAGTGGAACGTAAACACGTTGGCGGTCATTAAAAATTGACGGGCTGTGCCCGTAAGCGAACGTCGTAAACCTAAAAACATGAATTGCTCGTCGGCGTTGATACTTGCCATTACTTCTGAAAATTCCTTCAAAAAATCAACTACGGAGTGAGAAATGTCGTCGCCACTGAATTTCGGAATAGCATATTCTATATCACTATAATCAACTTGTCGTCTATTGGCATATCCAGGGACTGATGGTGTTACATTTTCGAGCTCCCTGATTTGGCGTTTCAATTCTAAAATTTCTTTTCGTTTTCGTAGTTCGTTAATTTCAACATCAAGAGTAGTTGCGGCAAATTCGTCGTTATTTCGCAATAAAGTGTCGGAAGCGTTCTTAGCAGTAGCAACTGCGACAGCTGCAGCAACGTCGGCAGAGCGACGGTTGGTGACGGAATCATTTTTGATGGTAGTGCAATTCCTTTTGTCTGCGGTACTAGCGGCGACGTCAGCGGCAGAGTTTTGCCTCATAGCTACTGCATTTCCATTGACGCAATTTCTGGCAATGTTACCTTCAGCATCGGGAGACCTAATAAAGGCGGCAGCGGCAGCGGCACTGTTGGAGATGTCATTATTGTCGGCGGTAATTATTTTTTGGACAACGGCAGGTTTCTTTGCGGCAGTAACTTCTTGCCAAGCTGCGACGTTAGTTGCATTACCTTCAGGAAAAACTGTATCGAAAATGCCACAAGTGGCGTCATCGGCATTTATAATGGCGTCATCGGCATTTAAAATGGCGTCTTCAGCAGTGCCTGTGGCATTAACAAGGTATATTGAACACCCCTGTTGATTTGCCACATCGACGGAAGCGGTGCTTTCTCGTGGGGAATTGCCAAAATGACCCTCGAGCAGCTCGTGTCTTTCGTTTTGGTCAGCGCAGCGAATGGTATTCGCAATCTCTTCCATGCCCTCGTCAGATCCCACATTAATTTTTTGTGAGCTATTATATAGACGCTTCAACTGCGCCATTGTGGCCGTCGGCGGAAAGTCAATTTGAAGATCCCTTAGAGCTGCGACCAGGCGCTCCTTGTTCCACTGTGAACTCATTTATCCACAATTACTTTATTACTTTATAATTAAAATTGTTTTTTTTTTTTTTTTTTTTTTTAGTTCACTGGTGTATTGTGGGATATATGTACCTCACACCTGATGCTAAAAGACGATGGTTCTGTATTCGCGTCCGAATCGCTCGGTTTATTATTTTGCAATGGCCGTTTTCATTTTAAGCGTCTTCAGGGTTACCGTGCTTATTATTATTTACATGGTTGCATTTAGTGCTAAAGATATATTGCCTTAGGCTGTGTTTACATATACAAAGCTTACAATAGAAAAAAATATATGCCAATGCACTGCTCCTCACTCATACGAACACATCTATATCAATTTTATGTGGATATGTGTTAAATGTGCAAAACAGCCTGGCAATTGTTTGTATGGGAAAAATGTTAGCCTATTAATATATAGATAGTGGGCACATTTGCCAACGAAGCAAAAACGAAGTAAATCAAAAATGGTACAAAACTAAACACTTTATTTATTAATTATAAAGAAATTAAATAATTTTTAGAAAAAAATAGATGCCTATGCACTGCTCCTCACTCATACGAACACATCCCTATCAATTTTATGTGGATATGAGTATGTTAAATGTGTTTGTATGGGAAAAATGTTAGCCTATTAATATATAGATACTAAAATTATATATTTTTGAAGTTGTATACACAATGAGGTAGTGAAAAATCGTTAATTTTCCATTAAAAATAATACCGATGTAATAACATTTTTTGAAATAAAATTAATAAAAAAATCTATCTTGGGCAGAACGAAGTTTGCCGGGTCAGCTAGTTTTGTGTATAAAAGTAATCGATTTTTGTCAATAAAGAATCAGTTATTAACTCGCTGTCCGAAGAGCGAGACCGAAAGAAATAATCGTTTGATTCCATAACCAGTCGCTGACAACAAGCGACAACATAGTATGTTGGTATCTCATACACTAAGCGAGTTATGCCGATATGTTGACTAACACATAACTTGGGCCTGGCTGGACCCACATACAAATTGTATGAAAATGAAAGTATGTGTGCGTGTTATGCTTAAGAACTTCCAAAGTATTCAATCGATATTTATGAAATTTTCACATTGGGTCTCTTCGCATAAGATGTGGTTTGAAAAAGTGGACACTTCCCGGAATTTCGGCCCAAATTGCCCCGGAATGTATTTGGGCTATATTGGTATCAAAAGAAAGGTGCTAATCAGGGCTTGAATATAGAGTAATAGATAATTTTTTAAAAGTGGACTCTTCCCGGAATTTTGGCCCAAATGTGGATCCGGATGGTCGCGGAATTTTTACGAGCAATATTGGTGTCAAATGAAAGGTACTAATCAGGGCTTGAAAATATAGTTATTTTTATTGGGTTTTCTAACCTGGTTCACAAGATATAGATGAAAACGTGGATCCGGTAGCCCCCAAATGTTTTTTTAGAGGTAGAGATAGTAATCATATGTACCTATATGTAGACAGAGGGAGGCAGGTTTAGCGCAGCGAAGCGGGACGGGTATACCCTAGGAGCACACTCATTTTCATATTTTTCTTTTAAATTTATGAATTATGGGGGCAATAGATATTTGCCTTTTAGTTCTGATTTCATGGTTATTTGATAAATTTAAGTACAAATATATTTCATAAAATACGCGTTATTTTTTTATTTGTACTATTTTTACCAAGAAAATTTTGAGAGATGAAATTGATTTGATGGACAATTCTAGACCACATAGAAGGAACTTTGATTGTGAATTTTATGAATGGCTAGCAGCTGAATTAGCTAATGACATGTACAAAATTCCTATGTTTACGCGTAAATTCACACAACATTCCGGGCCGTTTCGCTGCGACAAACATGCCTCCCTCTATCTGTGTGACTATTCCTATTACTTACTATCGCTTACAAATATTCCAAGGCCAGCGAATACATGTTTTGACCCAGCTTAGATATCTCAATAAAAATAACTCTATATTCAAGCCCTGATTAGCACGTTGCAGTGAAATAACGCCCGCCAGCGTTATTCGTTTTGGGCATGGGCTTTATTTCTCTTTCGGAAGGGTAATTAAGCTCGCAGACGGTTTTTTATACTCAGCTGTACTAGTACACAGAGTATTATAATTTTGATTTCCTAACGGTGGATTGTAACAGAACGAAATAATCGAGATAGATATAGACTTATATATATCAAAATGATCAGCGTGAAAAGAGAAATCGATTGAGCCATGTCCGTCCGTCCGTCCGTCTGTCCGTCTGTCCGTCTGTCCGTCTGTCCGTCTGTACGCACGATAACTCACGCAAAAATCGAAATATTTTGATGAAATTTGGAATGCAAGTTGGTATCAAGACGAGAACGGATGGTATTGAAAATGGGCGAAATCGGACCATGACCACGCCCACCTCCCCTATATAGTAAAAATCGGAAATTTGGTATCTCAGTCACTAATATAGCTGGAGCGATGAAATTTTACCCACGTGTTGAGCTCAGGCCCCTATGAAGAAATTTGATAAAATTTTGGAAAATGGGCGGTGCCACGCCCACTTATTAAGGGGCAAATATTGAAAGTTTTATGAGTCATAACTCAGAAACTATTGAAGATATATAGATGAAATTTGGTACGCGTGATATGTTTGCTTACGCAAATGTTTTGACGAAAAATTGCCAAAATCGGTTAACGACCACGCCCACTTTTATATATGGGTATTATAAAGTGACCTAATAAAAACATTTGAAGCGATATCTCTGTCAAATATAAAGATATGTCAATGAAATTTTATGGCAAGATTCCAACTAAGGACATAAAACAAAAAACACAAAAATTTTGGAAAATGGGCGTGGCACCGCCTCCTTTTAGGAGCAGGAATATACGAGATTTTGGAGCCCATATCTCGACAAATAATTGATATATTATGACGAAACTTGGTGTATACACTTTTATTACTTGTAGCAATACATGTTGAAAATTTTAGCGAAATCGGTTGACGACCACGCCCACTTTTATATATGGGTATTATAAAGTGGCCTAATAAAAACATTTTAAGCGATATCTTTGTCAAATATAAAGATAATTCATTGAAATTTTGTGGCATGAGTTCTACAATAGACTGGAAACAAAAAGTAGAAAAATTTTGGAAAATGGGCGTGGATACGCCCACTTCATGCAGCACTCGCTTTATATAAAGTACACCGTGTTTCCATCAAAGGCAAACAAACAATAAGCATACAGCTGAGTATCTAATGTTCGATTCCACTCGAACTTAGGCTTCCTTACTTGTTTTTTTTTAATATTGTGTATTGGTGAAAAATGACCTTGAAAATGTTTACTAATAAATGATTATAGAAATTTAATGAAGTTCTGTTTATTTTGATTGAGTATTTGAATAGTTAGAAGGGAATTTAAAAAAAAATTTGAATGAGTCGAAAAATTGGAATAAAAAATTGCGCGATTTTTAATTCCATTTACGCCTGCGGCGCTTTTTCCAATAATAATACACCATATTCAAAAAATCATTTATTAATAAACATTTTCAAGGTCTGTGTGGATGTATGCATGTAGATTAGGGTGGTCCTTATATGGGTGAAATTTTTTTTTGTATTTCTTTCTGGGCACCCTCTCATTAGATACTCTATCCCAAAAAACTAATTTTGTAGTAAAACAAATGAAAATTCTAAAATATTTAGGGGTCGCTACCAGCGTTTGAATTTTTATAAAAATGTAAAATCTTGTTAAGTACAAACTTTTATTTAGTATTATAAAGTAATTGAAAAAATACAAAATCTAAAATTAGAAATACTATCAAGAAGAGTTGATTTTTTCGTATATGGATATTTCTTTCTGTAATATTTCACCAACAAAAGTAGATATTGCTTTTGCTCTTCATCTTTTGTTAATAACTTATTATATTCTTCCATTAAAGCGACACCACGTTCAGCTATATCATTTATTACCCGCATGGAATTAACGATTTTCTTCGCAGCTTTAAATTCAGGATCGTCCTTCCAAATTTGCACATCTTTTCTCAAAAACTGGGGCGATACGCCCATTATGTTGAAAAATCGTAAAGAGTTGCTAGTTAAAAAATCCTCTATACCCATGTCAGAGATGTTTTGATGTTGATTTGTTTTCTTTTTGGACGGTCCTCGAAGGCTTCGACTCCCAGCGCTTCTACCATTTATTCTTTTCTTGTATTGAAAGTTGATCGTCAAAAAAAGCAAAAGACACTAACTCTTCCGACAAATACCACAACTGTCCCAGTATTTTTCCATGGCTACTTTGGCTACAGCTTCATTTACAACTTCATACGATGCAAGGTCTTTTAATAACTGTAGATCGTTTCTGGTGCGGAGTATCCTACAGGAGCCTCATACCAATATTTAATATAAATAATTACTGTAAAAAGGCATATATCTTTCACTGCTGTTTCTTCCTGTTTAATTAGCTTAAATTGGTCTTTAAATAGAAAAAATCTTTAAACAATATATAGATTTTGCCATCCATCTAGCACGGTGTAGCCCAGCAGGTTTTCTAAACTCCCCTTTCAGGGACTCCTCCCAAATAAATTATTGTAAGGTTCAGCAACTCTTTATAATAATCTCGGGGTAGATATGCTAGGAGATGTTTTTGGGCAAAATAAACTATGTCTGTAGCAAAATTTTTAATGATGTTTGATGAATTCAGTGATGCCAATATTCTTGGACCAAAAATCCCTACGGCCTGGCAAAAAATTCCCTACTTTTCCCTACGCTAACACAATGTTTTCCTACAAATTTCCCTACGCCGTATTTTCTCTATAGGTCTGTTCGGTGAGTGCACTGAAAGTGTAGAACAGTGTAGCGCAGAACAACATCTGAAAGTTGTCAGAGCAATTTAGTGCAAAGGATTCAACGAACCAAAACTAACGAAAATGGTGATTTAGTGCAAACCAGCTGATTTATGGAAACAAAACATTCTGATTTATGTAAACAAACAATTCTCAATTATCAAATTTATAGCTATTAAATTTACACAAATTTTCCATTTTTGATCGGATAACTTGCCAAATTCTTTGCTTTGTTTTCACTCGTAAACTTTTCCCCAATTGTGGTTTGTGCTCCTTCAAAAAATTTATGAGCATCTTCGTTTGGTTGCCTATCCATTTTACTTTGACCACGCAATGAATATGGTCTGCCATACAGAGAAGAAAATCCCATATTTTTTTAAATTTCTATTCTTTCTATTAATTTGCCGCATTAACAGCTGTTTTAATATGCTGCACAAACTTACACTAGCTATGAAGATGTTGTAGCTTAGTGCAGTAAAGTGTAAGTTGGTGCTAACTCGAAAAACTGAGTTCTGAACAGTTTAGTGCAAAAAAATGTTCATCGAACGCTTTTTTCTGCACTAGAGTACTCTAGTGCGTTCATCGAACAGACCTTGTATTTCAATAAACACACATAAAATTGATGCAAATAAAGTTTTTATTCAAAAAGCGACGTATGCATACTTAGAAATTTTTACGTTTATTTGTGTTTATATAATATAAATATATATATTTATAACTACATATAGTTGAAATTTGGTTTATCTTAATAACATTGTACATATTTCATAAAAATGATAATTGTAATTTTTTTTTATTATAAATGAAAATTTTTAAATAAAGAATGTATACATGTATTTATGTAAATATTTTCATATGAAAAATTATATGGCAGACTTTTCCCATTGAAAATTATCATATACACCTCTATATTTCATATTTTTTAAGTCGCATTCGTTAGATTAAAAAGAAATGCAATTTTGATTTTTCGCTTGTAGAAAAGATCGGACTATGCATATTGAACTGAGGCTATCGTGGCTGAGTTTATTCCTCTTTTATTTGTACGTGTATCAGTTATAATTGAAAATATTCGTTCTGCGTCTGCATTAGCGTAAGGCAATACTAAACAATATTTAGCTAATTTTGATAAATTGGGAAACATTGGTTTGTAGTTCAAATTTCAAAGGTTTTAAATTTTAAGCCAAAATTGTTCAACATCTATGTATATTTTCAAGAACTTTGTTCAAGGAAATGATAACACTGGATCACAAAATGAAATTTTTTGTCTGTACTTTGGACGTAACTATCATACCTATATGTAAAATCGGTCGCTGATTCCGAAAATCTGGTTCATTTTTAATTCCATGGGAAGGTTTTTAAGATATCGGCAATATACAGTTATTTGGCCAATGGCTCTACTTAATCCTGTATACCTCTTTAACGCAGTGAGCTATCTTCCTTGGGGTGACACATAACGAAAGCAAAGTATTTATTTGATCGCCTATAACTTTTCCATTTTACCATGGATTTTCTTCGTTGATAGCTTATTTTTTTACCCTCCGAGAGTATTTCTGCCATGAAAAAGCTTCTCACAAAAAATGCATTCGCCGTTCGGAGCCGGCATAAAACTGTAGGTCCACACAATTAGTAGGAGAAACAAAAAGGAGCACATCTCGAATTGGGAGAGAAGCTCGGCCATAAAACTCGTCAGAGTTGTAATAGCGCCATTGTATTAATTATATTATTTTTTAAGTAATTGCAATTTAAAAAATGCATTATATAATATTTGACCTTTAATAACTTTTGTTGTTGGTGTTTCCAAAAGAAAAAAAATTCACTTTAATGCTCAGCTTAGCCATCTTTATCAATCCTCGTACTTCGTTTTTTGATTTCATAATTTTCAAAATTTCATATTTGTACCAGATCGTGCTTATTGCTTTCAACTTTTCGGGGCTGGGGGCAGTTCAAAATGTCATCCTATCGCTATAAAATTTTGTGGGGTTCATTAACTCGTATAAAGGCAACTTTTCATTGCTGGTACGTTCAAAAAAAGAACAAAAAAAAAATATCCATATGATTTCACTCCACCTTAATGTACATATATACATTAAGCCGTATCACGTTATATGGTCAAAAAAAAAGTTTAGTGTGTGTCAGTTTTATTTGAACACTTATGTCGAAAAAATATTTTTGGTGTAAAAAATTTTTTTTAGGCCCGCGTTAAAAACAGCTAAATCTCGTTTTTATAATCAGCTGTACTAGTACACAGAATATTATAGTTTTAATCACATAACGGTGGATTGTAACAGAATGAAATAATCGAGATAGATATAGACTTATATATATCAAATTGATCAGGGTGAAAAGAGAAATCGATTGAGCCATGCCCGTCCGTCCGTCTGTAAACACTCTAACTCGCGCAAAAATTGAGATATTTTGATGAGATTTGAAATGCAAGTTGGTATCGACACTGGGACGGTTTGTATTGAAAATGGGCGAAATCGGACCATGGCCACGCCCACTTTTCCTATATAGAAAAAATCGGTAATTTGGTATCTCAGTCACTAATATAGCTGGAGCGATGAAATTTTACCCACGTGTTGAGCTCAGGCCGCTATGAAAAATTTTATGAAATTGTGGAAAATGGGCGGTGCCACGCCTAAAAATTGCCAAAAATCGGTTGACGACCACGCCCACTTTCATATATGGGTATTATAAAGTGGCCCAATAAAAACATTTTAAGTAATATCTCTGTCAAATATATAAATAATTCATTGAAATTTTGTGGCGAGAGTTCTGCTACAGACATAAAACTATAAACGCAAAATCTTTGGAAAATGGGCGTGGCACCGCCTCTTTTTAGAAGCAGGAATATACGAGATTTCTGAGCCTATAACTCGACAAATAATTGAGATATTATGACGAAACTTGGTGCGTACACTTTTATTACTTGTGGTAATACATGTTCAAAATTTTGGCGAAATCGGTTGACGACCACGCCCACTTTTATATATGGGTATTATAAAGTGGCCTAATAAAAACATTTTGAGCGATATCTCTGTCAAATATAAAGATAATTCATTGAAATTTTGTGGCATGAGTTCCACAATAGACCGGAAACCAAAAATAGAAAAATTTTGGAATATAACTCGACAAATAATTGAGATATTATGACGAAACCTGGTTTATACACTTTTATAACTTGTGTTAATAGACACGCAAAAATTTATTCAAATCGGTTTATGACCACGCCTACTTTTTAACAAGGATATTTCTGGAACACCCTTTGGGAATTTGTAACGTGACATCTTTGTAACTAGAAGTCATAAAGGAATGAAATGTTGCACAAAGAATAATATTCATATGCTTAATTGGATGACTGATAAAAATGTTGAAAATGGGCGCGGCTGCGCCCACTTTATGCAGCACTCGCTTTATATAAAATACACCATGTTTCCATCAAACGCAAACAAACAATGAACGCACATAGCTGAGTATCTAATGTTCGATTCCACTCGAACTTAGGCTTCCTTTTTTGTTTATAGTAACTTCCTTATTTGATGTCGGAACTCTAAGATCTTTATGTCGCCGAAAAGGTCTCAGTCACCACTATATTTGGCTCATATAAAGTTTCGACTTTAAAGGTTGTTCTAATTTTTACCTTTAAAAATTTTGGAGTTACTATCCCTAGATTTTATGTTTTTAACTACTAAAACAAAGCTCTCAAAAAACCATGAGGACTCGGCTAAAAAAGTTGTAGCCTTTATTCACAAACAAAAAAGTTAAAACGTTTTAAAATCAAACACTCTTTTTTTTTATTAAAAATTACACAGTAGGGAGGCAAAAATACCACAGAGAAACGGCGAAACACGTCAGCTTAATTTTTGGTTCCAGTTTACGATGGCGTTTTTAGAAAATCCGGATTAGCTCCCATTTTCGAGATATTTAGGAAAGAATTTTCAGTTTTCACATACAAAGCAATCCGATGGCGGAACGTATGAGTAACTATTGTTCAGGTAATTAAAATTAAGAAAAGGGGAAAAACTGCTATTAATATCGTTCATAGTATATACAGTATTCCCCGGATATAAGCACCGCCAAAAATGCAACAGATTGTGTGCTTTTAATCGGGGAGCGCTTATATGAAAACCCGATTATAAGCACTGACGGTGCTTATAACAAAATCCCGTTTATAAGCACTGTCTGTGCTTTTATTGAAATCCTGGTTACCCAACCAAACATATTAAATCGATAAATGTAAGGTGGTGGAAATTAAGGTGGGAAATATTATAAGCGGGGAGCATATAAGCGGGATATACTGTACGTACATATATATATATATATGTGGTATTTTCTAATTGGGAGAAGTATTATTAAAAGTTTTATTTAACAAAAGTTGTAAGTTTATAATAAGTACAATGAAATATTGATTGAAATTGAATTTAGTTAATTTAAATGGTTTAAATGAAAAATGCAAATGGCACTTCTGCGTTTCACGTCTTCATCGTTTGAAAGCCCGTCGTCAACTCTGCTCTCTCTTCTTATTTTAATTTTTGTCGTGTTTTATTTCAGTCGTGCAGCAAAGGGTTGCCATTCTGTTTGGTTGTGAAATGGTTTCCATTATGTTCGCTTAACGTAAACCCAATCCCACATTCGGCCATCCTGACTATGCATTCGACCCGAATGTATCACTGTTGTTACTGCCGTCTTGGACCCAAGGTTTTATGTACTTGGCACATGTTGTAGACTTTATTGGACCTTCGGTATTGGAAATTTTTTCGACATCGTAAGAGTTGTTACCATTAACTTTGGTGATTCTGTAAGGACCCAAGTATTTTGGTTTCAACTTAAGCCCACTACCAAATTGCGTTCTTTTGATTGCCACCAAGTCGTTTGTTTTATATTGGTGTGCAGGTTTACGTCTCAAGTTGTAGTTTTTCTTATTTTCTCGCTGGATTTCTAGAATTTGTTGTTTTGCTTGTTTGCGTAGTTCGTCTCTATTGCTGTTGTATGATTTAATTGTTTCCTCTTCTATAAGTTTTCGTATATGTTGATCATCTTTTTTTCGCATCTTTGTACCAACAAAAAGCTCGAACGGAGTTGAGTTGATACTTCTTGTAAACGTTGAATTTATTGCTTGTTGTGTTTTTTCGACGTACTTAAACCATATCGTTGGATCTTTGATGCTCAATTTTGACAGGACTGATATTATTGTTGAATTTAATCTTTCTATTTGGCCATTTACTCTTGGCAAGCCAGTTGTTATCATTATGTGTTTGATGTTTTCGCCATCGCAATACGCTTGAAAATCTTTTGAGGAAAACGCTGTTCCTCTGTCAGAAATGATGATTGCAGGATTTCCGAAAATCATACTCTGATTACGGAGATTTGTTATTACTTCTAAAGCAGTTGTAGACTTCGTAGGATACAACCAACAAAATTTTGTAAATGAGTCGATTATTTCTAAAATATGTTGATATTGTTTATTAGTTGAGTGCAATGGACCCAGAAAATCGATATGTAGTGTATGCAGTGGCAATTCCTCTTTTTGTATAGGATGCAATAAGCCTTCTTGCTTGCCTTGCTTACGGCTACTGAGGATACACGGTATAATAATAATAATACAATGGCGCTATTATAACTCTGACGAGTTTTACGGCCGAGCTTCTCTCCCAATTCGAGGTGTGCTCCTTTGGTTTTTCCCTACCAATTGGGTGGACCTACAGTTTAATGCCGGCTCCGAACGGCGAATGCATTTTTTGTGGGAATATTTTTCATGGCAGAAATACACTCGGAGGGTATGCCGCCCACTGCCGAGAGGCGACCGCTGCTCTTAAAAAACCCAATAATTGGATTTTTACTAACTAGAAAAATTGTTTTTCGTGTTTGGCTCGGACCGTGGTTTGAACCCGAGACCTCTGGCATAGCAGGCGATCACTCTACCCACTGCACCACAGCGGCCAGCGGGATACACGGTATACAGCATGCGATATGTCGTCATATTTTTTCGTCGATGTTCGTTATAAAATAATCTTTTAATATAAGATCTTTTGTCTTTTTTATTGCGAAGTGACCTCTTTCATGAGCCTGCGTCATGATTTGTTTCTGCATACTTTCCGGTACTACAATAAGTTCGGTATCATTGATCAGCTTATAAAGTACATTTGATTTTAAAAAATAGTCATCGTAGGTATCGTTGTTTCGGAGAATTTCTCGTATAGCCTTTAGAGTTTCGTCTTCTAGTTGAGCTCGACTTATTCGAATGGTGAACTCGTCGTTGCGTATCGTCATGACTGCGTAGCGGCTTAATGCGTCTACATGTCTCATCTTAGTACCCGATCTATGCTCTGCAACATAGTGAAATTCGTCTAAAATCATTAACCAACGAGAACCACGTGCACAAAGCTTTTTGTTTTCTAGTGTTTTGGTCAAAGCATTGCAGTCCGTTACGAGTTTAAATTTTATGCCAAGGAGATAAACCCTAAATTTTGTTACTGCCTCGGCTATCGCTAATATTTCGAGTTCATAACTGGTAAATTTTCTTTGGTCTTCCGTCGTTTTCCTGCTCATGTAGTAGATAGGATGTAGTTGGCCGTCATGTGGCGATCTCTGTAGCAATACCGTGCCAAACCCATCGATCGATGCATCTGTGTGCAGCTCTGTTTCATACGTGCGGTTGTAAATACCAAGTACAGGGTTACTAACTAGTGCGTTCTTTAGGGTATTAAACGCTTGCTCTACATCTGGAGTTATTTTGAATTTCACATTTTGCTTCGTCATGTCTGAGGTTTTGCTATGATGGCAAAATTCGGGATAAACTTCCTAAAGTAGCCTACCAGCCCTATATAACTTAAAAGCTGTTTTGGCGTACTGGGCATTTTGTAATTTTCTACTACCTTCGTCTTGTCAGGTAATGCACGTATTGTGTGATTTTCTATAATATATCCGAGGAATGTTACTCTTTTCTTTAGGAACTGACATTTCTTAAAATTTAGCTCTAACCCATAGTCTCGACAAGTGTTTATTACTTTTTCCCAGGGTTCGGATTTGTCTCATTTTGGCTCCACACTCACACATGCCACACTCATGAGGATCCTGTGAGTGTGCAAACAACGGAGGCCACATAATAGCACGAGCGCTCCGCGTGAGTGGCAACAGAGTGCGCAGCCAATAGGAGGCAAACAAGAAGCGTTGGCTCTCCTCCGCTGCGCCTCCATATATTACTCCGGAGTGAGTGAGGAATGAGCGAGGCCTCACAGCTTGGTGATGACGCAGCCAAACGTCTGTAGTGTGTAGTAAGCAGCTGCGTGAATGCTACAAATTTGTTTATTTTCTACAGTGTGCACACTGCACGCATATGCGGTAAATCTACCGAATATTTTTTAAAATATGAGGATCTACTGCAAGGGTTTTAAAATCTACCGCATTTTAAGATTAAGTATTTGTTTAATCTTGCCTTGTGACTTTTGTTCAAAAGAATGTACTTTATGGCAACATGTGAAAATATGGTGGTAGTAAACTCTTTGGTAACTCTTTTATGTTCGAAAAAGAATAACTAAAGCCCGTCATTGGCAGGCCTAAAATTTGACATGACCGTAAATTGCTTACTTTTGAAACTCAAACAATCCTTTTTGTTAAGCTTGCTTAGGTAGACTCTGCTAAAATACTATATATCTGTCATGAAATTCTATTTAATTTCCCTTTAAAAAATAAAAACTTAGCAACTACTACCTTTACAAAAACGATTGCCTAAGTTGCAAAATAATACGACCATTTACACTAACGAGCGTTAAAGCGCGGAAAATCTCAGTTTTAGGCTAATAACTAAGTATCCGTCACGAAAGTCAATGTAATTTCTTTTTGAGAACAAAAGGAATGTTTGAGTTTAAAAAGAAAGCAATAGTTTAATATGAAGAATGAAATAATTAGTGTAGAGGCTTTTGAAATTTTCAAACGAGTTAAGTAGCTAAACCAAGCATCAAATAGAAAGGATATCTGTAATTGGAACATTTCACGTAAACAGGATATAAAGGATACTCTGACTCATTTTTTCCTTAAGTACACTTAAGCTACTGTTCCATATGAACACCGATATACATACATATACTGTGTTGTGTTTTTTATTATGAAGTAATAATGCCGGCATAAATATTTCGTTTATGCAAACAAAAAAATATGATTCTAATGACGATTTAATAGTTTTTTGCGTCAATCGCATAATAAATAAAAACTAAATATGTAGGTAGGTACAACAAATAGTACGAATGCACATTCTTGAAAATAATTTTCCTTTTACCTACCTACCTATATACGTACATATGTATGTAAATATGTATTCGTAATTGCGTCTGGTGAATTAAATACATATTTCATATCTACCCATGTACCTACATAGATGAAAAACAACAAAAAACAAGTAAGGAAGCCTAAGTTCGAGTGGAATCGAACATTAGATACTCAGCTGTATGCTTTCATAGTTTGTTTGCGTTTGATGCAAACACGGTGTACTTTATATAAAGCGAGTGCTGCATAAAGAGGGCGTAGCCACGCCCATTTTCAACATTTATATCAGTCATCCAACTACGCATTTTAATATAATTCTTTCTGCAAAATTTCATTCCTTTATGACTTCTAGTTACAAAGATATCACGTAACAAATTCCCAAAGGGTGTTCCAGAAATATCTTTGTTAAAAAGTAGGCGTGGTCATAAACCGATTTCAATAAATTTTTACGTGTCTATTAACACAAGTCATAGAAGTTTATATACCAAGTTTCGTCATAATATCTCAATTATTTGTCGAGTTATAGGCTAAGAAATCTCGTATATTCCTTAGTCTAAAAAGAGGCGGTGCCACGCCCATTTTCAAAAATTTTTATGTTTTTTGTTTTGTGTCCATAGTTGGACTCCTGCCATTAAATTTCAATGATATATCTTTATATTTGACAGAGATATCGCTTAAAATGTTTTTATTAGGCCCCTTTATAGTTCCCATATATAAAAGTGGGCGTGGCCGTCAACCGATTTTGGTAATTTTTCGTCCACATATTTGGCTAAGTAAGTATATCAGGCGTACCAATTTCATCGATATATCTTTAACGGTTTCTGAGTTATGACATATAAAGCTTTCAATATTTGACCCTTAATAAGTGGGCGTGGCACCGCCCATTTTCCAAAATTTGATAAAAGTTCTTCTTAGGGGCCTGAGCTCAACACGTGGGTAAAATTTCATCACTCTAGATACCAAATTTCCGATATTTTCTATATAGGAAAAGTGGGCGTAGTCATGGTCCGATTTCGCCCCTTTTCAATACCAACCGTCTCGATACCAACTTGCATTTCAAATTTCATCAAAATATCTCAATTTTTCCGCGAGTTATCGTGCGTACGGACGGATGGACATGGCTCAATCGATTTCTCTTTTCATCCTGATCATTTTGATATATATAAGTCTATATCTATCTCTATTATTTCGTTCTGTTACAATCCACCGTTATGAAATCAAAACTATAATACCCTGTGTACTAGTACAGCTGAGTATAACAAGTTTAGGTAGAAAGATGGATTTTACATACCTATTCAATCGCCTGAAACGGGCATAAATATGAAAAAAGACAAAAAACAACCCTACATGCTATTTAGCAGAAAAACCATGGCACTAAATTGCACACTCCAACATACATATACATATATATATATGCATTCTAATGCAGCGTCATCGCGCATTCCTCACTCATACGCTCCCACACATTACACCGTGAGAAGAGCAAATCTACGGCGGCTCACTCCACACGCAGCGTGAGCGGCTCCTTCGAACCTCACTCCAACAAAAGGAGTGGAGAAACAAACAAAACACTCACTCCGCGTTCTAGAGGAGTGTGAAATGCAAACGGCCACTCCACAGCACGCGTGAGGAAACTCCTCACTCACTTACACATACTCGGAATTTCCTACCCTGCTCTCTACCCACTGCACAGCGGCCACTTGTGGTAATACACTTTTAAAAATTTAGCGAAAGCGGTTTATCACCACGCCTCTAATAAAAAAAAACCTATTTCTAAAACTTCCTTTGGAAATGTGTAACTTGACATCTTTGTAACCAAAAGGTATAAAGGGATGACATTTTCCATTAGAAATAATATTTATATGATTGGCTTAACGGAAGATAAAAAATGTTAAAAAATGCGCGTGGCTACGCCCACTTTATTTTATTTTTAGCATACAATATATTTTGTCAACTGTATAAATAAAATACATCTAACAATTTTGTGGTTCGTTAAAAGTAATTAGTAATTAACAGGGATGGAAAATAATTGTTATTTTTGAAATTTCAACTCAAAAAGTCAAAGGGAAAGGGTTAATATTTTTAATATTTATATATACCATTGTGATGCTCGTGGGCCACAGATGGTCAATCCGATGTGATTTTTATTTTTTTGACTTTTATCGAAAAAATCAAACAATAACGATTAAACTTTGATTTTTATTTTTTACGTCAGAAAATAACGATTAAACTTTGATTTTTATTTTTAACGTCAAAAATAAAAATCAAAATGGCGTAGATCAATGAATATTGGTATCTGGGTCATATTTGGTATATAGGTCGATGCGTATACCAATACGGAAGCGAATGCGAATACCGAATATCGGGTACGAATACCGAGTACCGAGAACCGAATATGCATACGAATATGCATATGAATATGTATGAATATGAGTATGAATAATGTGTGAAGGGGAATATGGATACCAGTATGAACACGTACATATACCGAATACAAACCACGAATACCTACTGCATATCGAAACGAATACTTATAGCGTGTATTGGTATACACATCGACCTATATACCAAATATGACCCAGATACCAATATTCATTGATCTACGCCATTTTGATTTTTATTTTTGACGTAAAAAATAAAAATCAAAGTTTAATCGTTATTTTCTGACGTAAAAAATAAAAGTCAAAATTTAATAGTTATTTTATGACGTTTTCGATAAAAGTCATAATCGTTATGATCCCAGGTAATTAATAATGACTTAATAAACACGGTGGGCATGTATGGATTGCTCTCAGTAGCGCATCCATTTATTGTAGTGCATCAGTAAAGATCTGTAAATGATTTTCTTTTGAGGCGTACGAAATTAGTTGGTCTTGCCGTCAGGGCTAGAACGAGTGGGTTGGGGTGAGCTAATAATCTCATTTTGTATGATGCAGCATACTTTCTGATTTCTTCAGAGATAGTAGGTATCTTTAGGTCACGATGTAGTTGGTCGTTCGTGACGTAGTAGGGCGCATTTACAATCATTCTAATGGTTTTCGATTGGAATCTTTGGAGAATCTCTATATTTGAGTTTGCTGCGTTTCCCCACAGCTGTATGCCATAGGTCCAAATGGGTTTTAAGATAGCTGAGTAGAGCAGGAGTTTGTTGTCGATTAATAGTTGGGAGTTTCGATTCATGAGCCAATAAAGATTTCTCAGTTTTATACCAACAGCTTTTCGTTTGGTGAATATGTGGGTTCTCCATGTTAGTTTTCTGTCGAGATGCATACCCAGGTACTTTGTTACGTCACTTTGCGGTATATCAATGCCATTGAGTTTTACGGATGGGCAAGTGTTACGTCTAGTGATAAACGTCACTTGGACAGATTTTGATTCATTTGACTTTATCCGCCAGTCTTTCAGCCAATGGGTAATCTATATATATAAAAATGGTGTAAAAAATGTTACTAACCTCATCAGATGAGAACGGCTGGGCCGATTTCTGTAAAATTTTTTGTCAGTTGTTCGTATTCTCGAGGAGATGGTTCGTACGGAAGAAAATTTTGGAAAATCTCTCCGGAAAAGTCCGAAAATTGGAAAAATCGGTGTGTATGTGTGCATCTGTGGATGTGTGTCCTTTATAAACTCCCAAAGTAACCATCCGTTCTTTATGAAATATTCACAGTAGATTCATGTGGTGTTAGTGCACATAGTAGGGTATATAGAATTTCGAAAAAAAGGAAGCTTCTCGGAATACAGGCCTAAATGAAGACCCAGATCGATCCAGCAAGTCTTCGACCAATATTGGTATCAAATGAAAGGTGTTGAACAGGCCTTCAACATAAAGTTATTTTCATTGCGATACCTAGGCCGGGTTCCCAGATATGGGTTAAAACGTGGGACCGAGTGACCCTGGAGAGTTTCTGGGCAATATTGGTAGCAAATGAAAAGCGTTGAGCAGGCTTCCACATACAGCTATTGTCATTGTGATTTCTAAGGCTGTTTCCCAGAGATGACTAAAGTAGTGGGCCCGGATGGTGATCGACGGTCCCAGTAAGGTAAAGGTAGGTAGCTATAGGGATAGGGGTAGGGATAGGGATAGATATAGGGATAAGGATAGGGATGGGGATGGGGATAGGGATGGGGATAGGGATAGGGATAGGGATAGAGATAGAGATAGAAATAGAGATAGGGATAGGGATAGGGATAGGGATAGGGAAAGGGTAGGGATAGAGATAGGGATAAGGATAGGGATAGGGATAGGGATGGTGATAGGGATAAAGATTGAGATTGAGATTAAGATTGAGACCGAAATAGAGATAGGGATTGAGATAGAGATAGGAATCGGGGGAAGTAGGTTTGTCGCGGCGAATATATATATAACTTTTATTCAGAGAATAGACAATTTTTTGTTATCATTATGTAGTCATTAAGATGGACTCTAAGATAATGGTTAGCAATACGGTAATCAAAGACTTTTCTTTAGGCTTCATGGGAATAAACTTTAGCAGAACAACGTCTGCCGGGTCAGCTAGTTTTATATAAACTTCTTTGAAGCTTGAGTGAGGCCACGTTAGGGTTGAGGTCTGCAGCCAGTACGGCAGTGTCATCGGCAAAAGTGCCGATAGTGACTCCTTCTGCTATTGGGAGGTCATATGTTTAAAGTAGGTACAGTATTGGGCCCATTACACTACCTTGCGGGACGCCTGCTAAGCTCTCGTAAAGCTCAGACTGCTCTGCTCCTTCTTTGACGAAAATGTAATGATTTTTTAGGTAAGTTTGTATAAATAGAAAGTAATTTGTAGGGAGAGTATTTTTTATTTTATAGAGGAGGCCGTCGTGTCATACGCGATCAAAAGCTTGGGATATATCTAGAAAGGCAGCTGTACAGTATTTTTTTTTGCTCAAAGGCAGAGTAGATTTTCTCGGTAAGTCTATGTACTTGTTCAATTGTTCCGTGTCCTCTTCTGAAGCCAAACTGGTGATTAGGTATAATGTTACGCTCTTCTATTTTGGGTAGGAGTCTTTTAAGGAAAATAACTTCCAGGACTTTTGAGACAATGGGCAGCAGGCTAATGGGTCTGTAAGACGCTGCCGTATCAGAGGGCTTTCCTGGTTTCAGAATCATTTTCATCTGAGCGACTTTCCATTGAGGGGGTATGAATGCACTTATTAGTAATGCATTAAACAGTTGGGTGAGAAATTTTATACCTTCGTAAGGTAAGTGTTTTAGTACATTGCCATTAATAGTGTCGTACCTAGGAGCTTTCTTTGGGTTGAGTTTCGCTATTACGGTTTGTACCTCCGGTATTGAGAATCTTTTTATAGGAAGGTCCATTTGATAGGGATGACTCCACTTCTGTTGTTGTGCTTATTGAGGGTTCAATATCATGTGGGCTGAATACTGATTTTAGGTGGCGTGCGAAAGTATTTGCTTTCTCTGCGTCACTTTTCGCCCATTCGTTATTTTCCATTCGTATAGGAGAATTTGAGAGAATGGGCCTTTTTAGCTAACTAGCCGCTTTCCAAAGGGAGTAATCAGTTGCAGCTGTTGCATCAATATTACTGAGATATTGTTGAACTTGTCTGTTGTGTTCAATTTTGAGGGTATTTTTGAGTTCTTTGGTGAGAGCATTCAATCTTTTCTTGTCTTCAGCAGATTTCAGGGCTAATTTCAAGTCAAGATTAGACGTGATGATGTGTCGGAAGTATTCCCAGTCAGTCTTGCGATTGTAAAGGCTGCATTGTTCCGCTGCCGGTGTTTTTTATCAATTGTTACCAGAATTGGAGAGTGGTCGGAAGACAATTCAAAGCACGATTTGCAATTTATATCTGAGGAAGGCACGTGTTTCACCACGCAGAAATCGATTAAGTCGGGTATTTTATCTTTATCTGTTGGCCAATAAGTGGGAGTTCCAGTAGAGAATGGAGTTAAACTGAGATTGCTAATAGCATTATATAGTTGTGTTCCTTTAGGGGTAATGAGACGAGAGCCCCAGAATGTGTGTTTTGAATTGTAATCGCCCCAGCTAGAAATCGATTTCCAATAGTTTTGAAGAAATTTTCATATTCTGCAGTGCTGATAGAGTGCCTCGGCGGGCTATCGATAGCAGAGAGTGTAAGCTGGCCGCTCGGGTCTTCAATGACAATATTTGTGGCTTGTATAGCATTTTTACGGAATGAATTCGTGCTGTAATGTTTAATATTTTTCCAAGATACCTGAGCCTCCATGAGCGTTGTTACTCGGGTGTTTTGTGTGGTAAAACTTGTAGTTGGGTACTTCAAAGTAGCTTTTGTCAGTAAAGTGGGTCTAAGATATTAGGAGTATATCTATATCATGGGTCTGAAATAAAGCTTTAATTTAAAGTAAGTGTTTGGATAGGCCATTGGCATTCCAAGTAATAATTTTCAACGGTTTGAAGATGCACAGTTTTTAGTCGTGAGGGTGACGAGGAGGCTCATCATTGCTGTCATTTGTTGCATCACTTGTTTCAGTAAGTCTATCATTTCTCGCATTTCGTTAGTGTTTTGCGTTGGGGTGTGGGTTTCATTACTATTTGGAATAGCATTATTAGGGTTCGGGCGGGGTGTTGCGCCTTTCTTTGGTGCTTGAGCATATGTGGCTGGGTATGGGTCAATTTGAATTCGGGTTTCAATCTGCATTGGGGTTTGAATTGGCTGTTGTGGTTTCTCATGGGGCTGTGCAGGAGCCTTATTCCTCAGAGTTGGGTATTTGGCGCTTTGGAGGTTTTTGTATACCATACAGCCTTTATAATTTGCTGGATGGTTACCTTCACATAGAGCGCATTTGACATCTTCAGATCTTGTCTTTCGCTTGCAATCAGCGGAGAGGTGGTTTCCAGCACATTTTATACCTACTGATTTTCGACGGCAGTAGGACTTTGTGTGGCCATATTGCTGACAGTTGGCGCATTGCGGTATTTCACGCTTCGGGTGTGGGGGCTTGAAAGCAATTCTTGAGTGCAGGAGACTTTTAATTTGATATATCTCCTTGTTGTGGAGGCGGGTTTGAGTTCAATAATACATAGGAAGAGGCTTTTTTGTGACTCTATGTTTTATGTTCCAAATGTTTGTGACTGAGTGACCGAGATTTTTCAGAGAATCCACAATTTCTTTCGGGTCTATTGTGGAGTGCATGTTTCTGAAAACTACCTTGAAAGCACGTTCTTGCTTTGTTTTATAAGTGTAGAACTCCGTACCCTTCAGTTCTAGTTGGGACACAATGGTTTTGTAGACATCCAAGGATGATGCTTGGACTTTGACTTGTTCCTTACCTGTGAGCTTGAGATCATACGAGTTTGGGGCAACTTCTTGTAATAAGCTCATTAGAGGGGGAATATTAAGAACCTTGTCTATGAATATTGGAGGTGGTTTGGGTACTTTTTTAGCAGGTTGGTTTGTTTCCTCATCTTCTAGACGAGCAAATCTATTTTCACTTGGTTTATTGGTTCCAAGCCAATATTGATCAAGCATAACCTGCTTTTTATAGTCAGTACCCTTACCTGGGCTATCGCGTTGGCGTTTGGAATTTTGAGCAGTTATCCATTCGTTAGTTTGGGTGGCAGTTTGGGGTTTCTGCGCTTTTTGTTGTTGGACATACAGCATTTTGAGTTGCCTTTCGAGGCCTTCAATTTGCCGTTGAACGCTAGGTACGTTAGCGCTAAGCAAGTGGGATGGGGTGAGATTTTTGGTTGCTCCTTGGGATTTCGGAGTTTGTTGTTGCATTTGGGTTTAGGCTTGTAATTGAGATTGGTTTAGTTGGGAGCCTCCTCCCTTAGGAAGGGTGCGCTTAGTGGGCATTTTATATTGTTTTGTTACTTACTTTTTCTTTTTGGGCATTAATGAGGTAAATTTGGGTGTTATTAATAAAAAAGGGCTATTCTTTAAATTTGCACTCTGGCAACTCAAAGTATTTACATTTATATCTATGTTGCCTGCTTTCAGGCGCTAGATTATTTAGCGCGGTCCACAACCTGCGTACAATTTACGTTCTTTGGCTGGTGCACTATTTTTGTTGCTATATGTATGTTTTGTATCGTTTTGTTTTTCTTTTTCACTTATCCCGCTATGCGGAGTCTCAATTTATTATTCAATAAAACGCGAGCACTTAATTATTTTAATACACTTTTCACTCCCGAGGTGGAAAGCACTTAAAAAACACCTAGGGCGATGTATTTAGCTTTTTTTTAACACTCGAGGTTGACTGAAATAAGCTATTATATATAATACGTATTTCCGCGGTAATTTTTTACACTTGTTCGCAAAGGTTGCCAGACAATAATATGCGTCATATAAATACATACATACATAAATATATACAGTTTATCATATAAGTGTTTTTACGCCACTGTTTTTCAACTATATCGAAAAATATCTGGGATAAAATTCGTTTGATAATTTCTTATAAATTTGTGTATGACTTGACGACAGAAGTCATTTAAATCATTGTTTTTAAGCTTATAGAAAACTTCTAAAAATAATGGTCCCGGACTTTGAAATTTTCGTTTAATTTCCGCGAATTTTCAGATTTTTTTTTTAATAAGCGAAGAAATAATTATTTAAATGACTTCTGTCATGGAGTTATGTACAACTTTATAGAAAATTATAGAATGGATTTTATTTCAAATATTTTTCGAAATCTTTGTAAAAAAGTGTGGCAAAAACACTTACCTGATAAACTATATAAATATATATATGTATGTATGTATTTAAATTTAAAAATTAAAACAAAACTTGGGTAATAAAGAAAAGGCTTATATGTATCAAATTAAAAGTTCATATACATTAATTCTGGAAAATGTTATTAGTTAGAAAATGTGGTTACCTTACCACACCAGGGGGGGAATTACACCTTATATGGGGAGGGGGAGAAAAATTGGGCGGATCCCGCCTATTTTTATTTAAAAAAAAAAAATGTTGATGGATCCATTGTTGTGGCAAAATTTCATAGCTCTACCTACCTTCGTTTGACTGTTGTGATTTTTGTCGTCCTACATTCAAAATTCGTACACTGCTGTTAATAAGTAATCTCCATAGCAGCGGGGTTGTGAAAGTGTTTTGCTAGTTTGAAATCTGGTCCACAAGGAGAGCCATGAATTACTGAGTTGCTTCGGCAACATCGCACTGTGGATTTCGTTGTGAACAGACGTGTCAGCGGAGCTCTCGGCAGTTTAATTCAGTTTTTCATTTTTACGTTTTTCGGCATTTTCGTGGTATACCTCAAGGGGCGAATAAAACCTTTGTTGGTATTTTCCATAGTTTGCGTTTTTTGCCCAATTTAGAGGTCGCGTGTTGGTCAAACTCCGGCAATATATTTTGTTGGTGTTTGGAGCGCCAATTTTTCCGGCAACACAATTTGTTATTTTTTGTAGCGCGTTTTGCCGGCAATACATTTTGTTCTTGCCGCGTTTTTTCCGTGGTGCGCTATCTATCGGTCGGTGTTTTGTGGTTGCTTCCCAACCTGCGCGTCTCTGAGACGTCACTTGCCCGCCAGAGGTATAGTCTCGAGGTGCGTACGGGTAGCGGCTGCGGACCAATACTAGTCCTTTTGGGATTGGTGTTTATCAGCACTGCTCGCGGAGTACTTTGTCATTCCTGTTGACAGAGACAGTGCTTGTGCACTTAGTGGCAGAGCTAGCAGCTGCATTTTTTGGCCAACCAGTTTTGTCGGCGTCGTCTTCGCGCCAGCCGACTCGTTCCCATTTGGGGCTTGGAGTGGCTAGCGTCGGTAATTTAATTACCGACAACCAGTGCGTGAGAGGCGCCCCTCGTTTTTGCTTTGGCCGACTAGGTTTGGCCGCAGCCGCCGCTGACCACTTGTGTCTTCGGTTCAGTCCGTGTTTGTAGGGTGACCAATTACTCCAAGTGAGCACCGGAGTATCAGGGCTAATCTTCGTTTGCTGGTGAGTAGGTCCTCGTGTGCGCGTGGGTGCTTCCCGGAGCACCACGTCGAAGTTGGTGACGTCGGGCGGCGTTAGTGATGGTGCTGGAGGTCGTGCGTCCTACACCGCTGACATCGAATCAACGGCATCGCGACCGGGAGCGGTAGCAGGAGCGGGTACGGCAGTGAGTGACTCGCAGTTGCAGTCACCCCCGCGGGGCAAGTTGAAGAGTGTCGGTGGTAACCCTGTGGCGGCTTTTAGAAATCCTGCCACGAAGAAGGCGGCTTCGACGGAGGATGTATGTGCGACGGGCAAGGTTGCTACAACCGAGGGTGCTGCTTCGCGTGCGAATGCGGCTGCTGGTACGATGGACGCCAAAGTTGACGTTGTTATTAAGGTGTCGAGCTCTGACTCGGGCGCCGATTCGTCGAGCGATGAGTCGATGCATACTCCGATGGTAGGTGATGGAGATGGGCAGGTGAGTACCGGGGAATTGGGAAAGGGTGTGATCAGGGGGGGTAAGGGAGGCGACTTCCAGGAGCCCCTCTCTCGGGTATGCCATGCCTTCGACCGGAGGATCTTTGGGCTGGAGGGGCTTCCTATGGAGTCAGCGGCGGTTCTGATGGAGTCATCTCGTGACTACCAGGATCTCGTGGTTGATGCCGAAGCCAGTGGAGACATGGTCGCTCATGGTGCGTAGTGCCAAGCATTCGGTGTCCTTCAAAGAAGTCGTGGAGAAAGTGGTGAAGGAAGTTGCCTGCCTTGGGGGTGAGGGTACACGAGGTAAAGCCAGAGCGCTCGGGTGGGGCCATTATTCGCATGCTATCAGTCGCTGAACGCGATAAGGTGGCTAAAAATGCGAAGTTTGGCGAAGTGGGGTTAAATGTGAAGATGAATGAGAAGCCGGGCGCCAGGATTGTGATCCAAGAGATCTCTCCTAATGAATTCATGGATGAGCACTTCCGGCTGAACCTGAAGGAGATCAATCGTGATGCCCAGAAGAAGGACGTCGGGTTGGTCAGTCGCCCCTGGAAGGTTGCTGCTGATGGGGCAACTAACGTTTTTCTTGAGGGGTCGGACAAGTTACTTCCCCCCTCCTGACGACCGGACGTTGCTACATCAAGTGGTTCTCCTCCCGGGTGCGTCAGGACCACCTGGTGGCCGGCTGCTTCAGGTGCATGAGATTTGATCACCGTGTGTCTGAGTGCAAGGCTAAGTCTGATGTCTCTCGTAGGTGTGGGCAGGAAGGGCACCGAGCTGGTAGTTGCACCAATGCCCCGCATTGTCGCAATTGCCAGTTTAAGGGCAAGCCTGCTGGACATCTTATGTTGTCTGGCATATTTATTGACTTCAAGGGGGCGTTTGACTACCTTCGCTGGGACAGAGCGGTTCAGCAGTTGGAAGAGCTCCGCTGCCCGGAGGTAACTTTTTGGCGTAGTTACTTCTAAGGCAGAGGAGCCTCCATCGTTGGTGTGAATTAAAGTGGATGTGGTTCGCGGTTGTCCACAGGGATCCATCTGGGGTACATATATATGGAACCTAATGATCGACTCCCTGCTGCGGCAACTCGAGCCACTGTGTAAATGTTGTGCGTATGCGGACGACCTTCTACTATTGGTGGAAGGTCAGTCAAGAGCGTATGTCGAGAGGAGTGGGGGAAAGCCTGTGTGAGATGGTGTATGCATGGGGAAATTTCGTTGGTGTGGACATATCGGTGGATAAAGCGATTTCCATTTGTCAAGTCAAAATAAATGATTTTATTAAGGCAGCGGAAGCCGTGATAGAATTCGAACAGGAATTCAACGAAATACCTGTTGCGAAACACAACAAGTATACCATTGTTCCTCATCAAGAGGAAATTAAAGCATTATGGCGCAAAACAAAAACCGCTTATGATGCAATACAAACGGCAAAAGAGGATTTCAAAGAATTATCAGCGAAGAAAAATAAAACTGCTTACGCAGCATATGTCAGAGCTGTGGGTGCTTTCTCTGCTATTTCAGATAGCTTTAATACTCCAGCCATACCACCAGCGCAACCACCTGCCAATGAATCTCTACGCCTGACAAGATTGCCTATATCAAAAATAACAGCTGTTGTCTAAATTGCCTTTCGGCTTCACACACAGTGTCGAGGTCCACCAGCTCATATAACTGCAGCTTATGTCACTCTCGCCACCATACAATGCTCCACCTCCAAACCCATAAATCTAAACCCTCTGACGACGAACCTTCAATCTCTCAGCAACCGCAGGAAAAAGCGAAATTAAATTCAAATAATGTCACTTCCCTCCACACAAATACATGTAAAGGGGTTTTGCTAGGTACAGCAAGGGTAAATGTGTACCACAATGGCACCAACTATGTTGCTAGGGCACTAATTGATTCCGGGTCGGAATGCTCCTTTATGACTGAGCGGCTCAGACGTAAAATCAACTTGCCAGCAAATACCTCAATTTTCATTCTTTACAAAGAAAATTGCTAAAATATAAGCGGGTTGAAGCACACAGAATAGCAATATTCGGTTTTTAAAACATCGTAATTATTATTTTCTTGTCCCGACTCAAACTTAATTGGCCTTTGGGTTGGCTTCGGTATAATGCGCCCGCCGTATTTTCAAACAACTAAGAATTTTTCAATATAACTTTCAGTCACTGTTTCGTGGATGTTAACTTTCCTAACTTTAACACTCCCGATCACAAAAAAAAAAAAAATACTGTGGATCACTCCACACATATAACTCCAGAAAGAGAATTTCATTGGCTGAGGGTTTGTTTCCGGGGACGGGTGCATTATATCGAAATTCTCCCCAACAAGGTCAAATGCTCGTTACCACAACGCTCATCAAATAGCCATCCAATTTGATGAAAAATAAACATTTTTGATTTTGCTCAAATCCGCTTCAAACACATACATAGGCTCCTGTTACACTTTCAATCCATACTGTCAATACTTGATATGGATGGATCGTGATATGGATCACGATATTTTAGAAAAGTTTAAAGTCCATCAATATAATATCAATCCATCAATACCATATTCATGGTGTGACACTAACTTTGCGATTCATCAGTACGCGTTGTATTTTCAAAGTTAACTGATAGTGTAGCGTCAGTTATCATACGTTCAATATTCCATCAAACCGTCAATACGTATCACGATCCAGTATCGTGTTATGGATTGTTAGAGTAACAGCCCTCACAGGTACGTGTTAAAAATGCATAGACAATTGTACCACTGACACACGCACAGGACCAGGTTACGTTGTTACCATTAGCCCGCCTGGTCCTCACCTTTTTGCAGGAGATTTAATCAAATATTTGATCGTGTAGGGTTCCATACATATATGTACATATGTGTATACATATAAAAGATTCCATATCGAAATATGTATACAAAACTTGCACTTTCACTTTATTTACATATATAAATTCTTATGTATGCACTTCCGCATACAAAATTTTCACAAGGAATGTAAAAAACACAAAAATTTTGTTTTAACTTCGTAATTATGCCGGTAGTAAAGCGCGACCTGCCCAGTCTGGTCTGGCTGCAACCATAATGCGTGCTTTCCATGGCAGGATTAGCAAATTCCAAAATAGGGCCTGTAGCCGTATTGTGCGCGATCCATATTACCAACCAGGGATGTGATAAGTGGGCTTTTCCTACCAAAACTGGTCGGTTTTTTTCCTGTTGGTCGGATGGTCGCACGATTTGAATTTTGGTAGGTTTTTACCTTCCTTCAAGTAACATCACTGATTTGCTAGATTCTGTCACAACACTGTTGAAAGAACGTTTGAAAGTTCATGTATTCATGTCTCTTTCTCGCAGCAACAGTTTGCTTGAATACTTTTTGTGTTTCTCTTCGGCAGAGTTTTGTGTAAAGTGGATAAAAGAAGGTGAACGCATACGCATGAAAACCCTTTCTTCATTTTTTAGTTTGATGAAAAATGCGCTTAATGAAAATTGCTTTGGCGGGCTCACAAAATTTATTTTTAATCTGCTTACGCTTCCACACAGCTCTGCTGCACCGGGGCGCAGATTTTCTACACGTTCTTTAATAAAACCAAACTCAGAAACAAATTAGAAATAAGCACTATGCACAAAAAAAGATCTTAGGTTCAATTTTGATATTTAATTAAAGTTCTGATCTCATTTGTATACCTACTTGGACCTACCTGTTAAACCATAGTCGTAACTATTTTAAAGGGTTAACATAGATTACATACACAAATTAATGTACATACCATAGATGGGCAGTTTCCAGTAGCAGTAGTAATGCATTACCAGTATTCAAGCAGTAAAATATTTGTCTTTGACTTTTTACCGACAATTTTTGCAAAACTCAGTTCCAACTCGAATATTTTGCAACATAAAGTAATATTTTAATAGCTATTGCAATTTTATAAGCATTCAGTAAGCTTTACTTCACTTGCTTTTTTACTGAATTACTGAGTTTACTGCAGTATGCCCATCTATGGTACATACATATGTATAAACCAGAGACCAACTTTAACAGTTAACACTTATTTTCATTCCATTTCAGTCTGACGGAAACACAAAAATAGTGAGCGCAAAGTGTTTCCCACTGACTGAAACAGAAAACTCTTTCACTCAAAGTGTTTCTCACCGTGGGCAACCTCTCTCAACGATCTTTTTTCTGTTGCCATTTAAGAGTTATTTTTCAACACTCAAAAATATCACTCAGCAAGTGACGGTTTCAATGAGACTTTTATTTTTTTCCGTCCTTTGATAACAGTTAAAAACAGAGGGATAAAGAAAAGTGTTGCTGAAAAATATGTTTGCATATGTAGATATGTATGCATGTACGTTCGTGCGCATACGCATGTGTTTCGTTAATTACCCAAGTCGGCAGGGACCACGTATGTACATATGTATATATAAAAATATATGTAAAATATATAAAAATATAATACATATACATATATATATGTAGGTATAATAGAACATTTTATGCGATATGTTTGTCAAACATATACATAAGTAATTCATTGAAAATTCCATAAGTTCCACTGTAGACATAAAACCAAATAAATATATGTTTTTTAAAATGGGCGTGAGAGCAGAAACTATATCGACTGGCGCCGTATGTTTTATTATTTTTTGCGCAAGATGCGCACGGGTCCAGCTAGTTTAGTATAATTACAAACATACATACATACATATGTATGTACATATGCATTTCATATGTTCATCCTCAACGGAGTGGCACATGTACGTGCGCACGACACATACATGCACAAAAGACTTTTATTTTCTCTCTGCCCGAAATATCCGTCCTTTCGCGACAGAAATTTTTCGCTGCTCAATGATAACCGTCACTGTCCAACAGTGACGGAAAAAAATTGAAAATAAAGGTTTCCCACTGACGGAAACAGCTAGTCTGTAAACAATAAGTGTTATCGGCGTTGCTCAACTGTTATGCTTTTGTGTTTACATGAAACTGTTATTTTAGGACACTTAGAAAAAACTTAACAGTTATGTTGGTCTCTGGTATAAACGCATTCGTATATTATTATTTTAAGCTAAGACATGTGAAAATACTTGAATAGTGATATGTATGTATAAGTTCCTATATATATACCAGTTAAATGAATATATAACAAGTAAGGAAGCCTAAGTTCAAGTGGAATCGAACATTAGATACTCAGCTGTATGCTTTCATTGTTTGTTTGCGTTTGATGGAAACACGGACTATTTTATATAAAGCGAGTGCCGCATAAAATGGGCGTAGCCACGCCCATTTTCAACATTTTTATCAGTCATCCAACTAAGCATATGAATATTATTCTTTGTGCAAAATTTCATTCCTTTTTGACTTCTAGTTACAAAGATATCACGTAACAAATTCCCAAAGGGTGTTCCAGAGATATCTTTGTTAAAAAGTAGGCGTGGTCATAAACCGATTTCAATAAATTTTTGCGTGTCTATTAACACAAGTTATAAAAGTGTATAAACAAAGTTTCGTCATAATATCTCAATTATTTGTCGAGTTATAGGCTCAGATATCTCGTATATTCCTGTTTCTAAAAAGAGGCGGTGCCACGCCCATTTTCCAAAATTTTTGTGTTTTTCGTTTTATGTCCGCGGTTGGACTCCTGCTGTAAAATTTCAATGATATATCTTTATATTTGACAGAGATATTGCTTAAAATGTTTTTATTAGGCCACTTTATAATACACATATATAAAAGTGGGCGTGGCCGTCAACCGATTTTGGAAAATTTTTCGACCAAACATTTGCCTAAGTAAGTATATCACGCGTACCTAATTTCATCGCTATATCTTTAACGGTTTCTGAGTTATGATTCATAAAACTTTCAATGTTTGCCCATTAATAAGTGGGCGTGGCACCGCCCATTTTCCCAAATTTTTGGGTTTTTTGTTGTATGTCCATAGTTGGACTCATGCGACAAAATTTCACTGATATATCTTTATATTTGACAGAGATATGGCTTAAAATGTTTTTATTAGGTCACTTTATTATATACATATATAAAAGTGGGCGTGGCCGTCAACCGATTTTAACTATTTTCCGTCCAAACGTTTGCCTAAGTAAGTACATCACGCGTACCAAATTTGATCGATATATCTTCAATGGTTTCTAAGTTATGACATATAAAACTTTCAAGGTTTGACCCTTAATAAGTGGGCGTGGCACCGCCCATTTTCCAAAATTTCATCAAATTTCTTCATAAGGGCCTGAGCTCAACACGTGGGTAAAATT